>CM021316.1:10784118-11004581 GCA_010645155.1 Tigriopus japonicus | reverse complement strand
ATCAACGTTTCCGGTGTTTGCTTGGAGTCAATGTCGACCCGCCGACCAGCTAACTGGACTTAGTGACGGTTGGAAGGGATATATTGTGGAAGCCACATTTAAAGGACCTCGGATAGGTCGTCACAGTCAGTATCTGAACAATGTGAATTCAGGGTATCTTGGATATGAACGTCCCAAAAAATATGAGGAACCTTAACCAGCTTCAACCGTGCATACCTGTTGTAAACAGTTTTTTTTCTAATTTTAGCAGATTCGTGGAACAACAAGAAAAATATTTGGCAGTATCAAGGTTACGTGTCTCTTGAAGTTCTCGGCGAAACTTTGCACAACACAATTTTCAGGTAAATTCGCATGAGCTTATGCAACAAAAGGTAAATGATATGTTCTTGTTCCATTCAATGATTTTATTGACCAATTGATGAAAGACTCGTCATTTTCTCGTCGCTAAAAATATAGGGCTCTAAATCTGTTTTTCTGTTACCATTGCCCTTTCCCTGAAGTCCTTTGGACTTCCTTGAGTCCAAGACCTTTAATTAAGTGAACTTTAATAATCAAAGCCTCATGGGGGCGTGGTGAGTTTGGCACTTGAAAGCACGACCTAAGGCAAGCTCAAGAAGAAAATAACATAACTTTAATAGAGTAAAAGCTTTTTGCGACGTATTTTTTTCCTTGTGACACACAAAGTGCTCAGAGCAATGAATTGTGTGAATGTGTATAATATCCATTCTAGCAAAGTTTTAAAGAAATCATGGCTAACAAAAGACAATAACATGACATCAAGATGACCGTTACACTTGCGGAAAAATAACTTCCGTCAAAATATTGTAAAAGCGACTCTTTCATATCGCGAGCTGAATTTGATTAATAAGAAGATTCACAAAATCAATTCATTCCTTCACTTTCTTAAGAGAACATCAATTACTAGATTGTTGTAAGGTTATTGTTTCTAAGTACAATTCTCGCTTGATTTACATGTTTCTTTTTGCTTTGCTTCTTTTTTTCTTTTGCACGTTGTGACTTTCTTGCCAAAGTAATCCCGGAAATTTTCATGATCACGAAAACTTGACCAATATCTTTACTCTCATCTAATGGAAATTTTTCCTGTTTTCTTCAAGACTAAAAAATATGAATGGAAGGAAGACTATCCTTCTCTTTTCTATTATGTGCGGCACATTTTCACCTTCGGTCTCTAAAGATCTTGGCAAACTCAAGATAGCTGATTTTCAAGACTACCCATAACAACTGAAGTTAATAGTGATGTGTTTCGAGTTGGATTTTTGGCAGAGTTTTGCCATTTTGTTTTTTAGGGCCAAAAAGCTGACCACAACTAAACTTTTCAACAGACATTAGACCTTATCTGCCATAAAATATGGCAGCACTGCACTGCCAACCATAAGTGATGGAACTCGAAATCGAACTAGTTCGAGTGTTGCCAAATTGGTTCCTGTTTACAGGGCCTACCAGTCAATCGGACCCCAGATTTAGTTGAATTTCCGGCCATTCGTGCAAGCTGGCACCAAATGCTTTCTAGAGAGGCTAGCCTGAACTAAGTGAAAGCTGAAAAACAAAAAAAATTACCGATCAAGTTCAAAAGCGCCAAGAACCACGTCATCTGCCACAGCCACCCAAGCTTGTGTGAGCCGGCCTCCTAGTGCCCCGTGGACACCTCCAACGTGACCAAGAACATTTTCATCAAATAGGCCAGGCAATTTGCCGCAATTTAAGCCAAAGCTGGCCCAAATTGATGAAACGACAGTGGAGAAAACTCAATTTTTGCTCAAGAGCTCAAGAACAAGAAGTTCACTAACATGTCAACAACTGACTTGAACAAGACCCGCGCTGCCATCCAGGCCCTCTCCGAGGCAGGCCACACCTCCAAAGACATTGCCAAGAGGGTGAACTACAAGGTGCATTCAGTAAGGAAGGTCTTGAGACAAGTCAAGGAGCGCAAAGGCCAGACCGATGTCAACCTGCAGGCTGTCCTCAGGTCCAAACATCCCGCATCACTGATAGTCTTCAGACTGTTTGGATCTGATGGACAAGTGATGCCTCCCTTGTTTGTGCCAAAAGGAGTCAAGATGAACGCTGCCTGGTACCTGGGCAATGTCATTCCCAAGATTGAGGAGTGGGCAACCACAGCGTATGGCCCAAACTGGAAGCATCGAGTGTGCCTCATGCAGGATGGAGCACCCTGCCACACAGTCAGCATTGTCCAGTGGCACCTGAGGGAGAACTGGGGGGAGAATGCCTTCTGGCACTCCAACATGTGGCCGCCCTCATCACCCGACCTCAACCCTCTTGATTTCTGGGCCTGGTCGGCCCTGGAGGCCGTGGTGCATGCAAGAAGACTCCCCAATGTTCCTGCCCTTCAGCAAAAGATAGAGGATGTTTGGAATGAGGTTTTGAACGAGGGAGCAGTGAGAAAGGCCTGTTCCAGTATTGAGCAGAGGCTCCAGAAAGTGGTGGCCGCCAAGGGCATGCAATTCATGTAGTTATTGTCCTTCCAAATCCATGCAATTGGCTTTCACACTAAAAAGTTGTAAATAAAACATGTTCCTCTATCTCAAAGCTACAAACTAGGAAACTTTCATTGAATTTGATGGGTTTGGACAGGTTTTATAAGGTAAAAACAGAGGGTCTGATTGACTGGTAGGCCCTGTAGGTCTTTTCTAAAAGTTCAATACAACCTGCCCTTTGAAACAGTAACAAACTTCGAGTCAAAATGGCAGCAATCCCAACTCGAAACACATCACTACTGAAGTACTAACAGAGACGAACAACACTGCCTCAAAATGTTTCTTCGGTGGTTGAAACAAATGTTTGTTTATTTGTCACTTACCCAAGTATTCTGTAGTGCTGTACACGGAAGTTGTAAACATTAGGACCCAATCATGATAATTTAAAAAACTGTTTTTTTTGGAATACCCCTTTCTCGTACTATCTCGTCTATAAAATTTTGGGTAGTCCCCCTGCGAGATCTTGCGGTACCCCGTTTTTCTGTTACGGCAATCCAGTTATTTAACAAGTTACAGGATACCAATCCTTCCGTAGACTCAAACACTTACCCGCCATTTCTTCATCTCCGTCTCCACTCGCCTCCTCACAATCGTCTTTGTTGCAATCATCCTCTTCAAAGGGCTTGAGGTCACTTGGACATTGATCGGGAGCCACCGGCTCATCATCCTTGATGCAAAACACTTTTCGTCGCTTTTGACCCCCTCCACAATCTTTGGAACAAGGTCCCCACTGGCTCGCCAACCAGGTTCCAGTACATTCCTCTGTGCCTTCGCAAGGTTGTTCCATCTCATACCTTGAATATTGAAGAACACACATGAAGGCTCTGATAATTTGAATATAATGTATGTTGTTGGAAGGTGTTTTGCGTTTGGACATCCAAGCTTCAAGCCGGTAGAATGTTATTGGGGTTCTGACATAAAGCTATTTCAACTTTAGATAATACTTTTTAGATGGTAGACGTAAAATGTTCTCACAAATAATACCTTTAAGGGGTTAAAATATAAAGTCAATCAATATTGGAGATATGCTTGTAGCTGGTCTTAGCGTAGACAAAACACACAAGCTTGTGAGAAGATCTGTCCCATAAGCAAAAATTTAGTATCATGGATCAACGGAACAACGAGTCATCAAATGCGTGCATATTTTTTTGGTTTATTGGTAACTCTAGACTTTTATGTATTAGCCGAGGTCGATAACCTCGACTTCGAAAATGGTTTAAGGATTATTCCTGACCTTGAAGAATGTTCTCTTTTATCATTCTTGAAAAAAGATGAGTGGTGCCAATCAAAAGCAGTCTGTCACTTGTCAAGCCTCTTGGCAAAACTAAGACAAGACGTCAATCCTAATATTGCAAAGTTTTGGGCACAATTGAAAGAAATATTTTTTTAAAGTTTCAAATGTATGAATTATGCCTTATGGAATCGAGAAGGGAAAAAGTTTTTAATCACAGTGATTAAGCAAGTGATTTTTAGAGTTGACATCGCTCATCTATCTTAACCAATGCTAAGTTGCACTAAGGAAAGAAGAAGTATTCCGTATTCGAGTTTAGTCTGAGTACAAAAGCTTCGTTTTCGGGATTTGAGAAAGATTAATGACCTCCATTATAAAGGGGGATGATGCTAAACTTCATAAAACCTAGTTTTCTCGCCTTACTAAAGGTTTTCCCTTTCCTTATTGATTTTTTTTACTCAATCAAAAAACAGGAACAGTTGTTTAATTTAAAATATCTTTAAGGGTGATAACCATGGCAAACGAACAGATTCTATTTTGGAATATAGTGGAGTCAACGTCATCCACTGATTCAATATCACGAACCTTTGGGTACATTGCTTGCTTTTTGACGTTTAGTAAAATAAATATTAGGTGGTATGTTAACTCATAACGGTGCATATACAAAATCAAGTTAGTTTAACGGTAGTTTTACTCATTACTTGGGCCCGGAAACATTTTTTTAAAATATAAAATATTTTAAAAATATTTATCCGTTTTTCCTCCATTCTTAAAATATTTTGGCAGTTTCAAGGAAAAAATAGAATATTTGCATTAACATGATTTTAAATCAATTACATGTCAAGTATGCCTCCATCCACGGTCAAATGCATTAAATTCACCAAAAATAAATTTGAAAAATTGGTGCAGTCAGACAAAAATACCAAAAAATGGAGTTGTCAAAAAATATTTCTTAAATATCCGACTTTTTTTAAATATTTAACGAATATTTAGGGCTTTTGAATAAAATATGTATTAGATATTTTGACACTTTTTTGCAAATATTTTTCCGGGCCCTACTCATCACATAATTTCGAACCCTTTGAAACTACTTGTTTGATTATCAATGTACTCTTCAACCACCCCCACGATGCTTTAATTAAAGCCTGTCAATATTGAAAGCTAAAACCCGAGTCTTTCCATGGGAATGCATGCTTGCATCTGACACCTTTTCCTCCTGATCTCATCCTCCCAAATGCAAAGTAAACACCATTTCTAAGGTCAAAAGTACATATGGGGACGAAAAAGGTCTGTCCTTCCAGCAATTTGAAAGTCCTTCAGCGAAAGGATCGCGTGAAGTGTGCCGGCTTAGATTGGACCTTCTCTTGGAAAAAGGTGGAATTTTACCCACTCTTCAGTTTCCAAGTAAAACCCAAAGCGAGGATACCCAACGGATTAGGTCACACTTGAAAAAGCCTTCTCGGATCTTTCTAAATGGGGAAGTGACCACACACACAATTTGTTGTGTAAAGGAGTCTTTAGAGCGGACAGATTTGGCCTCAAATACAATTTTCCGCTCAAATTGAAAGCCTCCAAATCTTTGGTCAATTTGAAACCCTAGTTGCTATCCTCAAAAGAAACAAAGATTGAAAGTTTGCCGCCATTCGCAGATGTGATATAACTTGAAGTAAATGACACTGTTCCCCGTTTTTGCCGTATTGAGAACGAAAAAGCTTTATGACTTTTTGGATCTTGTTAAACTCGGCAAAATACTTACTTCAGTTCCGCATTGCACTGGTCATCCTCAACAATGGCAAAAGTGGTATTTCCTTCCGTTGAGACACAAAGCACGTCCCTTGTTTGTGTTCCATTAATGCCCAAACACTTACTACTGCACTCGCTCCATTGAAAAGCGATCCAAGAGGGATCACAGGGCTGAAATGAAAGATTGAAAACAAAATTTCATAATTGAAAAACCGTCCATATTTTTTGATAAAATTAATCTAAATCATGGATTATATGGGAGCGATCGAAGCAAAATGGTTCCATAGAAATTTGACTTCACGTCCGTTTAGTAACGCTCCAACCCAGTTTTTGTACTGCATATGCATATGAATGCCACGTAATAATTAATTACTTTAAAAATTTAGAAAAGTACGTAGATATACATGCAAGTAGATCCTATTTTTTTCTATTTGAGTACACACATTCAAAGCTGAATATAGAGCATTGTCGCAGCAGTAACGTTTTTTACATCCAAGGCTACTTCAATATATATTTTATATTAAAAATGTGTAGTTCGGTCAGCAGCAAAACATTCTGTTATTGAGTCATTTGGATATCCAATACTTTTGGACAATTATTGGGCCCCCTAACTACTAATTTGCTTCCTAACTACTAATTTGTGAGAGCTAGATCACAATTCAATAACTTTTAAGACTATCACTTTTTGACATTTTGGTCCAGATTGCCATAGTTTGATGTTTTTCTAGGCTTTGTCTTAGCGTATTTTGGGGAATGCTAGTTGTTAGAAGGATAACATCGTACAAATTTCATTTATCGTACATCTGTAAACAAATGTCAATTGTCCTTCTCTTTGTTATTTTATGATTTAAAATTCCAAAACATTGAACAATAATTTTGTTGTAGACAATGTTTAATCGTGCATTCAATAATTTAGCCCACTGAATTCTGTGGACGACGATGTTAACAATGATAATTATGATTTCCAGTAAGAAAAACCAAGGATCACGAAATACCTGGATGCCTCGGCTACTGGCAAAATCAATCTTTCAAATTCTGTGTTAGACAGAGAAAAATCTAATTAAACCAGTTGTTCAGCTGGTAATATAAAGCTCACATGCTCAATTTCAACTTGATCGACTGAAACTTGTTGCATTTAGAGTAATTTGAAGCGTAGAGCATAGCGCGCTCTTCCGACCGAACATTTGCACCTACAATCTACAATCGTCCAAAAGGACGATTGTGGGGTCAATTTTTCTCTCGTTTCCGGGCGTATGTATTGCCACTGTAGCAAATTTCGAAACGTTGTTATTCATGAAAAGGGGAACATATCATGCTGAAATTCAGCAAACGACATCCTTAAATGCTTGTCTTATCAATCTTATCGAAGCAAAATCGCTTACTTGAATGGTATTCGATTTATAAAAAATCCACAACTGAACGCCTGAGCGGAGGCTTCCATGTCTTACGATTTCCTTGGAAAAACTCAATTCCTCTCATTTGTAATTGCAACCTTGCTCGTTAAGTGAAAAGTTAGACCGTCTCAAAGCTCTATACAGAAGAGAGCATAGCATGAATGAGTTTCCATTTTTAGGGTAAAAGACTAAGAGAAGAGGGCAAGTTCGTTCATTCTATGTTGGGGAATACACTGACCTTAGAAGAAGTATAACTTTTGATAGCGATGTTCAATAGAGTTGAAAACTGAAATTTATGGTCTTCTCAACACCAGCAAGGTCTCATTTGCCGAAGAATGTAATTGCCTTGTTCCTACAGAAAATCGCTCATATCAATTCTGTTGTTCTTGCTTAAGCAAATCTTATTCCAATAGATTGGGTATTTATGAACTCAACAACCAGCCACAATTGATTTAATATTTTGATTGGTTTCAAGTACTTTCCACCGAGCAAGTTTACAAAAGACGGTACTTTCCAACACTATTGGCGCATGAAGTCCTTGGGAATAGCACATGTCTCTCCGCGCAGTACAAATCGAAATAGGAATCCCTTCTGCACTTTACTCACCTCCACGTTCTCGGTACAATCTTGATCCAATGGAGGGAGCTTATCGCTGTCACACTCCGTGTCATTCCCAATCATTCCATTGGCATCGCTGCAAAAGGCAACTCGAGTCTCTTTGGATAAACCTGAAATACAGTCATCAAAACATGAGAACAAAAATATGTTTGATGCGTCTCGTGGTTGTACTCTGTCCATTGAGATTGACACTTCATAATAAGGTCCATTGTGGGTGATTTTTCAAGACAAACTTCATCCATTGTATTTACATACATGCTTTCACGAACACTCTTCAACAAGATAGACATGCATGAATGCATGAGCAGATGAAACCTAGTTTAATGAGGTCAAAAAACAATGGAGGAAACTTTTCCAAAGGTACTTTGTATTCAATCACAAAGGTCTATTCCAAGATAAGTATGAAACGAAATCCCCCTTTTTGATTGAAGTGTCGACGAATTTTGGAGGTACATGGGTTTCTATTTTCAAAACAAACGTACCTTCTAAAGGGAGATTCCCTTTTTAGTAACTGAAATTAGATGCCACGCCTTGTTTTGCATTCTATTGTGACATACCCAAACCCTTGGGAAATGTAACAAGCGTGAAATAGCAGACTCGGTAACCAATCAATTTGGGTCTACATGTACTTCCATATTATTCCCTTTCTCTGCATCATAAGGTGAGTTGTTGTGGGTATTATAAAGAGTGATAGAATCCAAAGCAAATACAATACATGCAACCATCCTTGAAAACATTCTGGATTCATTGTATTTATGTATTGAGCCTCAAGTCCGAGAATGATTATTATGAGTGCTATATTTGAACTATCTTATCTAATAGGGTACTTCCTTCAACTCGCAACAATTTATCTCATATTTCTACAAATGGAAGCATACCGCAAGTTTCGCCACATCCACTCCAGTCGGAAACGATCCAATCACGAATGGAACAAGACGAAGTTTCACCCTGGCAAGGCTCCTCCTCTTCTGGTTTGGCGGTGGAACATTCGGAATCCTCCAAAATAGCCTTGGTTCCATTTTCCACTTTAAAGCAAGTCACTGTCCGTTTCCGGACACCATCACCACAAAGAGCAGAGCATCCGCTCCATGGACCAGCATGAAACTGTTGGGAGTACAAACCTCAAATGATTACTTTAATTTTGGAAGACAAAATTGCCATTAAAAATAGAATGACTGGGAGATTTTTTTCATTCCTTAAGTACTTTGAATTCCTTTAAGCACTGCTTTGAAGTTTTGATGCTTAAAGAAATTCAGAATTACAGCACTTTGAGACTTCATTGTTGCGAGGTTTCGTGAGTTCGGAAAAAGCAGAAATCTTCGGAATCTTCCGAAACTGCACTTGGAAACCTACTCAAAATCTCATGAACCCGTTGCGGTAAAACTACGCATTTGTTAGTTAAGTATGTTAGAACCAAAAGGTCTTTTCAAACATGACTTATGATACCACTCCCTACTATTTTGCCCTAAATATGCATGTGATGTTTCGTTTTGATTACCTATTTTGCAACGGTTTCGTTATAATGTCCTTTTGAAAGAATTGCTATATGAATAATAGATGGGTACCTTTGGGCCATCACTCTCCGTGGCAGTCTCATCAAGGTCTTCATCACAGGATTTTTGTGCCAGAGGCTTTTCTCCCGCCTCACACAAGGACTCATCAATTACGGCGGAAATCCCCTTTCCGGCAACTTGAGCGCAATACACGTTCCTGACTTGCAGAAGCGGACAGGTTCCATCAGAATTATCCGAAACCTCGGCGCCTCCTTCACCACTGCCTTCCTCTTGATCGCCAGATGAAGTTCCATTAGAGGTTCCCTCGCATTCTGACCAAGGGCCAGTTTTCCACGTGGGCTTAAACAAATATGGGCAACTAAGATTAGCAACACACTTCGATAATGGTAGAACAAGGCATCATCTAATGAGCTTACTGAAGGGACTGAAATAGAAGGTCTTGCCTCTAGTTTTGAAAGTAGACGATGCTAATTTGAAAACTAACTCAAATTTCTTCCTCTTGAAGAACCAGAATCAAAATGTTTTGTCAACAGAATTTCATTTAAACACAACTTTATCCAGATCACTTTTAATCTTGGGGTTCTTCAGTAGTTATCGAAAAAATAAAAAAGTCTTCTAATAAATTTGATATTAACATATTTTGAGCTTTTTGAATTGATCTTTTTCGTTTTGAAATAGCACAATTGGTCCATAAAAATGGCAGTAAAACTACGAATACCATTTTTTGTTCAAAAACAGATCATACAATGAATCAAATCGGAAAAACGTATGTAAAAAAAATGTTCAATACAAAAGTATTGGCCTCATTTACAAATGAATCATAATCTGCCCTGAAGATGCTTAAAATTAGCAATGAACAATTAAATTGCCATTAATGGGTTATGTTTGACCATGATTAACCATAAAGCAATGGCAAATGATGCAACAATGTGTGCTGCATCAATGTTCCCAATTTGTATTTTGCAATCAAATATCAGTCTTGGAGCAGGGGTGCCAAGTGACTTGATTCAGCATGAATTGCTCTTGTTTGAGCAAAGCATGAACAATTTTGCCAGTGACTCCCTGAATTTGTAAATTCCGGTTTTGAATCACATAACTAAATGTTTTTAACTTCAAATATCATTGCGTACACAGTGCAGGCTTGGTGACTTCTCCTACCTAGACCTCTACTCTTATATAAATCCTATGTCTTCTGCTGCCCACAGCCCCAAAATAGGACTAAAAGTATCAGGGTAAACAAGGGTTTACATTGTCCAAACTCATATTTCATAGGCTCTCTCTCACCCGGCAAGCCTCCGTGTTGCAGAGCTCATTTGTCGTGGGCTTCAAAGCTTCTTCACATAAATAATCGGGCACACGCTCAACAGAATTCATCTTGGCACAAAAGACTTGACGCTCTCGATTTCCTCCACCACAAGGAACATCACATTCATCCCATTCCCCAGACGACCATTCGTAGCCATCGCCCTCGGGAGGGGTTTCGGCTACTGCTCCAGAAGGCAGGCTGTATTCGAATTCAATCCCCGGATTCTTTTCTTGTGATAGAAGCTGAAAGAGACACCTAAAGCATGAGTAACTGTCTCTTCATCCCCTTGTTGGAACTTGGAAATTGTGTCTGGCAAGAAAACAACAACCAGTTAATGGTGACGCCATTTATTTGTGGAATGGGTTGATGTTAGCAAGCCCGAGGGAAGATGGATTTTGGATGCCTGAAGGTTTTCGTTTCTAGAGAAATTTGAAATTGGGTCTGAACAAGAAGCACTGAATTTCCTGGAGTGGGAGGCTAGCGATGAGGATTATGATTTCCATTAGGATGCAATCAATTACATTCTTCTGCAAATGAGACCTTGCTCGCACTGGATGGAGTACGTATTTCAATTTTCAACTCGATCAATTGCCGGTTCCAAAAGTTATGCCATCTCAAACATAACATCTGAGGAGAGTAAGGAATGAACGAGTTCACCCTTTTGCGTTGAAAAAATCACCAGAAGAGGGCTAACTCTTTCATTCTCATGCTCTGAGTTTTGAAATCCAAAGTCTACTAAACACAAGCATTGTCTCATTGGCAGAAGAAAGTAATTAATTTGATGCTACTGGAAGTCACATAAATTCACTGGTCATAATACGCTTTGCTAGCCTTTCACTCCAGGAAATCCAGTACTTCTTGGATTGAAGCTCGGATAACCATGACAACCAATCTAAATGAGATGACGGCGAAATTCTCCGGGATTCTTAGGCTTCTTTCATGCAAAGAAGATATGCCTAGAGGGCAAGGGAAATGAATCACTTGGGTTGTACTTTGAGCGGAATTTAGATTTCTCGGCTATTTCAAGTATCTCAAAGGCTTTCATGTTGTCTCCCTGATTATGATTTTTAGGGTTTCTTCTGGGAAACGGCTAATGTCTCTACCCTCTGAACCAGTATTAAAATCATCATCCAAATTTCTTATGATGAGACAAATTAGGTCTAAAACATAAAAAATGTATGTCTAGGAAACAATGTTTGTCACAAAAATAGCATATTGAGCTGCCAAGCACAGATAATAATTATTTAGACCAATCAGACGGGACTGACGAACACAAGTCTACATTTAACTACATTTAACGAGCCAAAATAGAACTAAAGTGACTTGATTTAAATAGCAGAGAACGGAAAACCGTCAGATGATAAACAAAAGTAAAATACGAGAGCAGTTCCAGTTTTCAACTGTTTTCGTATGATATTTCTAAAAGACATAAACGTCCTTCTTTGAACGTTTTTTTAGCAGGATTGTACTCTGGCAAATAACACGACAATCCATTTGGGACTGTCTTACTAATAGATGGTTAGAGATCGATGCCCAAGCAGATTTCAAAAAATACAACTTGGGGCTGATAAAAGAACTAATTTGTGATATTTTTTGCACAAAGATTTTGTTCCATTGAATTTCCAGTGTTTGAATTGTTGGATTCCAAACTGGGTTATACCGGTAATGAAATATGTGGTAGGAGTTCAGATCGTAAGTACAAACTGAGAAAACTGGCCTTGATCAAACAACGTATTGAATCAAAAGGAAAATTGGCCCAAAATCCAAAAGAACGATTTGGAAATCCCAGCCTTGTAAAGCAATCAAATTTGAAGAAATAACAAGAGACGATAGATTGAAGTCTCAGTGATTCCCAGCTATCCTTAATTGTTAAAAAAGGCTCTTTGCAGAAACTCACCACAAGGTAAATAGGTTCTTGAGTTGGACCCAAGGCCGTCATATGTTCAGGCGCGAACAAGGACAAGAGTTTGGCCGTCTTTCCTGTGGTGGCCTTGCCTTTGGGCTTTTTCTCATATTTGAAGGTTGTGCCTGCCACTTCGTAGTCTCCTGGAAAGTCAACACGCCAGTTCCCATTGATGAAGTAGTGACCTGACATGTTCCGAATAGCCAAATAGTTGTTGGAAGCCTTCGCCTGGAACATGATGGGACAGGAGGAATAGAAATCATAACGTTCCATAAGTCTTGGCAGGAGTTCTGCCTCCATTCAAAGTCCATTAATGTGTTGTTTACCTCGACGATCTTAATGTTGGTGGCACCCACTGGGATGAGAAGAAGATCATTATAGCCCATCACCAACTCCTATAATGGTAATCAATCACTGGTTGGTGTCTGTACTTTCAAAGCTAGCTCGTGGAACCATTACCTCCTCGTCTAGTGTTCCAGTGATGGTGTTACAATCAGATCCATCCCCACCACAAACGCGACATTTGTCCTCTTCCTTATTGCTATTTAAGACTCCATCGCATCCCACTTTGAGACATTCACCCGCCACGCAAATCCGTGGGGATCCATCACCAATATCGCAAGATGTTCCATCGACGACCTTTAATGATATCGAGTTATTTCAGAGAACCTCAAAAACCTGTCAATAGATGGAGGCTACACAGAGTCATTCATATTAAGCTTGTTGCCAAAAAGATATTGCTTACAGATTACCTTAAAAATGATTTATTCATTTTTCGATTCTATTTGAGTTCAGCTTCAATATTATTTTGTTGAAAAGTAAAAATGGCATGCTACGTGATTGAACATTTCTGCGAAAGATTACACCAGTATACCTAAAATGGTTTTTTTTTCACTAGATGGTGTTAGGTGTCATTCCTTCTCTCAACTTAGCTTCATGAACAACCCTTATTTGATGCCAAGTTGTTGATTTTGAGAACAAGAGAGGGCACTCAAAGGAAAGTGTGTTGAATTGCGCCAGAGCCATCTAGGTGACAAAACTGTCGATTTTTCTATAGAATTTTCCAATAAAATCAATCATAGGTGCACTTTTGGAAGCATGCGGCCCTGTCAGAGATGCTACTTTATATTCAGCAATAAGGAAAAAGGGCTTCGTTTCTAGATGAGAGTATTAAGAGGATTCTCTGATTGCTAGAATGTGCGCTTGGATCTGAAATAGGAAGCAGTCATTGATTAACCCAATTGAGGAAATCAACGTAATCCAATCAATTAGTGGAACCAACCTTTTGACCATACCCAAAAAAGAGGTCAAATTAGGACAGATTCATTGGAACTTATGATACATCATACCAAAACATATCAGTAAAGAGGAAAATGGACATCATAAGAATATTTCATAAAAACTTGTCAACGCAAATATTTTTGGAAAAATTACCGTTTTAGCATGCCGATAGTAGAATCGTTCTCCTCTTGGCATGCAATTCAGTTCGCATTTTCTTGGGGCCTTTAAGTATGGAATCCATTGGTACATCTTCCCTTCAAAGGCCACGTTGTTGAAGTTGGAACATTGTTCTTCTCGAAAGTCTCTGAAAGATGAAAATAAATGGCTCTAGAAGGCTACCTTGGCATTAATTATAATTTCGATTTTGTTTTTACTCTTTGTTTCATTTGCCATCGTTACTATAGTACAAATGTTCACGTCTGCACATAATTTTTTTTAGTCGGATGTTGAGGCCTGTCAAGTTGTATTTAATAAGACACTTAAGGCCTTACAATTGAGATAGAAAAGACTTCATTAGCCTGAAGGCCTCATTAGGAGAAGTGGTACAATAAATTGAGGAGTAGACCCTTTTTGCACTACACGTTACCCATCCCTGAAAGTGGAACCAGAGGAACAAGATGAATGTAACACCAATTTTCATAAGGGCGAAAGTTAATATCCTGTGGAATAGCTTTCATTAAAAAATGAATGCATGAGTTGGAAAACAACAAAAGGTTAGTTTTTACAAGGAAAGACTTAATATTTCTCAGTGTATATAAAGTACGGCAAATAAAAAGGAAGGAGCAAGATTTCAATTTACGTAAAAGGTTGAAAAAAAATGGCGAAAAGCTGAATTATTTGACCATTCCAAACTGGGTTTGAGTGCAAGTACTTCGCATTTTTCAGACCCTTACAATATATCGGTGTTCAGAGATTCACATGGGGGTCATCAAATTTTCTGAGGATCAAATTACCAAAGAATAGCAATTAGGGTGCAATTTCTTAAACATTTTAATCATTTTTTTTATCAAAATTTTGTTTTATTGGTTCATGGGCTTTCAGTGTTGATTATGAACTTGTCCCCTCCCAACAAAACCGTCTTCGTATTTTTTACCTTCATTTTCATGCCATTTTTATAAATTTTATGAGGCTTGTGGAAAAATGACAAATCTTGGCAAATAAAGTTTTCAAACTCATTTGCCATTCAAAAAAACAATTTGTGCCTTGACTTCAATCAAATTTTTGATTGTTTAAATTTATTTAAATCAAACAGCAATGAAAACTAAGTTTTTCATAAAATGCTAGAAAAATATTTGCTCCTTTTTCCACAATTTTTAGGCTTTCTTTTTGATCTTATTTTGGAAAACTGTTGAAATTTTAGAGAAAGGCAGAAACGTAGTTTGAAACTTCCCTTCAATTCTTCTGATCCTATTTTCTCCACTTAAATTACTTATAGGCAGTTGCTTTTTGGGGTCAAATAGTCCCATGTTTGGGAAGCTTTTGTAATGAAGTTCTTTTTTTTTTAATCCAGAAATTTCAAAATTTTCATACCTGGATCCCCTCGGACACGGTTGAGTGTTGCATGAGGAAAAACGTTTAGCTGGACCAATACATTCCGAAGCATCCGGGTTCAAACAGGATCGTCCTTCAGTGAGCACTCCTCCTCCACAAGTTCGGGAACAATCACCACTTTGGGACCACTCGTCCCATGGACCCGATTCCTGTTCCTCGTCCGTATCGTACACATAAGGAGTTGGCTGTTCCTGGCGTCGATTTCGGATCCGTGGAGTGAATGCAACCGAATGGGGATGATCCAATCCATGAGCTTGGATTTGTGCCAATTCAAAGAGCTCTTCAGGGGTGAGGGTGTGCTTGTTGGGATCACTTTGAATGGTTTGAGCACCATTCAGAAGTGTCCAAAGGGCAAACCAGCCGAACCAGCTCAAACGCTGGCCGGACATTTTTACTCGGGGTCCAAACCGGTGGTTGGAATCTTTCTTGAGATTGAGCTCTAAAGATCTTGAAATTGGGAAATGGAATTTAGATACTTCCAAACATTCCGAGTCTGTAAAGGAAAGATTACATTAATTCGCAACTCATTTTTCCATAACTAGTGTAATATGAACGGAATCTATGCTTTTGCAGACATTGTTGATAATTGGAGCGCCTGGCAACTTCAACAAAGGCAACCTTCATTTGATCCAAGAGATTGTTCCAGGAACATCAAGTGTCAAAACAATGCCAAGATTTGGGTGACTTTTCCTTATCTAGACGTTCCTGTGGTTTTGTGCAAATAACTTGAATTTCTTTGTGTCAATCCATATGACTGAAACTGCAATGTACTTTCCAATCCCAGAGGTTTGGCATGTCAAATCTTCCACAACACGTGGAATTTGTGCCACGTAAATGATTGCCAAACAATGCTTTGTTACTGTTGACAAGCCAAAACGTGAAGTATGCGAAAAAGTAGAAGCTGCAAAAGCCAATAATTGAAGGCATAGACCACTGAATTCCAGTCCTCTATGTTGAAGGTCAAAAAGGTCGATGGTAACACTAGTGGGTGTGAAGGGCATGTCAACAAAATCACCAATCTTTTATCCCTTGGCATTAGCTAAATGAGATGGGTGAAAGTAGTGATGGACCGAAAGGGCTCTTAACCGAAAGCAAAGGTTTCGGCCAAAGGGAGCTTAATCGAAACCAAAACCAAAAACACCTGACTAAGAAATCATAAGAATCAAAATTCACTTTGAAATTTAATTTAATCTTTAACTGTCTTTACAGGGAATCCCATTCCTTGTAGGGGCATTGAAACATCCCCCCCCCCCAAAAAAAAAAAATCTTGTGTGCGACGTTGGGTAATTCTAGATTGTAAAAAAAATCCAAAAACATGCATTTCAGGGGTTTTTGGACAAAAATCTTCGACTTCAATTTGTATTCTTAATAGTGCATGTCTGTTTTCGATTTTGGTAAACAGAAACTGAAACCGGAATTTCGGTCGAATTCTTTTTCGGTCCATCACTAGTTATTTTTGAATTATTTTTTGACAGACCCTTAAATAATTGTGAAAAATCAAGGGCGTAATCCCGCAGAATTTCAGTGATGGACGCAAAAAATATGCTAAAAACTGCTGCTTATTGCAAAATAATCGACAATTTACTTATTTCAATTAAAATGATCAAAAGGTCCAATTTTTGGCGCAAGTTGCATTTAGCAACTTTATGCAAGCCCTAGTCATAACATTCAAAATGATTAATAATTGCACAATTTCGTGATATCCTTCCGTTTTTAAGGCTATCAAATTCCTCAAAAACACAGTTGATTTTGGAGCACTTTAATTTCACCAAAGATTTGACCAATCAATGCCATATTATTCTTTCGTTTCAAATCCATGACGTCACAAGTGAATCATTAACAAGGAGCAATTGACAAAATCAAACCAGATAATTAGCTTCTTTTCACGTTTTTGCTCCCATTGAGATCTGATCAAGGCCATCAGTACAACCAAAGAAGATGAATACTTTCTAGAGTCTCGATTTAAAGGTCTCACAATTGACAAGCCAAATTATTTCTCTTTTAAGATGGTTTCTAAGGCTACCCTTGATCTCTTTGGCGAATAAAGTTTCTCCTTGAAGAGTCAAAACTGTTCATTAATCTCAATTAAAGTACATGTACTCGTACTCGTACCTTTTCGTGGTTTATTTCCAATGTGAGGAGAGCTGGTTCGTGTCACTCTCTGGGATTTAAAATGAACTGACACTTTAGGAAGGGATTTAATATCCATTTATGGACCCTCTTTATATCACAGGAGTCTTATCAACTCTCGCAAAACTGGGACCCCCATTATTTTGGAATGTGAATGTACTGCTATGACCTCGTTGGTTAATAATTGGCACCCAAAAATGCGATTGGTGACAAGCAAAATTGTCAAAGTCTCGTTAGAAACACCCCCTTTGTATTTGGTGTGTACTCATTATCAACAAGGATAAATATGCATAGATTTATCGGTATGGCGCCTGCGTAAAGTACAAACAATTATCTAGCTGTTTACATTTTCCATGGTAAATCAATATTTGTTTGGCTCTGTATCTTGTGAATACACAGGTTATGTTTCTTGAATTCAATCTGTGATTTTTTGTTTTTCTAGTGTGGATCTTCACCCTTGAAATTGACATGAAAAAGATCGCATTTTTGCAAGTAGGCATTTGATGGATTATCATATTTAACTAAAGACTAATTTGGAGAAAACACGAATTTTGATGTCATGTCACAATAGAGGATCTTTCTTGATTTTCATCGTTTTTCAAACGTACATTTGCATCTCACATGAATAAAAATCCATTCCGTGCGTTGAAATGTGTGCACTAACACCGGGATAGCAGGAATTCAGTGCGACTTTTTACCGTAATAGCAGTACCCGCCGGGATAGCAGGAAGGGATAGCAGTACCCTTCGCCAAATGATAGGGTTCCTGCTAATTCGTCAAGAAAAATTGTCTCCCAAAAGGTTACTGCTAGTGTTAATACCAGGGTTAATTTGGAAACATCAACTTCCTTGACAGAAATCGACTAAAAAGTTCTCGCAACCTCTTCACTAATTCCAGGGTTAACTGGGGGTTGAAGTCCTGCTAAGGGAGTTAAATTAGTTCATCATTGGATTCCCCCATGAAGAAAAAGTTTAACTTCCTTGGCAGGCAGTTTGTAGTCCTGCTAAAGGGGTTAACTTTTCATGAAAGAATTCAAGTACTGGATAAGGACAAACACATGTTCCTGCTAAGGGAGTTAAATTAGTTCAATTAGCATTAGCAGGAACTGCACATCCTTGCAGCATTAGCAGGAACTTCCTGTCATTCTGGTAAAATGCAGGCTGCGTTATCCAGTAATAGCAGGAAAAAAAGTTCTAATATTTTAATTACATATTTTTTAATGCCAAATGAAAGCTCGTCTTTAGATGAGATTGTGTTTTTTTTTAAATCAATATTGGTCGTCCAGATCATTGGTATTTAAGCTTTAAAATTTTTGTTCTGCTATTGCTGAATGGAACCGCAGTTACTGCTATTGACGGTTTAGTGCGTATTGGTGTTTGTATGTCTCATCGAGTTACATTACACCTGATTTAGAGTGCCTCACGGAATTGTTCCAAGACATATTCAGAGTAGATCCCAACTTAAATAAAACGGAAAAATGTTTGCTCTCAATCCTTCAAGCACTATTCATAACTTTTTCCGAGCATAAGGTGGTAAACTTGCCCTCTTTATGCCATATTTTTATAGCTAAAAGATATGAAGCGATATGGTATTTGGAAGATGTCTCTAAAAGGTCTGACTGTCTTTGTTTCTAGACTATTAAGCTAGCAAATTCCAGGTGTTTCAAGATTAAATATTGTCACATAAATTATTGTTGTGTTTGCTTGAGTTGAGTTAATATCTTTGTGCTCGTATTTGCAAAAAGCTAATCAGAGTTACATGTGTAAAAAAGCGTATTGGCCAACGAGAATGATGTAAAAATGGACAATAAATAAACACATCCAGTAAAAATCCACAAATATCACATTTCCAAACATAGTTCAGGTAAAGAGGAAAAAGACAATATTGATAATTCAGGGAAGGTAATGGTAGGATAATTATGATATTAAGAGTGCACAAAAAATAGAAAGAACACTACGAAACACATGGAAAATCATGTTGTTAATAATACGTCAAACAATTGCAAAATTGGAAAACTTTGTTTTCTGGTGCCAACCAAACACTAAATGGAAGACGTAGTTTCCAGAGGGCGACTCGACAAGTGAAAAGAATTCCACGGATCCACTATGCCAGGAACCACATACCTTCAGGACCGATTTTAAAAATACACATTGGGTCTGACTACTTCTTTAGGTCCGATCATTAAACTAAAATGTGAGGTTTTTGCAACAAATAAATGGTTCCGGTGATTTTTTATTGTACCGATATACAATGTTACATAGTAGGTGTATTTTGAAAGTAATCCTGACTTGAGACATCCTTGACTATACCAAGGATTTCTAGAACTTACTGGATTGAACACGGCGACCAAGATCGAGTCGATCGATTTAGTATACAGGAAAAGGGAAAAAACGGGGCTTTTCTTTTTTCTTTGTAGTAAATCTATTCGATCTTGGTCGGCCTTGAGCAGTCCAGCAAATTCTAGATGCCCTTGAATACACGAAGAACAAAGTTTGACGGGCCAGTGACTTCTCAACAGGTTTTCGAAGTTTTTGATAAACGGCACTCCTGGTAGCCTTTAAGGTCACGTCACGGACAAGGCCCATCACGCCCCCATATGGACCTAAAAATGTGGAAGAATGTGCAAACTAAAAAAGAAGGCCCAACAACATCTTCTTACATTGCTTCCATCCAATGCACCATGGAGACCAAATATATCCAAATGGTAAAGCTTGGGCACAAACACGGACCCACACGCTCAATTTTGAAGCTCATACAAAGGCAAAATTCAAAAGTGTTCATTTATCTATGAAAATGAGGGCCAAACTTTCTCCTGTAAAAAAATCTCGCAAAACGTGAAGCTTGAATCCCTTTAATATGATGTAAAATAGTGTGTCAATCGTCAACATTGATCATGTGCCTACATATTGAAGAAACCCTTACTAACATCAAACAGATATCTTGTCTTCTTCAATAGCTTTGTGCTTATTGTGTCAGCTGTCTGCGAAAATTGTCCTTCAAAATAGGCAAGGATCTCGCATCTGTGGATATCTGTGGCTTGAGACTCTTACACTACAACGGGTTTTTCTGTTCCTCCGTTTGCAGAAAGTGTTGAACAAAATGATGGCAAAAGTTCCTTTAACCGTTTATTTTACTCCCTTACGCAGAACGTTGTTGAAGTGTACAGTAGTATACGAGCTCTTATGATAGCATAATAGTAATAATTATTGTTGTAAGAGTAAATGTTCTTGATAATGATGATGCTTTGGGGGGTCATTTCAATTGAGATATCGTACGTACGTAGTATTCAGAATAGGAAATCCTTGCAAAAATGGATGGACAATCGGTCGATCGTGAGAAATGGCCACGGAAATTCGTCGTAGGCACATGGTTTGTTTAATTTTTTTGTTCTGGCTGTCTTCCCATCATCATCATCTTCGCAATAAGAATAATAGTTGTGTTTTTGTTGTGTGACAATGATTTTATAGCAATTAGATCTGTTCAATTTATCATGGATCTCGCACTTTATGTATTGGCTTTGAGGCGGGGAGGGAAAAGAGGGCTAATTCGGGGAGGACTATTGTTCATTATTTACAATAAATCTGTGAAAATACTCTAATTTCTCTAATGGACCCAGCACTTGCGTGTTTCTTTCATTCTGGAAAAGGCTGATAGTCATGAGGGCCTTCGAAGCTACTTTAGGGCACAACTTTTCCGGCCGTCAAGGATGTTTTCCCCACGGGAATTTTAAGGGCAACCAAATCGTCGAATTCTTGGGGTTGTGTTTTTTTCTGTTAAGTTTTGCTCTGACAATCGTCAACTGTGGGAATTTCAACTAATTCGGGATATTTTGACAATGATCTACAATTGAAGCTATGAAGAAACGGTGATGGCTCTTTCTTTGTGACACGAATTTGGGTAATGGCTCTTTGGGCGAGCTCAAAAGAAGATATCGTCTATCACAGATGCTTTTGGGGCCATCAAATTGTTCGTCCGGGAGTGCATTTGAGTGATTTGAGAGTAAGTGAACTGAGGGGGACCAAGAGCACGAATGATTGGATAGAGAAGACACGTGGTTTTGTGGTCGTGGATAAATACAATCCGTTGATGGGAGACAATTTATAATGGGTGGTTCATATTCCAAAAAGTTCTTCAAAACATGGGAAAAATAGAGATAAAAATGATAATTTGGTTGATTTTCGGCCGTGGGCCGCCCATTTGAAGATGAATTCGTGATTGTGTTGTTGAGTATTCTTTCATAATTGATCGCTTAAGAAGTGCTCGTGTTCAAGGGCTCCTTGGAGAGGTAGTCAAGGCCGATACGGGTGTAGTTCACGAGATCCTTGAGGGAGCTATGAAGAGTCAGGGGTCCACAGATACGATCAAGATTGATAATAAAATCTGCAAAAGAAAAAAAAAAGGGATAACGCATTAGGTTTTGAGAGTCAATTTCAAAATCGTTGCGCTCTTGCTCACGCAACCTTGGCAACTTTGTTAAATCTTGGCCCACAATGCTCACCTTCACATTGACCTCGTTGAGTGTACAAATCAGCCATTTCCCACAACTCATGGCACTGACTGACATAATTGCAATATTGGTGCTGTTTCTGCATCACGGATTGAGGCACGGACAGGCATGGAGGAGGGTTGGTGGGAGGAGTGAGCACTCCCGTGTACCGCCCATTGCTTGAATTGGTCACCTCACCAGAGGATGTGTATCCACTGCTCTTGCTGCATACTGAACCTTCAGAGCCCGCCGGACTGGGCGTGGGTGAAATGGCATTGGCTCCACCCACCCCATTGGCCGTGTTTCCCCCGTTGTTGCCGTTGTTTCCTACAGGCGAGTTTTGTTGAGAGGCCGTTGCTTTTTGAATATGGTCACCGATGATCTTTTGGCACTCTTTTAGCTCGTGACGCCGAAGCTGGTACAACTTGAGATACAGCAAAGATTGGCACCTCAGACTGAAATGAAAATGTCAAGGTGCTATTTTTGCTTCGATAATAAAATCATCCTTATTCATTTGTCCTCTAGAATTGACCAAACTAAGCTGGGGAAGTACGTTCGAGACTAAATGTAAGCAATCATCCATCATCAATCCCGTAAGCTTGCTCGTAAATTGGATATTACAGCAGGTTTTCCTGGATCCTACGCATTAACAAGAAATTCGTCTTTTTTCAAGCACAACTACGAGAACGAGAGTATTTCCCCTTATCAATTTCCTGCCTATAATGTACCCTCTTTCTCAATCATCTTTAACGTACCTTAATACAGCCAGCTTATTATCGAAAGTACCGAACTCGGAATTTCGGAATGGTCGACAAACATGCCTGAAAATGAGATGAAGGAGCACAAATCAAACAGAAGCCCTTGGATCATGACATTTCTTTTGACAATTGGAGATCACTTGAAAAGTGTCCCCCTCCCTTGGTTTCGAATCAACTTACTTGATGAGGTTCAACGTCTCCTTGTACATGGTAAATCCCGCCACCTTGTCGCCAGTTTTTTCGTTGTAGTTGCCGCACAAGCTGAAGAACAAGACCGCTTTGAGATAGATCATGGCTTGTCGTCCTCGATCGGCTTCGCGGTCAGCTGCGTGCTTGAGTTTCTTGGCCTCCAGCATGTAGGCATTGTAATCCTCTTCCGCCTCGTCTTCTTCATCACGATTCTTCTCCAGATACGAGAAGAATACCTTGGACGGTGGTGGCATCATCTTATTGGGCCAAGGGGCATTCGACCCGCCACTCCCAGACACGCCCGAGTTGTTATTGGGCGTGGGCGCCACCGTGGCCTTGGGCTTGGAATGGGCATCCGACGGACTGGGATTCGACATGGGCTCCACTTTGGCTGACGGAATGTGATTGGTACTAGAAGGGCCCGGGAAGTCGATTTTGGGTGCACTGCTTGTGGTGGTGGAAGTTGTGGTGGTGTTGGCGGTGGCCAATGCCAATGACGAGGAACAAGAGGTGGAGCTCGGGGTGGTGGTCTCGTCCAATTTGACCCGCTTGGGCGGGGCGGCTGACTCGCTGGGGTAGGACTGCTTGGTTCGCTTGTGGCTGCTGCTCTTGCTTGACGTGGTGGACCTGAATGAATGCTTGCTACTCGTGTTGGAGGACACAGACTCACCGCTCTGGTGACGACCCCGTTTCCTCTTGGAGGAGTTGCTGCTGGAGGCTGGCTGCGGGGTTTGGAGGTGTGGAGGTTGTGGTTGATAGGGAGGATGGGAATGGCGGTGGTGTTGGTGATTGTTGTACAAATTGACTCGAAAGTCCGTGTCCACTGGGAGTAGATTCAGTGGGATCTGACAAAGGATAGATGGGCGCCCGTTGGCACGCCAAATAGGAGCTGGATAGCTCTTGACCTCACCGCCATCACTGCTATTGGCCGCATCGCCCGCATCAGGTACGGTTTTCCGCTCCACGGTGATTCCGCCCTTACCGCCTTTTCCCCCTTTACCACCCGTGCCCGTGGTGGATTTGGAACGGCTCATAAAAATGCGGCTCATAGCCCGTGATTTGACCTTGGACGTGTTGTTAGTAACGGGGCTGTTGGATTCGTCCGGATCTCCGACTGGAGCTCGAGGGGGCCGAGACGAGGCCACGGCTTTCCTACTGGCACTTTTGTCGGAACTCACGGACCGCGGTGACTCGGAGGCTATTGAGGCCGGTTTGAGCGGAGCAGAGGAGGAAGAGGTGGGATGAGCTTCTTCAGGCTCGCTTTCACTAGAGAGCATGACACTGGGGGTGGTGGTAGAACTGAGGGAAATTCGTCTTTTCGAGGATCCTGGGCGACCTTTGGAAGGCTTCGGCGAGGGTTTGATGCTCCTAGAAGGAGGTGCGGGTGGAGGCACTTGAACCACGGGCACGGCAGGTGAGAGCATGGGCTGTCTGATACTGGCGCTCTTGGGTTTGCGGTGCTTCCGTTGAGGTGGAGCTCGATGGGCTTGTTGATCCATGTCCTCGTCATCGTCGCTCAACTCTCGATAGGACGAGGACGAGTTCCGAATACTGGACGACCTACGTCGTGACGAACTAGATCCTTTGGGTGGGGGGAGGGGATCTTTCTTCAGGGGTGATAATAAGGGTCGATCCAGAGGATCATCGTCTTCGTCCTCGTCGTCATCATCGTCATCTGGCAGAGGGCTCAAAGGGGGGTGAAGACCCCCAAGGAGATCCGAACCATCTACTCCAAGATTGATATCTGGCAAAGGCTGAATCGTTTGACTGAGAAGCCCATCGATATCCATGTCATCCTCTATCAGAGGTTTGGCCGAGGGTGTGGTCTAAAAAAGCAAATCACGCCACCGTTTTATCGAAAGTCCGCCAAAATAGCTTTCACCGCAAGGATCAATCATTGCTTACCTGAGTGACCTTTGGACTGGGATGGGGATTTGGACCGGGAGAATGGGTCGATTTCACCTTGGCCAGGATGTTGGCCAAACCGAAGGTGGCGTCGTTATCCATGGGGTTCACTTCATCATGATCCGACGAGGATTCCTTGGAGTCGTCGGCGTCCTCATCGGAGCTGGAATCACTATCGGAAGAATCCGAAGACGAGTCACCTCCTCCTCCGGTCTTCTTCTGACTGGTCTCATCCTTGTTCGTTTGAGAATTTTGTGGGCCAGAAGAGGCCGTGGAAACCGGGGGAGCTACCTGAGTGGGCGGGGCAACAGAAGCAGCCACGGGTGGTTTTGAGGGCGGAGCCGGCTGCAAAACCAAAGGACTAGCAGCAGCCGGAACATTGTTGGCCACCGGTTTGTTTCGAGGTTCCGAGGGCATATCGGTATCGCTGTCGGAATCTTCCGAGAGATTCAGATTCCTATTGGATGACGAGGGTAGACCTGGCACTGAAAACAAAAGAAATGATGTTTTACATCTCAGCCCATGAACAGAACTCAATGAATGTTTACCTTTTTTCGCCTTGTTTACGGATGTATTGGAATCTTGGGCGTTATTGGGCTTGGTATTGGAGGAGAATGGAAGTTTGGACGACTTGATAGGGGAGAGTGGTGAGACCAGATCGTCGTCCATCAAGTCATCTCCCATCTCATCGTTGCCAAAATGAGGCGCTGACACGACCCCGAAATATCGAGGCTCACTCCGGGCATTATTGCCCTCATGCTTGGTCACCACAGGCGTGAACAGGGCCTGAATGGGCGTGGGCATGACACCGGTTTGCACCTCCTGAAGAATCTCCGATATGCTCGTCGACGCTTTGTCTCTATCCTAAAAGCAATGAAAAATCCAAGCGTTAAGGTGCTGTTTAATCAATAGTTATCAGAGAGAAATATCTAGATTTACCTCTGGCATTTGAAGTTTTGGCAATTGTGGAGGAATGGTCTTGATCCAATTTCCAAAGAAGGATCCGGACGAAGTCGATGCCGGAGCTGGCATGCTGCTTCCATTCAGATTACTGCTAATTGAGCTTCCATTGGAACCGGGTCGGTTGGGATTCTGTCCCATGGGCATTCCAGAAGGTAAAGACGGAGA
Source organism: Tigriopus japonicus (assembly GCA_010645155.1). Lineage (NCBI taxonomy): Eukaryota > Metazoa > Arthropoda > Copepoda > Harpacticoida > Harpacticidae > Tigriopus > Tigriopus japonicus. The sequence goes on along the minus strand of CM021316.1, from coordinate 10,978,928 downwards.
AGACTGATGCGATTGCATTTGGGGTCGTTTGCTCTGAGACGCCAAGTTTTGCTGCTGCTGCTGCTGTTGTTGTTGAAGCTGTTGCTGCTGATACTGTTGTTGTTGTTGCTGATGCTGATGATGATGGGCATTGGGGCCAAATGGGTGTTGCTGTCTGGGATATGGCTTGTGGGTCAAACTAGGCCTATGGGTCATGTTCATTTGCTCAGGAGGAAGTCGGTGACCTCCAGTCGGAGGTGGAGGAATAGTGGCTGGAGGCCGTCGAGCCACTTTGGAAGCTGCGGATGAGGGCGCAGGCATGCTGCGAGATTGTCCCGAGACATCCCGAATATCACTATTCTCATCCTCATCTTCCTCACCGATAATGTGTTGTTGTGCCGGAGCCGGCGTTGGAGGCTGGTAATCGATCCCAATGCAAGAGGTCTGGCTATTGATGATCCGCTTGGCATTGGAGAAGCTTCCGAGCACTTGGGAAGCTTGTTGAGCTGTTATGTCTTCATGCTTCACCTGGAGAAAGGAAACGAAACAGAACGATCAGGATCGATTTCAATTGATTTTTCCCTTTAAGGTTTGGGTGCCTGACATCGTTAATCATTTACTTCATTATTGTTCAAATATACTAATAGACCCTTGATAAAGTGAACCTTTCTACGTAGACAAAAGAACATTACTGCATCAACTATTCATTATCATACTATAAATAATTGACCAAATTTCAGCTCATGAGTTCTTAACTTGGCATCTATTGATATTATAAACTCGAAAAAATGGTCAACGGAACCCAACCTAAGAATTAAACATGGATCAAAAGCTCTTTCAGCCCAAGTTTCGGCGACATTCGATAACGTCTCGCGAAACCTGGATTTGGTCAAAAAACCAGATATATTTCGGTCCAAAATCTTTTGTAGTATCATTTCCGAATTAAAAATAAATTCTTCCTTTTCACATAAGCAATTAAAATTGTAAAGTGAATAATGCTTGAACATGATATTGGTGTCTTTCGCTCTCGAATACGAGCCCTTCCCCTCATCACTACTGAGAAAACGTCAATAACCACTGGACCCACATTTACAGACACGCATATTACAGTAGTAAATCAGCAGTTGGTTCTCCTTACCCGCTCGGGCTTGGCAAAGAGGTCCAGTGAGCCAGAAGCGGTTAAAGCCTGTTCCCGCTTCTGTCGTTCCTCCTGTTCTTGTCGTCGTTGATGAGCGGCTTTGGTGCGCTCATTCAGGATCTCTTGACGGCGAGCTTGATTTGGAGGCAGCATCATGTTCTCCTGAAGGAAATTGGAGGCGGACCCGCTTCCGGGCGGCAAGGCAGGGGCTGGCATCGAACCCATGCCATTGGGTCCACGATTAGGCATAACCCTAGCTCCACCTCCACTGTTATGAAGTTGGTTCCGATTGCCATTGGACCCATGGGCCATGAAGGTCCCGGCACCGTTCATGACACCTCCACCACTCATGGACGAATATGGATTACTGGAAGGAAGACGGAGAATCAAATTGAAGTCGTGTTACAATCACATGGTCCTCTTCTCGAGATTTTGAGGTATCTGCCCTCTTTTCTGTCAAAATGGGTGCACAGACGAAGAAAAAGTGCCTGTGTTTGACCTCTTTCCAACGATATCTTGAACACGATTGTGGACCAAAGCATTTGGGAAAGAGAAACGAACGCGTGTGTGAGAGAAAGATAGAAAAAAAAGAAGCTAGTAGGTTTCTGGACTAGACACTGAGACTTCGGGGGTTGTCCTTTCTCTTTCGATAATTCGCTTGAAAATAGAAATAAAACAAATTCCAACGTGTGAGAAAGGCTGTGTGTTTTTGATCCAACGTACAACGAGGGGGTGAAGATTCCTTGTTAAAAGATGCTTCTTGGGAGTTTGGAATTCACGCGTGTTTGTTCTCAAACCCAAGGGCAGAGAAATAAAGCCTTGGGACGACGAATTTGACTGGGCAAAAAGTATTTTTCTTACCTTTTTTGCTACAACTCTCTTACGTCAATTCAATCTAATGAACCTAAAATGAACTACTTGTCTTGTTAAGATAAGAGAAGCAAGCTTATAATCAACTTGGGAACATTTATCTCCGAGCACTCGAAATTGAATTAATAAACAAAGACCCCCTAATAAGAGCTACTATCCATTGCCTAGTGTTCTCATCATCAATCGTGAAAAAAAAACGTAATGTTATGAAATAGTTTCCAAAGTTGGCTAAACACAGAACCCTTGTGAGGCATGTCATGCGAAACTATCTCCAGAAATTGTTGCTTTTAACAATACATACTGTAACTCCCTTTTTTTTTTATTAATGCTCCCAAAGGTACAAACATCTTTAAAATTAAGGGTTCTTAAACCACGTTCTTACCCGTTGGCCATGGAAACCCCATGTTGGTTGAGGGTTTGAGGCATACTTGGCTGGGCCTGAGACCCATTGGGCAGGGCCCATTGCTGTGGATGGGTAAATGTACCATTGTTGAACATTTTGGGATGCTTAGTATGGTTGTTTGAAAGACTGGAAGAGAACAGAAAACACAATATTCAATTATTCCATTCGTAATCATTTTCCTTAATTTACACCAACTCTTACCTCAAGACAAAAAGATCACGTCTTAATTGAAACTCAATGACAAACTGGTGCTATATTATTCAATACTAAAACTCAGCGTGCTCTAAACTTGGCGTCTTGCGGTCAGCGTCCTTAATTTTCCCGGCAAAACCATTTAAACACGCTCTCAAGAGCCCCCTTCAACGGGCTCTCAAGGGGAAACTCTACCTGCGTTAAGAACGTGCCGGTAACATTTGGGCTAACCCGCACGCTCTCCTTTTTTGCGTACGTGCCGGTCAGGCTAAATGGCGTACCCAAGAACGTTGCTATTGCAGACCATAAGCACGAGTTCTTTAAACTTGGGCGTGATGCTATATGAAGTGAACTTCCTGAAATTGAATTCCGTTGATATGATTGATTGTTGAAATTTGCTCACCCTTTGTTTTATTTGATTGACATGAGGGGTTCACGCTGTTGATAAAAATCACTCAATGTTGTGATGCTCTCGCTTTTCAATAATCCTTGTTCAGTAAGTATTATATAAAAGAAGTATTTGCTGTTGTTCGTGCATTAAGAACACTTGTGACGTTAAAGAGGACCGTGCTAAGGACAGGGGGTTGTCAGAGCATTTTGAAGCCAGATTTTCTCCACTCTCCATCTAGGTATTTGTTGTTTTCTTTCAAAAGAACTCGATTCCAAGCTACAAGCTTTCTCTTACCTTTAGTATCTTAGAACAAGCATCAACGACACACAACAGCTATTTTACTGATCCTGTCTCAAAAAGAAGCAAATCGTTGAGAAAGTTGAGCGTCACTTCCCACGATGACAATTTCCGCAGCTTCATCAAATACGGATTAAAACGTTCCATGGGGTCAAAAGCTAATATTAACATTTATTTAGCATAGCAAAGGAGAGTATTTTTCATCTATTTCAAATAATACATGACAATCTATTTTAGGAACATGGGCAGGGAGTTTTTATGATTGTGGTTCCTGTTAAGTGTACTAACATACACTTCAACAACGTTGTTCGAGAACAAAAAGCTTAACTCCATTAGTGCTTATAACCTTTTCTGGTATGAACTGTACACTCGAGAATCAGCACATACTAATTAATTGTGGAATGTGACTGAGTCGACAGGTGGTCCAAAAAAACTCGGTCAAGTGGGCTTAGTCGTTCCCTTGGGAATAGATTAGCAATCATACGGGCATCTTGTGGTCCCTTCTTGGATTAAAAAGTTAATCCAAGTGAGATGTCCGCTTTTTAAATTAAGGGACTCCACTGAAGTGTAAGAAGTTCATCTTGCCGATGATTTTATGATTAATGGACAAGCATGTCGGTCGCAAAATGCGATGAAATTTTAAACAAGGAAATTCAAGCTCGAATATACAGGGTTGTTTTAAATTAGTTCCCAAAAACTTTGATGGTGACAAAAGGAGATGATAAAGTTAACTTGGGGTCATAATAACTTAAAAAATGCTGGTGTTTAACTAACACCTTAATTCAGTCGTCTACTGCATTACAGAAATATTAGTCCTTCTAATGGAAGCTCAAAGTAAGGATACTTTTTGAAAATAGAGCGGGTGTACCTTGGGTGGGTGAGTTGTTCTTGAAGCGAATCATAGTTTTATCACGAGTCAATCAATTTCAAAAATACTTTGCCCGAGTGTACCTGAAACTGTTTTATTCAACTGGTATTTTTACAATTAAATCACAAATCACATGTGTCCAAGATGACCCTTCATTTGGCAGGGGACTCTACTTCGTGACAACCCTGTACGTACATTACAGGACAAATAGTTCCTGATCTTCAGACGAAATTGGAGAGACATTCTCAGATATATAAAAAGCGATTTGAAAATGCTATCAATATTGATGATTGCCACTCAAGATGATTGAGCCTTCAAAAATATTGTCAAGCTGTTGGAGTCACAGATCAAATAAGGACTAGATGTCAATTTGAATGTGCCGTGGGCGCGAGCCAACGAGACATTTTTGCTCTTGCGCATAAACTTCAAAGATTTCAGGGCGACCGTTTGCTCAGAAGTAAAGACGCGCCATCATGTGAACAAAGTAATGATGGGAATTAAGCCTTAAGTGTTACCGTTTTTGACTTGACGTTTTTGACTTGTTTTACATTTCGTCATATGATATAAGGTTGAACTTTTTGACTGAGAAATCTGAGTATCAATTTGGCAACACTTGGCTAAAAATAAGGCTTGATTCCCATCACAGGAACAAAGTCCGTTGAATACGCTAAATTTGCTCAGACTTTGGCCACGCTTGCAAGCATGACATCATAGAGGTCTATAGAGAGGCCATCATCGTCATTTTGTTTGCCTTGTATACTTCGAAACTAGCTAGAAGTTGCGTGAAAAGCGCAATGTCTGCAAAGTGTCTGAGCATGTGCGCAAGACATATTTTCAATGTCAAATCCTACAAATGTGCAAATCAATGCCTGTAAATTGAATTCTCATCTACATTAAGCATCTTTATATACAATGGGAGAAGCAAAGCAAAGACAAGAGGCCACATTCTGAAAACTGTAACTTTTTCTAAAATTTGCCTAATACGAATACGTTTGTTTGGGCAAGTTTCAACTAGTCCCTGATGATAAAAGGCTCTTGATGCCCACAAAGAAATTTCACGACCAGCGTGCTCTAGTAGTGCCTCTCTGGGAACTCTGTGTCATGATATAACAAAAAAAACGCTGGAGCAATTCAAAAAGCGATTCTGATTAGAAACTTATTTATTTGCCACTTTAGACAGGAAACATAGAATCTGAAACATGAAACAAGAATAATAGAATCAAAAATAGTTGAGCTTTGCATATTGTCTCGAGTTTGAGCTTCACGCGAATGAAATGTTCGGAACATTACTCCTTGTAATTTTGTGGTGAAAACGAGCGATGGTCTCATAAGTTTCGGAATAAGAAGTAAGTTTTTATTTACCTTGATTTTCAACTATATCAATCAATTTCAACTCAACCACGAGTTCCCCGAAGGCTAAAGGTGACGGAATAGATCTCTTAAAAAACTCTTTTAAACATGACAATCAAACAATCGTTTGAAGGAAATTGGAAATTTCATGATATTTTGAAGGTACTCGGATGTCAAATTTGTATTACTGTACAATTACAGGGTTGGCCACTTAAAAACGGACAAGGAAAATTGTAAATTTTGGACAATCAGGGCTCTGAATCAAAATGTCTTTGTTACAAATAGTTCTTCTGCTCCTATTATCTACAACTTATGCTTTAAAACAATGTCTCTAAGTAATACCTATTTTTAACCTTGAAATTAAACCTTCAATGTAACCTTTTTAATGGATGAATCAATAAGGAAGATACTGATAATAGAATGGTGACCATTCTGCAAGTTGATGACTGAATGACAAGAACTTCATGAGGAACATGTTGACGGCGAATCTCTTCTTTTATTACCAATTGAATTCAAGGTCCTGTCAAAAGTAGGTGCCCCTTAGAGAAATCGTTAAACAAGCATGAGTTCTAGATGAAAGTAAAATCAAAACTATTTGTAACAATGACTTTTTGATTCAAAGCTCTTGGGTTGTCCGAAACTTACAATTTCCGGTCCAGTTTTAGGTGGCCAACCATTCAGAAGTCGACCTTCAATTATAGCAAGAATTTACTTGCATACCATGTCATTAACAATCAGTCGCCATGTTTTTTTTTAAATACTTTATGCCTTGGCTTCCCACTTTCACTAAAAACAACAAGGAAACTTCCTTTGCAAATTTGTTGGTCACTTCAAAAATTATTTATTCTGCTTTAACCTTTGTTAAAAATGGGTTAAACTTGAGTACTCAATAAAAAAACAAGGTTGTCTCAAATTTTGAAGCACACGCCATAGGTTTATGACGGAATGAGAACAGTTTTGCTTGGCAAAATATATCAAACAATGTTCTTTGCAATGGATCTTTTTTGTACGACAATCATGAGCTTTTTTGAAAGGAATCAAATTTGTCACACCTGGCGAAACGGACGCCCATTGGCACCAGATTTAGAAACCTAACCTCGTTTCAGAACAATTGAAGAGTTAGGTGCAAAATTTTCCATGCCACTGCATCGTGTGCAACGCAAGTTCAAAAGGTCTATTTTCCCAATTCGAACTGAAACTAGCTTCCAAAGGTATATAACATCTGGATGTTTCACTAACCGACTTTCAGCTAAGAATTGTGTAATAATGCAATTTCTTCATCACGACCTGTCAAAGCACACGAAATTTAATGCATTACTTTTGGATTAAAAAGACGGCTCTTCACCTTTCTTGAAATCTGTGAAAATCCAAAATGGTATTGCTGGGCACTACATAGTGATGTATTTCGAACCAAGAGTGCTGCCAGTTTTGACTCGGAAGTTTATCGCTTTTAAAAAGGGCTGATTGTATTGTACTTTTTGAAAAGACCTAACCATGGACCAATTTGGCAACACTCGAACTAGTTCGATTTCGAGTTCCATTCATAGTTATAAAAATGAATTCCGAGTTGGCAGTACTGCCATATTTTATGGTAGATAAGGTCAATTGCCTGTTGAAAAGTTTAATTGTGGTCAGATTTTTGACCCTAAAAACCAAAATGGCAAAACTCTGCCAATAATCCAACTCGAAACACATCAGTACTTGGCACCTGCAAATAAATTCTTGAATAGAAGCGTTCTTTCTTCCAAACGATTGCAAAAATGTGCCAATAGCACGGATTTAATCTTTAATCGATGACACGTGGTACTTTGGTAACCTCTGATACTTTTCCATCCGCACGATGTGGAGGGCCTACCATTTTTAAAGAGAACAATGGTCCTTGATACAATGTTTCCCATTATTTTCGCTTTTTAATCCGAATAGCATAAAACGTACGTGTCTGTTGATGAACCAAAAATGTTCACAACTGAAACAGAAAGTTTCGTCGGACAGAACAGACTAAATGATGAATTTTCTTAAGGAGCTTCCTTACCAGCTTAAGGAAGCCAGAGTGGCCACGCGTACTAACGCGTTCTCAAAAGTGCCGAGTGTAAGTGCTTCCCCAGACGGCGTAGGTTCGAATCCTGTTGGGGTCGGATTGAAGCTGTCGGGGGAAATCTTTCAATTTACAGGGAATCGCATTCCTTGTAGCGGTAATAAAAAAATCCGCAAAAAAAAGAAAAAATAAATATAATCCAAAAGCATATACCGCGTGATTCAGGACAAAGGGAGCAACTTAACATAATATATCGCATTATTTTCGATTTTTGCCAAATTACGGAAGGGTAAAAAAGGTTTCCTCAGTTTTCAAAAGTAACCCTTCACGGGAAAAAAACATCATCATTTAAATATTGAACTAGGGAGAAATTTAGTATTCTGACAATTCAAGGCCAAGTGTTTGGCAGAACATATGCAAGGAGAGTGCGGTTCTTATATATATGGGTTCAATCAGAGTGAAAGATTATTTAGTCAGCTCTTCCGTTTCTTAAGGAACACCGAACAAAATTCTGAAGTTCTGAACAAAATTCTCGGATTTTACATGACTTGTGATGTTTAAGACAAAGGATCATTTGAAAGATGTAATTAGCATGTTGTCGACATCTTGAATTGTTAATCTTAACATTTTTTTTCTTAACAAAAACAGAAAAAACCAATGCATTTACATAAGGACTTGTTTAAAGCGCATTAGTGATTCCAAGAATTTAATGCGAAGTGTGTTGTTTTCGACAGGGAGCATTTGATCTTTTGATAAGAGCTTTTTCAGAGACTGAGGGGCAATTTTTTTTAAATGAACGAATCACTTTCGATTCTGAAAATGTCTTGAACCAATTGATCTTTTCAGTGCTACTTTGTATGAGAGAAATTACTCACAAGAAAAAAAATTGGCCGCATGTTTATTCCGGTCTATCGCAACATAAAAGAAAAGTCAAAAGTAATTTTTGATCATTGCAATAAGTCGTTCTGATAAATCCCGAATTTACAATCAATAAATGAAGTAAGTATGCCATTAACCTTAGGTTCATGGAAGTTAAGTAGATATAGTTTTTTTCTTTTCAAAGATGCGATGGTCATACTCACAAAAAAGGCCTGTTGTTACTTTCATTCAGTATTTTAAGCACCATTTTTTCTCATACTCCTCTCTTGCATTTATGCACAACTTGTATGAATCATCTCATTACTTTTCACGCAAATTTCATGTAGGGAACAGACGATGCATCTAATCATGAGTAGTCTTTGATCTCAAAACCCATTTTTACGAAAAAAGGCTTTTCAATTGAAGTGGTATTTGCACTTATGGCTTTAAATTCAGAAGCACCCGTTTATTTGACAATTTTCCTTGTTAGTGATCATTAATGTGCGTAGAAAAATTTACTGATTTTCACAAAAAAAATAAATTTAGTTTACTCCAAAAAGGCCAAAAAAATTTTTTAAAAAAGTTATTCCCCAACCGTATAAAAATGGTAATATTGAATTTAAAGATGCCTTTAGTCATTCTGGAAATCATTCTTTGTAATTCAGCTACAACTCAGCACATTTAGTTATTTCTGGCTAAATATTAAGGCTTTATTTTTTGGCATAGAAGAAATTTAAACTGAAGACAGGTGTTTCAGCGTGTCCAATTGTTTAAGATCAAAAAGAGCTAAATACCTCAGTTTAGGGGCAAATTTTCGAGCTAAAAGAGCTATTTTTTTTGGAAAAAGAGGTAAAAAAGAGCTATTTTTTTTGGAAAAAGAGGTAAAAAAGAGCTAATTTTAAAAAGGCTAAAAAAATCTAATATGATCATAGTTTTGGGCCTTACGTAATTGGCAGTGTATTTAAAACATGGAAAAATTGCTTTTTGCAGTTTTTTTTCTTACTGCCTTAAAAACGGCCAAGAAAAAAAGGTTGTTCTGCAAAGTGATGTTGGCTTTTTGAATGTTACAGATAGAGCAACGATATTGCACAGATCACTAGAAGATAGTGATCCGTGGATAATGAAAGAACTTTATGCCTCGGTTATTGGCAAAAGCCGTTTTTCATTTCGGGACCGACCAGAGAAAAATATAATTTAACCCATTGTTTTGCCCGTAATTCAAAGCTCACAAGCTAAATTTCAACCACATCAAATGAACTTTTTGTCAGTTAGAGTAGAGTAGTTAGAATCAAAGAGCAAACTAAGTCAAGGTTTTAGTTGGTACTAGCACATTAATGGAGATTGTGAAAGACTAGCGCAAAGCTGCTATTTTTTTTGCTTCAGCATGAGGAGTCATAGTTTTCAGTCGATTCTCCTGACATTCCTACGTTTTTATAAAAAGAAAAAAAACATTTTCGAACAAGCAACATTTTGTTGGGTAGAAAATCTGGCAACTTGGAAAATTGTGAAAAGGAGCCAAAAATCCCTAAAATTCTCAGAAAAAGAGCTAAACTATGGCAAAATATTTCAAAAGGAGATAAAAGAGCCAAAAGAGCTAAATGCTCAAATTTGGAGCCAAATTTCCAAAATATCAGGAAGCAGAGCTAAATTTAGCTCTAAAGAGCTAAAATTGGTCAGGATGTGTAAGCACCTGTCTTTTGGCGCCAATTATGACTTGAGGTGACCAAAAAATGGCCCACGAAAAGGGCCAAAAAAAATTAAATTGGACCAAAAAGGGGCAAAAAATTTAAAGAAAATTTACGATTTAATTAAATTTTTCTTCTCACTCTTGTGATCATTAATGGATTAGTGAAATCGGGCGAATCCTGCTCGGAATTTGGGGGCCAAACTGGCTAGGGATGGGTCAAACCTAGTCTTGGGCCTTTCATAGTTTAAGTTTTCTACGTGAGGGAAAAGTTCTAGTTTCTATTGATTTTTAAAGAGTCCTTTAAGCGCAACCAGTGAAATGGAAGACAAGAACAACCTTCGAGCTTAAATACGCAAAATTCTTGTTTTTACGTGTCCAATATACATTGAGGAGTTCGAAAATAGGTCAAACGTCTGTGTCAGGGTGCAATATTTGGAGCTGTATTACTAAGGTGACCTCCCAGTCTTATGTACTGTGACCTCCCAGTCAGCTGCTTGTTAAAGGACCCAATACGAATTAGGCTCGAAAATATTAATAAAGTTTTTGGGAGGGTTACTAACTCATCCCTAGCCGTTTTGGCCCCATAATCCCCAGCTGAATTTGTCCGATTACACTCCTTCATTGTAATATATGTATAGACATCAACATTTCCTTGAACAAATCTCGGTTATTTTAACTCCACTGGAAATTTTGGTGCTGCTGTTTTCAACGCGGAAGACGATATTCCGATTTTGCTCATTTTTATTCAAAGTAACTTCAGTCCATCATTAAACAAAACAACGAAAACATCACTTTTGAAGTTGTTTTGCATTCTTTTCGTTTAATGAAGGACAAAAGTTGCCTTAGGTGCAAAATGGGCAAAATTTTCAGTCCATCTGCGTTGCCAAAAAACGAAAATAAAAACAAATATTTGAAGCTAGGTTAAATTTACCGAAATTAGTTCAAGTTACTGAATGAGTTAAAAAACAAAAATTCGACTTCTGCATTACTATGGCTCTTGGCTCAACTTCCACGCGCTTTTATGAGGTTTCTGTTGTCGTTCATATGCAGATCAATCAGTTGATATTCTGGCCAAATATCAGACAGCGTGGGAAATGTTGATCGTTCTGGCATAACATACTTTTACTTCAAACAATGTACAAACTTCCGTTTTTGTCCATAAAGTGAAAGGATTGAGAACCGGCCGATTTGATTGTCGGAATCAATTCGCCATGAGAATGGTAGAACCGTGTTCCGTAATCCGATTTCTTAAAGAGTATCGGACATTCGAGACTTCCCAAACGTCATTATCAGCAAATTCATTCACATGAGGAATCAGATGTACAAAACTATTTATTGGCAAGTGCAAAATTCCGATATGAAAAATCTATTCAGCCACACCGAACTCGGTCATTGCGCATTTGCATAAAAGTTTACCTCGTTTACGATTAGGCACAAAGGAACATACCTTTCGTAGAACAACCCTTTGGACTATCTGGAAGTTTATAGATAAAAAAAGCTCGCCCTTGATTCGACATCAGGTGTGTCCAACGGTACAAAAGGTGTGACATTCAACTATCTCGTATGTTCTGGTTGTTCGACCCACTATTGAAATGAGGGTTGCAAAAACGCATTAGAACTGCATTTTCCGAAGGGTCGATTTGTGAACAGCTCTGTTGGCTTTAGATTAGATACTTATAACAACGCACTTGTGTGTCCAAAAGAACATGTTTGAATGTCGTTTTTGTCTCTTCAAGTGAAAACGTGTTGACCCGGATCATATTTTGACTGAAGTTTTCCCAACAACAATCCACAAGCATATACTTTTATACTGTGATTCCAGAATTCCGCCTTCATACTTTGTCGGAGATTACCAACATGATAGAATTCCGAGAAGTGCTTTCATCTACCGGTGCTTTACAATATGATTCATATAAAATGGAACAAATCCAGCTCTACAAGATGTGGCAAAGGGCAAATTTTAAGCTACACATATTTTCATTCACTTTCAAAATTCGGGAGGATGAAATGGTTTTCACCATTGACTTCCTTGCGAGAAAAATCGTCAGCGCCTAAATATCGAACTAATACTGACTTTTCAAGCCGAAAGACGGGTAAATTACGTACATTTAAGCTGAGGTTGTTAGAAAGTTCAAGTCACAATTTATAGAGGATATCAAGTCCAAGTCGGACAAAAGAATATTGTCCATAATTGCAGGTTCATTGTTAAATCGAGAGGTTTTCCCATGGCAAGATATGATACATCTTGAATCTTGGTTTCGGTTAGCAGTAAAGTATTCCCAACTCAAGAGTTATTCTTGTATTCAATTTTGTTATGTGCAGCTTTGACAGCAAATTGGGGTTGAGTTTCTTATGGACAACCCTGTCAACCAAACTTTTTTCAAAACGTTGGTTACTTTTAAATCGTCCAACGTCTCTAGCTCGTTGACCCATAAATCGACTCAATCCAAAATTAACGGCTACCCCAAAGTATGTCTGGACGAATACCAAACACTTTGGGGCTGATCATCGCCACAACATTATGCAGGTTTGGGCAAGAAATACTACAATTCCGTCGGTTGGATCTAGATACTATTTTGAAAGTGGTCCTGGCTTGGTGTTTGGTCATCTTAGTCTTTACCTGAACGAATTCTTGCGGACCAACTGGATTCGAACTCCACCTCAAAGGGAAAAGGCGTGGCGGAGGTGTTGCCCTTAGCCGTGGTCGACCTTGAGGGGGTTAGAGTTTGTGTGTGTGTCGGTTTGGTTTGTTCAAGTTGGCTCTGTTACCAGGCCTGGGGTGGATCTTCCCCCATGTCCCAAAGTCGTCCCACGTGGAGCGCAAAGACGTCGCACCGCCGTGGAGCAGACACGGGATTCGAACCAAGGACCTTGAGCCCGTGAGTCTACCCTCACAACCACCACCACTTTCAACAGTTTGCCAAGAGTGGTTGGATGGTTGGTTGGTTGGTCTGCTGCTGGTGCTGCTTCAACAACTGGACGAGAATGCACGCACTCACACAGTACAATGGATGGATAGAAAGATAGATAGATGGATGGATGGATGGATTCACTACAGAGGAAGGAAGGTTCACTGCGTCACTAGGCCCACACGGGGCCTGGGCGGGAAAGGTGGGCGTGGAATCACTCACTAGGGGGTGGAAGGCCCCCTTTTCCAACTCGAGCTGAATGAGGTCGTGGAGAGAAGAAACACTGCTTTGGTCGAATGTCCACTTTCCTCGTCTGGCTCAATGCCTTCTTCTCTCTTACTACTTACTTACTCACTCGCTACTAGTAGTAGTAGAGTAACTCCGTCGCTTCAGCAGCGGACTTCTCGAGACTGGTTTGGAAACGCGGATTTCAAGGGCCCAAATGTCAGGTGTGGAATTGGGAAGGCTGAGTTGGAGTCTTCGGGAGAGGTTTCTGGACTGTAGTGTTCTATTTTGTTTCATTATTGATTGTTTGCCGTGGAATGAAAATGTCCAGGAGGCTTCAGCTTGGAAGGCTTTGATAAACGGCTGCCAACATGTCCCCAAAAAGGAGAATCCGAATGGAATTTCAAGGTCTAATTTATCACGTTTAATAGATATGCAAGGATTTGTTTCACCATCGGGTTGGAAGTGATGGCGCATTTTGTGGTAAGGTTTAATATGAAATATTTTAGACATCATAACTTTGCCAAATACGCAATTCTCATTAAAAAAACTTCACTATGTACAATAGTATGTAGAAGTAGCAGTCAATGAAAACTGGCAACATTAAAAATGCATGTGGAGAGAGTGTCTCCCTGTGTCTTGACCGCTTTGATTTTTTTCCTTCTTGCTTTTTTTAGGATTAACTTTACTTTCAATTCACCAAAACGTAATGTGATCATGGTGGGATACGTTCTGTTCAAACAATTTCATGATCAATGTCAACATCATTCATAGTCCCTTCTAGATAGCTACACACATTAAAAGTAGAGCTAAAAAACTCGAGTAAATCATAATAATCTCGAATATCAATTTGCTGGATAATTCTCCAAGTTACTCGCAAATTCTCACTTTAGTCCAAAGGCTCGAGGTATCCACAGATCTCAGCTGCTACCAGTCCATCTGATTCAGCTTCCTTTCGTTCGTTCGCTTTTGTTCAGCCAAAACTGCCAAATCTCCAGCCCAAATACACGTTCGAGTCGATTGTTCGAGTCCTTGGTATTTCCAAAGCAGAACGGCGCCCTAATTCCCCGCCTCAGACAGGCCCTTTAAATCGGCCCTGGTCGACAACACCGAATCTTCGCTTGTCTCGCGTTTTTTCACTTTAGTAAATCCGTCTATTTTGAGCAACCGCAATCGCACCTCGATTAAATGAGGCCAATGAGTTACAAAATCAACACAATCTAGGCCTAACCAATCATTAGGCCTGATCTCATCCTCAACAAAAGGTATCCCTATTAAGGACAAGTCGAAAAAATCCAAGATGCAACCTGTGGCAGAGCGGTAATCCTGTTCCACAATCGGGAACCCATCTTGACCCTCTACAACGCAGATGGTCTATAGTACCTCATGAACGTTTGCAGCACAAAAGCCTTTGTGGCCTTTGTCATGAAGCTAGCTAGCTAGACATCTCTCTGTCGGAGATTTGTCAAAATGCCGACTTTCCACTTTTGGAACCCGGAGTTTGGTTGCCTGCTGTCCCATGCCGGCGGCAATTTTCCAGATGTTGGGCGAGAAACGCGTTGCGCACGGGCCAAAATCCACAACGAAGTTTCCCCGCGCAGACACGTCCATCCAACTAAATCCCATTTTTTACTATTACTGAAATGAGAACCATCTTCTCGTCAGGTTGTGCCAAGATGGCTTTCTGGAAGATGTCAAGGTGCTTTGGTTATTGGTCCATATGGTTCATGGGGATTGGGGGAGAAACACCCACCCACTAAAGGGATTTATTTCAGTTGTGCAATTTTGGCACAACCTCGTTGTTATCGGCATTTCCCAGACCTTTTTGAGTTGCTCTCACGGTTCGTGGAACGTTTCTAAGTAAGAATAGTGCTACTACGCAAAAACTAGCAACATGTTGATTAGAGTACTCCATAAGAGAAGGAGACGTACTCGTAAGCCCTTAATAGTTTTTATCCACCAAAATAGGAGTTTTCATCTTCAGGAAGATCTTTGGCAAACCAAGGGCAACCTTTTCATCCTTCGAGTCCAAAGTGAATGCCCTCTAAAATTTGTCCTTGGCAATGTATATTCCGACTTGCACATTGGACTGCACTGCCTTTAGGTGGTAGTTTGTTGAAGTAGTACAGAGACTCTTCATTCACGCAGAGACGCTGGAATTGCTAGGCTATTCTGGGCCTGAGAACGAGCCACATCACACGTATCAGGATCGAGATGGAGTTCGGTGAATTCTGGTCGCTCCCGTTGTTGTTACCAGGAAGACTTCTACACAATCGTGGCGGTTGACAGAAAACCGAAATTTTGGTGGAGAGGACAATCCTCTTCTTAGGACACGTCAAACACTATGTGCATACCACCTTCATTTTTATTCCAAGCTAGAGTAGCTGCAAGTTGGCTTGCTCAATCACTTTCTACTGAACTCAGATTTGCCAAGGATCCCAGATACCCTTTTACTCTATAACAGAGTTTACGTTGCATAAACATATTTTCTTTCTTTTTTATCATAAATTCAAAATCAAGATAGAAATTGTTAACAATAATCTTCTTTGAAGACCCACGAGAGGGTAAACACTAGCAGTTTCTTGTCAAAAAGAGTTCAGGGGCCCAACCTGTCTGGCTCTTTCTTGGAACTTGTCTCCCTCATGGTGGAACATTCCTCGTACCAGTGTGCAGTCAAAATTGGAAATGCAAGTTCTCGAAAAAGAAATACTGTACCTCTTGATCCGAGCACAATTCATAAAAATAGAAAAAATTACAGCTGCCTGAAATGTACGTGAAGTTTTTGTTTTTGTGTTCCTTGCTCCACGAGTTACTTTTTGTCTGAGATTGAGGTGGCTGCTGAGGGGCAATATTCTTATATCCAACTTTGATTGTAACAGTGGGCACCTCGAGGCATTTTGTCATACTGCTAAATTATTTGAGGCTCAGGCCTACAAGACACTAGTAGACATAACGTGCTCTAGACATAACCAAAATGCATGTATCCTGCACAGTCCGATTGAAATCTCAATTTGGCCTCGCGCTCCAGCGACGTTTGAAGTGAACGGCGAACTTGTCTCGGACTGACCCAAGTACAGTCAGTAGTGAGCGTCGATGATAAAAAACTGAAAAAGGAGCACATGTGAACTTCTAAAAGTTAACCACGTAACGGGACTCAGCACTAGTGTATCCTGTATGTATATGTGTCTCTAGTTTGTCCTTGATCCGTTGCAGATATTTATTTCCAACTGAGACTCCACTTGGATGGACAAAAAAGAGGTTTGAGGTGGTTTCAGAATGTGTGTTCAAAACCATTCCGTTTCTGTTAGCCCTTGATTGAAACTGAGATTTCAAGTCCGGTGTCAGAACAAAAATTTGTATTTTCAGGCCTACAATTTACATCAATTCAAGCTATATTTACCAAGATGAGAGATCAAAAGCCCTTTCTAGTCATGCAATCACTATGTGCGTGGAAATAATATGAACTCTGTTCATATTTGTAAAAAATACAGATCAGCTTAAGATATACCTTACCAATAGGCCACGGGAAATAATTTTATTTTGCTGTGGAACAAAAATCCTAGACGTTTCGGGGCCTACTGGGTCCTTTAAGGAGCAGCTGACTGGGAGGTCACAGTACATAAGACTGGGAGGTCACCTTAGTAATACAGCTCCAGAAATTGCACCCTGACACAAACATGTGACCCATTTTCGAGCTTCTAAAGGTATATTGGACACATTGGAACAGAAATTTTGTGCATAAAAGCTCAAAGGTTGCACGTGATTTCCATTTCATTGGTTGCGCTTGAAGGACTCAATAGTTACCAACAACCAATGAAATATGTACCTTATTCTGCAAAACCTTTTTCATTAAATTTTAAGTTTCTTGTAAGTAGTTAGTTCTTGAAGTATAAATAGAATCTATATCTTTTTTTTTGAGTGAGAGGAAGGATGGGAATCAACATTTCATAGGGAAATTCTTCCCTTGCATGCGTTTGTTGGTATTTGATTGAAAAACATGAACTACAAGTGTAAGTCAAAAAGTTCTCAGACAATGACATATTTTTAAACTGAACAGAGATTCACATTTTTTTGTAAGTTGAAACCTGTTCTTAGTTTAAACCTTCAAATGGCAAATTTGAAGATCGGGGTTAACATTTCAAGTTTGATTGAACTAAATTGAGAAAATTTTATTATGAAAATTTCCTACATTCTCCTTTTAGTCCAGACCTAGCTTAATTAGACTTCTTTTGTTTCCAAAATTCATAGAATACAATTAAGGTACCCAGTTTGTAGTTTCTGATGACTCGAAAATTAAGTGATTCCTAGGTGCCAAAGGCTATTATCATTCTATCAGGAAGGCTTTCAAAGGTGGAATCAAAGATTTTCAAAGAATATAGGGCAATTGAAGTGTGGCTTTGTTGTGCCTTTTCAGGGAGCGAGAGCGTCGACATCTGCCACGGCTATCTCACACTGTGCATGCACATGCAAAGAGACAAAATTCAGCATTTCTCAAGCAAATGTGCCAAACTTGTAACATAATTTCCTATTTGATGTGGCTAAACTATCATTACATTGCTAGAACAAGTCAATGCAACATATTTTGCAAAATTTCTTGAATTATGCCAAGTTTTGTCTCTTTGCAAGTGCATGCGCAGTGCGAGTTGGTCGTCACACTTGTCGACGTTCTCGCTCCATGAAAATGTAGTGACTTTAAAAATGCAGAATTATGAGCTGTCTGCGAACTTTTTGACTCACCCTGGTACTTTTCAATATCTTTATCGTCAATTTATTTTCAAATGCCACCTTGGAAACCCTACAGAAGTTCTTGTGAAAGAGGCGTCGTTAGAACACTACACCAGTGGCTTTATCATGAAGCTTTAAAAAATCCAAACATACCGGGAAGTGCAAGCGAGAAAAATACAGGAAATAGGAGACTTTGATCGGAAAATATCTATGGAAGGGCTTGAATCCATCTTATTTTATGATCCAATGACTGGATCAACCTTTATTGGCATGATCTATGTAAACTAATTGCAAAATCGACTTTCGTTATAATTTGAACTTCCTGATTGATGATGGCGACAACAACGGCAAACATTTGAAGCTTCGAAAAAGCCAAACAACGTGATTGTGTTGACGCTTCTTTCCCATGAGCTTCCCATGAAATTCTTTAGGAAACCCTGGTTTTTGTCTGTAAACCAATAAATAAGAAGTTGCGTGATATTTGATCAGAGATCAACGCAATCGTCGCAGCACCAATGTCGCTTGTGCCCTAAACGATCAAGTAAAGTAGACCATTCATTGGAACTGGCCCCAAGTGCAACTAGTTGGACAAAGCCCGTTGTCAAATTTGATATTCCTACTTTTAGAGAAACGTCATCGCTGTTTCATAGCCATATTTTTGCCCATGTTTTGAACGCAAGAGTGGTGTTGGGGTGACGGTGAACTCACGCCCGAAATTGAGATTTCATAAACATTTGCAATTTAGACCCGACTCATAGACCCTATTCCGAAAAAAAGGATTTTATTTTCACTTATAATTTTCAAGTGACTCAGTTTCTTGCAAATATTTTCGGTTTTATTTCCTAAACATTGATTGATATGTTTTGAATAAACTTCCTAATATTTTTCCCCATGCTCAAGGAAGACGAAATGCGGTTTTCCTCGTCTTCCATTTCCAACGATCAAGAGGCACCTGCTCCATTTCAGTGATGCGCCTCCAGAAGATCTCGGCTCGAGTCTTAAGACCTTCTCTCCTATTCTCTACTACTATTCAGGGATAACCTATATAATAGTATAAATACTGGATACGAACTCGCGGAATTTCCTAGCTCGCAACCTCACACGGATGAGGCCGAGAGTTCGTAAGTAAACAAGAAGTACAAACGGCCATGTTGGGAGCGGATAATCAAACGGAAATCGACCAAGAGTCCAAAAGATAGTGCGCCAATTGGGGTTTTCTGTGTTTCAAGCGGGTCCAGCCAAGTCCTAGCCTTGGTAAAGGTCAACCCCACGCCCCAAAATCAGTCTGATGTGGGTGTTTCGAAGACATTAAGTTCAGCCAAGAACGAGTTAATGAAATAGTGAATGAATGAATGACCACATCATGGAGTGCGAGTGAACCCCCCCACAAGGTGTCTTTTCTACAAGATGACGATCAAAGTGATCAAATGAAATCTGATGATGACTAGGTTACCTGCTACAACCTTCGGAAGTGATAGACCTAACTATAGCAAAAAGAACGAATATGGACCGGAATCTGAGCCCAAATTCCTCTTTTGCGCAAAAGGATTAAGAACAAACTTTCCCACGGACCAAAATGGGGAGTTTCTTTACGCTCATCCATTACAAAACTTGAACAACTTAAGAATATCTTACCATTCCTTGAATCATCAACAACAAAATAGCGGGGTTTTCCGAGCTTATCTATTATCCGATTTGAACGTTTGAACTTGAACGTCCGATCAAGTTTGTTTTAGGTTGTGTCACCTTGGCATTGTTCTATAAATGATGGTCCATCCTCAAATTTCTTTTATTATATGGTTGTGTCTTTTAGTTCAGGATAATTCAAGGACAGGTAAGATATTCTTAAGGATGAGCGTGATAAAAATCCCCGTTTTGATCTGGAGGAGAGTTTCTGGGGTAAATTTGGTTCCTTTCCAAGAGGAATCTGCTTTCGCATTAAGGTCCACATAGAACAAAGAAAGAAGAAGTCCTCAGTGTCAAGAATTCGATCAAATGAAGAACAAATTAAGATGACTTCAAAACATATCAGGTGTGCCTACTAGCAATGGATGGGCTCAATATTTTGATTTGCCTTTTGACTCAGTCAGCCCAAATTGGTGATCTGACAGTCTAACCCGGATTACGTGGACCCTCTCAAAGTCTTGAGAATGAAATGCTCCCACCAAGATTGAATTGTGTGGATTTTTTGACTCAATTTGATTGTTAATTCCTGGACAAAGGGATCTAAGAACTAAGAAGATCAATGAAACCCTATCAAGCACGTAGAGCCTATCCCTGCAATGAAAAGACATGATCCTCTGGTCCTGAAGGACCCTTAGCCCCAGTCCTGCGTGGTCCTGACCTTTCTGGGGCCCCAAACTTGAAATATTTTCAATCAAATCCACAATCCAGGATTTAATCCTCATGTTTTTCACTTATTTTGTCTTAAGGACGTCGTGATTGCCTTTGTTCCAATTCCAATCCGGATCAGATGGCTGATCTGATCCAGAACCGTCAAAAGTGCCCTTCAATAGTTACAACCAACAACATCTCCGACTTGGACTCCATCTTGTTTCAAAATGAGACTATTCTCATTCCTTCATCTTCCTATAGAAATGGTTCCTGTGTCGTGGAGGTGCTGACGAGGATGGAAGAGGAGTAACCCTCCAGATATCACCACAGATACTTCTATTTAGCATTGTTTCACAGAAGTTGGACTAATGGGTGAAGCAAGATTCCATCTATGTATTTTCCTGATTGTTAAGAGGACTAAAATCCTTTGGAGAGCTGAATGTCAAAAGTTCATGAGACGAGTAAAAGGAGGGCTGGGACCTCTAAAATCAAGGTGAAGAACAATTAGTCAATAAATATTAACACAAAAAGCTAACCTGAATTCTTTCAAGATGCATGTTCAACAGTTTTACTCGTTAATAAGGAATAAATGACATTGTGTCAAAATATAGCCTCGGCCTCATATCATTTTTTCAAAAATCGGAGTTCGTGTCCACCCCTTTCAGGGGTTCCTGTACTATTTTAGTTTCCGCCTTCATTCAACGTCATTCATCCAACCACGTCGTCCGGGCCGAACTTTTTCGGTGTTGGTGGACTGAAAGATGGAGTTGCGAGAGTTCGGTGAAGAACCTTGTCATAGACTCAAAAATTAATCTGGCTGACAATCTGTCAACTCGCCTTTTGTACTCTTGATATTCCTCAGGAAAACCACTTCATTTTCAAAAATTGGAACAAAGTGTATCATATTTTTACAAAAATGTAACGTTACATCAAAAATATTGTTTTTATTTGCCTTCTTGATCTAAAAGTACGAAAAACCTGTCACATACCCTGTCAAGTTACTCTCTTTATAAACGATCACAGACCAAGTGTACTTTATCCAGGGTGACCCACTCAACCCCATTGCTCTCCCATTTCCATCCCATAATCCCTCTCTATCTCTCTAAAACCCCAAAACCAACCCTACCCAAACCCTTCTAAATCCCATTCCAACTCCCATTTACTCTTTAAACTCTCTCAATCCAAAGTTTTCCTCCAAAATCGATCCTTCAAACCCATAACTAACGAACTGTCTGAGTAGTTCTTCTTGGCTCTTCTACCGAGTCAAAAAAGAGAGCCTGGATTCAGTGCAAATCCTCCGTGAGAGTAAGAGTATAAGAGAGAGAAGGGTCTAAGAAAGGCCCAAAGCAGGTTCGTTCTCGTAAGTCCATGCGACGCGTGTCTCATTGGTGCTCGTGGTTCATGGTTGATCATCCATGACATTGGCCTCCTAGAATCCGCTCCCAGACTCCTCATGGGTCTTCGGGGGGCCGAGATCCAAGGTCTGTTGGCCTTCCTGGCGTGTGGTTGGCCTTTGATTGAGGCCACCGTGCCCGGATATTATGACCACGATCAGACGCACGACGCTTGGACGCCCGTGACCTTGGATTGCCACTTGAACGCCTCCCAGGAACATCGGGAGAGCTTGTTGCAGGAGGATTCTTCGGATTTGGTGTATGTGTGGATGTTGCCGAGCAATCAGATTGTCCTTCATCCTTCGAATTGGTCGGAGGATGCGTTCAAGCCTTGCATTCCGGAGACGTCCTTCATCGTGATGGATGATGAGCATCTGCAAGTGTTGCCTAATGGCTCGTTGCATATTGATTATTTCGGATGGGCGGATCGGGGTTATTATCAGTGCTTATTGTTGGATCGAAACACCAATGAGACCTTGGAGTCGGATAAGTTTTATGTGGCTTTGGTCCATCGATTCCGGAACCACGTGTATTACTTCAGTAACTTGTACGCGGTGACGGCGGCTTTGGGGTTTCTTCTCCTGACGTTGCTTTTCAAGTTGCTCTATTTTGTGCTGGAAACGTAAGTACAAACATTGAGTTCATGACACGTTTTGAGGCTTTGAAGTTCTTCTTGAAGGGGACGGAAGAGCTTTAGTTAGTCTTGGGTTAGACGTTTTCATGTTGTCGGCCAGCATCAACTTTTTTCTTTAATCAAAAGAGTTCTATAATCAAGTATTCCTTTAGATGTATTAATTAAAGTTGAAAATAATATATGTGAAGTCAAAATGTTTTTGGTTTTTTGGAAATTTATCACCAAAGTAATCAAGTGTCGAACCATAAGACCCCTTCAAATTTGACTCAGGTGATAAGGATAAGAGTTTCTGTCATTATCCAAAGACATCTTCATTACAGAAATACAGTTTGCAATCTGTCATTGTAATTAAATGAAAGGATATTTCAACGCAGTAAACGTTCTGCTGAATTTTCTTTGTAGTAACTATCACGGGCATGTTTTCTGTAAAATATCCTTCGTTGAGTCATCCTCGCAATATCAAACAAAAAGTTTTCCATTCCGAGGCTTAAACTATCAAAATATGCTTGTTAAACCTTATCAAACTTGTGAAAATTTCCAATTCCCAAATTAAAAAAATGCTTTAAAGTCGAAACCAGATCTTTAAATATTCCTACGCATAACGCATAAATTAAGCCTCTCTCTGCTCATTCTTTCCATTAATTGATGCTCCTTCTCTCTTGTATTTTCTTCGAGAGAGTATCAATACATTTGTCTATTTGCGCACACTTGCACATTTCATGATAAATCTAGGGATCACGAATTTGTCCTACTGGCTATGTTGAACTTCTTATCCTCGAGAATAGTCACAGTGTCTATGATAAGCCAAACTAGTTTTGAAAACCTGACCTATTTATAATAGAAAAGCCTTCTGAACATAGGAAAAAATATTCCTGATGAGGTAAATTTATCATCTCTGAGCAACAAAGGCGAAGGTTAGTTTTAGATGAAGTCACTGAACCCGCGAAGCTTGTTTGGACTTGATTGGCTGAATGAAGGCTTGAGGCTACCAATTAATTGGCTCTCTTTTTAGTTACGGGTGTTGCCTTTGTTGTTGTTGCTGTGAAGACCGTCTCCCTCCCAAGGCCAAGAAGATGAAGTCCGCCCTTGATTCCATTGAGGCTCACAAAGTTCATCAATTAGATAAGCTAAAGGAGAATTACAACCAACAGGTAATCTCTGGGATTTGGCTTCTCTCGATTCTCATGCGAAGAGCTAATTATTGCTCGTCACGTGTTCAGTTAATCATCAAGCTAACGTGAGTTGTTGATACTGTATTCTAGACCGAATGGATTCGTCAGAATTGTGCCTCTCAAATGGAACGAGTGCGAGACAACTACAAGGGACAAGTCCAGAATGTCAAAGATATCAAGAACTACGGATCCTCGCAGATCCAAGCCGTTCGAGAGCAATACTATGAACAGGTATGGATGGTACTTAGGTCATGAACCGAGCTTAAGCCGAATATCACGTTGTGGGTATTGCTGAACTTGTCAGTAATGAGCTCATTGGTCGAATCATGAAATGAAATATCACACAAATGAGTAGTCTACCAACGTTTTTGAGGCACTTTCCATGGCTTATTATGAACAACATGTTAATGGTTACATTCTTGTGAACTTGTTCGGACCATGTAATTTCTTAATGGAGATGATCATATTTTTACAAGAACCTGATGTTAACTGAGCGGAAAATTACTGTGACGTGTTTTAAGGTCGGCTCAAAATCTAGAACACGGTCTTGATTAAAGAAAAAAATTACTAACACGAACATTATTCAAACCCTGAAAAAGTTGTTTCGATTAACCTTCCAAATTTAATTTTGAAAAAAATAATCGCTCAACTAACTGCCAAATGAACAGTTTTTATAATTAAAGTGAACTGTTTCCAGATGCAACGAATCCGGGATTATTCTTCGGGCCAAATGGACAAAGTTCACGAGAACTACATTTTCCAACGTCAACGCCTTCGCAAATTCAGCGCGCAGAACTACTTGAAGGTCCGAGCTACCGGGAAATACACGCAGCAAACCTTGAATCGGGTCATGGACAACATTCCCCCTCTCTACTTGGACCTCTCCACTTGTCGCCAAGGCATGGGAAATCGTCAGGAATCGGTTCTTTTTCCCCAAGAGTTCATCATCGGCCAATTGGAGATGGACGAAGATGGCTATGCCAAAGAACTGCCTTTCCGAGATGACACGTCGTTATACTTCACGCCCGTGGGCACGCCTCTCAGGGAACTCCCGCCCCCACTCTCACCTCCGTTCCCTGTGAACATGAAAAGAACCTCTAGTCTCAATGACGAGTCCATCCCCGTGTTCGGAGATGCCTCCGAAGAGCCAATCCAAGATCAACGACCAAAGATGCGCAAGAGCAAAAGCTTCAGTCACTTCTCACCCCAATTCTGGCTCCCACCCATTCAGATCGATGAGAGCGGAATGAGTCGCAAGTACTCCGTACAAGACTACAGATCTCGACCCCCTAGGCAACAACAACAACAGGTCACAGCGATTGTAGAGCACATTCCCAAGGATTTTGAGCATCCACGTGACATGCCAAATCCGAGTGAGATCAATCCGCCCAAGGATTGCGAGTCAGACTCCACAGGGACCACAAATATCGGTGGAAGTGTCAATGAAGAGAACCAACAATCTGGTCCAAAAAGCTCCTTGACTCAACAGAGTCAGGAGCAAGTAGGCAATGGTCCAATCGTAGTTAACCAATCGGATTCCACACAGAAAGAAACCGCTTTCAAAGCCCATAATGGCTCACTCCAACCGAACGGTCTTCGGGAATCGCATTCCCATTCCGATGAATTTGACCCTTTGTTAGGCGGTGGTGAAGGGGGTGTGTCAGAAACCTCTTGTTGAAATTGCACTTTCACATATCATCACAGCTCCCCCCAACCAATAATGCCCAATGCCCATACCCATTCTCCCGAAAAAAAAACAATGTTATATAATAGTAAAAAAAGAACCTCTGAAATGACATACTTGCTCGATGAAACTAATAGAGTCACCTGGTATGACCAACCTCGTTCTTGCCCAAACCAACGAATTGTCTGATTTTCATGCTTTTCTTCGCACTTGTATTCTGCTCAAAGAACAGAAGAATTACAGTTACTGTTATTGTTGTGCTTTAAACTTGGTTTCTTTGCTCCATTTCTTTTTAAATCTTAACTTTGTTCCCTTTGAAGATTAACTAAACAACAAGCTGGTCATATAAGTTTTTCAGATAGCTTGGTTAAAGGAGTAAGAATTTGATCATTTTAATAGAAATAATTCACCTTAGTATGCTTATGACAACGAAATAGCTTAGCATTAATTTTTTGGGGAAGAGCAAGAACGAGCTTGTTAATACCAACAACTGCAACCCTACGCAATTCCATTTCATACATCCATTAATTGTTACAATAATACATTCACATGATGAGACCGATTGTTTGCTCCTTCTTGATCCCAAATTGTGATATTTTAACCCAACCTTCTCCCCAATTCAATCCCCTTTCCTCCCAATCTAAAATGATGATGATAATGAAGATCCCGAACACAAAGTTCAGATATTGAAGCCACGGGAAAGACCTTCTTCGCAAAGAAATATGTCAGACTAACGTGTAATATAGTATTGTACTAGTACTTTCAGTTCAACATTATTATTATTGAAATACATTAACTTCCTTGAATGAGTGATATCATCCGTTTGAGGCGTCGTCTCAGTTGAAGAGTTCCATAGGCCGATTTTGACCATCAACTTTGCTTTGTTTAATGTTAACGCAAGAGTTCGCCGTATTTTGACGAAGTGTAATGCTTGGCTGGCTTTCATTGTTATCCATGATCTTCAAGAGATGGATGGCAAAGCGTCATATACGCGGGGAGAGTTGAGCAGTCTGTGTCCATTTATTTACGTGAATTTGACGCACATCTCCTCTCCTTCAAAGACGCTTTTCCAACAAGTTCTTTGTCCTCGGAACAACTTTGATCTTATTATTGTTTATGGAAAGACCCAGGGACTACTTCTCCGTAGGCATAGCCATTCTTGAAAGACAATAACAACAAAAAAATCCTGAAGACAAGGTTACTTGAGTTAGAAATGACCTCCCAAAACGCAGTGTGACGTCATCAAAATGTCTCATTCAGCTGCTGCTCAAGAGAGACAGTCGGGAGGATTCAGGAAAAACATTTAAAAAGAGCAAACATGTCAAAAGGAGATCCAGCCCCATTTTGATTAATTAGTTTGCTATCACTCTTCACTGTAGATCAATTAACAGTTTCATCTGATCAAATAATTTTTCACATGAAATATTTCCAATCAAAGAAGTTGAGAAATCCTTGTCAAATACGAGGAACAACTCTGGTTCGTTCCAATTTCCTGATGTTTCTTTTCCCTTCAGATGTTCAGACCGGCATATTTTAATCTCCTAGATTTTTTTGAGGAAGTACTTTGTAACCCCGATCCATGTTCAACAACATGTGTCTAGCTTGTGGATTTTAAACATGCTTCTTTACACTGTGCTACTTCATTTAACATTACACGTCAGCATTGAAGAGATTTGAAGAGGAAGGCTGTTAGCAATGACTGTCATTACGATAAATCATTCACCTGGATCACAGAGAGTTCGGAGGATTTTTTTCAAATTCCTGTACCACTCAAAATTGACATCTTTTTTTAAATTTTTTATCTCATGTCTTCAGGCTTTCTCGAAATCAACAAGACATAGAAATTGTCTTAGGGTGGCCAAATGCAGACTAGTTATGCGACATTCAAATTTTCCAAAAGATTTCTAAATTATGAAACGATCTTTTGGTAACCTGAAAAGTTTAGGAAATAAAGACATAGTTTTACGTAAGTGTTCACTTTTTGTTTTGCTTAATCATGGACACTGTTGGTTACCTCCGGCTTTCTGTATTGGACTACAGAAATGTTTTGAATCTGTTACGTTGTAGTCAGACTGAAATTTTAGTCAGCCATGATGGTCTAGAAAACAAAATGAGGACGTCTGCTTTACTCGAATATTTTTCCATCAAAATGTTGGAAAAATATACCCAAATATGGCTTTTTGCCTTTGTGAGTGGCTCTTGTGATTCCGTGGAGTTAAAAAGGGCTTATTTTCTCATCAGAAAGCAGTTCTACGAGTCTAATCGTTAATCACCGATGTCAAAGATGCGTGACGTCACACCTCTCAGGTTAAATTTAGGTTAAGTTAGGTTTGAATGAAGTTAAAGTAGGTTTAAATTAGGTTAGGTTAGGTTTAAGTTAGGTTAGGTTAGGTTTAGTTAGGTTAGGTTAGGTTTAAATTTGGTCAAATGTGACGTCACTTATCTTTGACATCGGTGATTACCGGTTACAGTCATCACGGTTTTGTTGACCTGATGATGCAAAGGAAGCCGTGGGATGCCAAGAAATGGGTTCAAACAGCTCATACCCTTCCTTTCGTCCATGTTCCATCGATTTAAGTGGTGGACTATCTTATATTTATGTGAGGAAGTTGGCCGATGATCGAGCCCTTCCTTTCTACAGTTCGAAAGCCATTGCTGACTATCCAAGTAACAATGTGTGGTCAACAAGTTCGTCAATATATTCACCAAGAGCCAGCAATCAACCCAATTCAAGCCAATCCCGACTATTTTCAGTTTCAATTTGCTAAAATTTTCTTTTATGGACAATAAACTCATTAATCGTCTATTGCGCGATAAAACACTTTTTGTTCCTACTTTTCCCGTCATTTGGTACAAGACCTTTTGTAGTATTACGTCGACACGTGTATGACATGCTCTTTTTGCTAAAATCGGCATTTTTTATCCTCGAGTGTTAAAAACGCTTGGCATTGGCATGTGCCCATTTTCAAATGTTAGACTCCAGATTATTTGTCCAATTGAGGGTTGCCAATTTGTATCGATCAGAGTTCAAAAGTTAGGTCAGGGTCAGAAAATAAAAAGATTGCCATTTCAATGCTTTAGCAATGAAAAAGTCATTTGGAAATTTATGGTTCATAATAAAGTGCTCAAAAGGGCTTGTTTTTTTCCGCCCCAAAATACTGAAATATTGGTTAGAAGTAAGATCGATTTGGCAGGCCTGGAATATTTCAGGGTTCAAAATTATTTGATCATTAGCAAAATATGATAGAAAAAATGTAAGAAAATGAGTCGTACAAGAATTTGATATTTTGTGTACAAGTAGAGGACTAACAAAGAAGTTGTGTGAATCTAGTGGCTTGCATTGCTAACAACATCTGTCTTAAAACCAACCGGCGCCCAACGTGATTACATCGCAAAGGCGGAGTCAACAAACACTTGCTGCATGATTGACTTGAGTGCTTGTTTAACCACTATCATTCCAAGCGCACCTTCAGATATGAATGAATTTTGCAGATTTAATAATCAGCAACTAGGATGTTCGGTTTGAAACCAAAAAGAAGTCAGGGTAATTCATTCAATTTTGCTACAATTTTACCATTAACGTTTTAACGTGAATGTACGAAATAACATGGAGAGGGAGGCAACAGGTTTGCTCTGATTCCATCAAACTTGATTAGTAGGTGTGTGAAAAAGCAAAATCCCACCAACAAGTTGATGGGTAGAAAATCCCACGAGATAGCGCTTCAAAATTAAAGGCCTACAAACATTATTGTCCTAAGCTATGAGGCCCATTTTCTCGCTTACCCTCCTCCATAGACCTCGCTAATACCGTCGTCTGTGCCTCCCCCTTGGGTATTTAAGTGCAAAAAATCAAAACTGAACTTCGTACAAGCAATTTCAGTAAGTTGAAAATAATGGTTGAAAACTGGAATTGATAGTTTTCGTTCAAAAGGAGGACTTCTATTATCTTTATTGAACTTCTCCATGCACCTAGGCACCCTAATACAGAGCCTGGCCGTCATAGGCTAACAGTGCTGAAGGTTCTCCCTGGTGTTGGTCAAGAGCATTCAGTTGAACATTCAGCTGATTCTGACCATAGTTCAATAACAAACCACAGTACTTATTTTTTGTTGAGTGAGTTGTCAGTCACCCAATGCGAGACATTAGTTGGTGCTTGTTTAAACCACACATTAATTAAAACGCACTTTTTATTTATCAGATAGATACTTCAAAACCATATGCAGCAAGGGCAAGAATTTTCACTAACAAAATTTTGTTATCGTATGAGCTAAATAGTTTAAATGTGCTTGTGATAAGAAAATGTTTCCTAACTTTTGCTTCCCACATGTTGAAAGATGTCACCATAGACAGTCCATGTTGGTCGGCCTTCATAGATTTTGCTTGCCAGTCTCTATATTAGGTTCCCTACATGCAACTATTTCCAATGGCAAAGTAGAAAACGTCTCTTCTCTGAATTTGTCACGACTTTAGGGCTTCAAAGAGAGAATTGGTTCCAATAAGTATAATTCATTTGCTGGGCGATGCACTTAAAATGAGTTTGAAGTAAATCATTCCGAACCAAAGATGAGTTTTTAACGGTCTGGTTTAGCTATTTCTATCGAATGGTCATGAAGAATGCACAAACTGCTTGCTTCCATATGGCATTCCACATCATTTCATTAAGCGTACACAATGCCATCAAAACGGACTCGCTCTCCCAAAGCCGTTCATGAGTAATAGACTCATACAAATCAGTCAAACTAAAGTTCGTGAGGAACAGACCATTATCGTTTACGTAAACTCGCATTTTATGACGAGCATCGGGGTTCATGGAAGTGGTAAAATGGATTATCACCCCCATGGAAGCCTCTGTCAGGCGCAAGTGCTCTATGTATGTAATGGCTCATATTTCGTTTTAATCACGTGCATACATACATGTAAGCTTGTCAGTCTTACTTATTCTTTCCAGTTCGTGTCTGCCCACTTGAAAAATCCCTCGTATTTCCGAACAAGAATACACTTAATCCTGGAGAACAGGGAACATTCCAAACATTGGGTCGGAATCTCCAAAGATATGACATAAATTTGAACTTGTCTGACTTTTTGGGAATGATCATGTTTTTATCGTATCAATTACCTGATATTGACAAATTTTTTCCGTCTTAAGTACTCATTAATCCTTTGCAATTTTTGCATCATCCCATCTACCTTTTTTCATTGGTCGTTGAAGTGTGTAACAGATTTGGAACCTGCAGTCAACTTTTAGGAACGGCTTTGTTCCATCTTAGGTTCTCATTAATCATCATTTGCCATCACTGCATCCTTGTGAATTTTGCTTTTTGATACTAAACACCGTCGTATTTTTTATTTTAGATCCATAACTTGCTATGTTCTTCCTAGCTGCTCTCAATAGCAAAAATTGGGGGCATCATGATTAGCCCTCTCCCTTCTAAATCGTTTCCTTGACCTGTTCTGAAGGAGCCTGTTGCATCATTATTCTCTGAACTGAGGTGAGGTGAGGGCCGCCTTCACTCTTCTACACTAGTTTCAAACCTTTCATCTCTACATCTATCAACAAATTATGCCAGTGTTGCGTTGGGTTACCAACATTTTCCCCCATTTCAGAGTGACACTCCTTCCAAACCTCTATTCCATGGTTCCCAACCAGAGTTCATGGTATTCACAGGCAAACAGCCTCTTGAGATGAGTCGTCGGTCATGGCCTGGATTAGTCCGCACACCTCCATTCCATCCAGTCAGCCAGTACTACATATACAGGGTAACTACTATCTCTTCCGAGTATGCCAAAGGGCCTCCTTGAGTTTGGAGTCCAGGTGTTTGGCTGAACAACCAACCAAGGAAGCAGACACGGACAAGAACAAGAGGGAGGGATCATCAACATCACCATAGTCCATGGCTCACAGGTTTTTGAAAGACCTGCCCGTGCTCACACGCACACATGCACAAACGTAGTTAAGGACGGAGATCATCAGGCAGCGCCCTTCGAGCTCCTTCGGCTCCTCTTGGTTTGGAGGACCGTACGTACGTACATACAACTAGCTCCTTCAACCTGTTTAGTTGATAAAACGTCGTGATTCATCAACCAATTGGGAAGATCTAAAGTGTGCCAAAATATGTTTTAAGGTTTAAAAATCATTCATTCAACAAACACCAAGGTAAGCGCGGGTCTATGATAGTTAGGATTGCTTTGAGAGAGGCTTGAAGGGAACCACTTTAGCTTTGTATGGCTGAGCTTTACATAGTCCTAGAGCTATATTTTATACCACGGAATGTTGTGATCAGGAGTAGAATATTAGAAACAGATATTGGTTGTCTTCAAACGCATCGATAGTGTTGTTATCAAGAGCCTGGTAGAGTTCAAGATGCAGGGTGCAACGAAAGAAAAAGATCGTTTGAAAATTTCTAACACGAGTTGTTGCAAGAGATTATTTATTTTTGCAAATATCCCATCGCTCATTAAACGTGATTGGCCAATTGTTTGGCTAGGAAATTCAATTAAAGAATAATACTTTTTTTGCATTAGATTTATTTTAGGGATACTTTGCCATGGGTAAATTTTGAAAACGGAGCGTTTCTTTCCTTGATTTGATTGGCCTCTGAAATTCAAAGACATATAACGCAAAAGAAAGTGCATTTAGCGTATAAAATTGCTATGTTTTTGAGCTTCTTACATCTTGCAGAGTTCAATTGAGTAGTTCTTAAAAAAGTTGGCTGCTCCATTTCGTACAGAAGCACCCTGCAGTCCGATATCTGATTGATGAACCTTGAGCATCTTCACTCCATCATTACCTTGATTTTTTAATGCCACTTTTTGGACGATACTGCCGTTTGGACGATTTTTACACCATTTTCTCAGCAAATTACACCTTAGTCTCATCATTTATCAATGAACAAGAAGTTAATGATGGCTAGAACCTTTCTTTTGGTTATTGTTTTTCCACAAGTTTCATACCTCGCTTGTTCGGGATCTCAAGACTAAAGGATGGATTCGTGAATGGATTCATAAATACTTGTCTAAAGCACATAAATTAGGAATAACGCTCAGGATCATCATGCTCGAAGGGTTAAGAAGGGCCAAACACGGAAACGTAATTCAAAGTTTGCCTGCATAAATGAGTAAATCTATTTCTCAGGCTCGAGTGAAGTCAATTAAGTGTGGTTTGGACCAAATGAATTTGCCATTTGGAGATACACTCTTGAGATAGCAACATCATCAACAAAGAAGCTGAATGTCAGGAATTGCGGGATTGCGGGCTACATCGACAGAATTGCCCTTGTGGCTTAGTTTAGTTTCAAAAGTGCACCTTCACCACACAATCAAATAGAATGGAATTCAAGCCGTTTTTTGTCTCATGATTTGAAATTCGACAAGGTGAAAAATATGGCATAAATTGAAAATATCATGGATTCAAATTCATCTCCTGACATAAATTCCATACCCCTTCTCGGTGATGCCAAAATCTTAAGAGGGAGGGATTTTAGTTCAAGCTAAGAAGAAGAAAAAACCCGGGTCATGAAGTATGATTAGTGCCAAAGATGGGAAGTCATGCCCTCGTGGAGTTTTTGTTCTCAATGAAAACACCAACCATGAAAAATTGATGTTGTCGCTCCCTCATTGTATAGCAGTACTTTGTGCAATCGAATTTAATTCCCTGATTAAGTACACACTCACAATAAGGGTACAGAGATGAGCCATAGACAAGACCATGACATTCACTTGAGAGGGCTAAAAGTCACAGAAAATTGGATTCACGTCCAGAATAGACCTAACAAATCGCCTTCACCTTTAAACAAGTCTCACTTATAAACGACACAAAAATTAATTCAAGGTTGCGTGAGCAAAAAGGGCAAAGTTCCGTTGTGAGGTGGGGAAGACATTGCCAGAATGTAAACATTGCTTCTCCAATGTTAAATTTGCTTCTCATTTAAGGTAGAGAAACCAACTTTCCCCAGAATGCCGTGTCACCTTTGATTCTACAGGGTATATTGCCTAAATTCATCCATTCAATTAAAGGCGTTGTCACATAACTACAATCCCAGATGCATTACCTAGGCAAACAAAAGTTCGATTTACATAATGGCCACCTTTGGTCTTCACCACGGCCTTCAATATTCCCACAGGCTTGTACCTTAATCAGTTTGACCCAAAGCCTCTTCAGAATGGACTAGATGGAAATTTTCATCCAATTAAGGCCTGGAGATGAATGAGGACATTTATCCTTGTCTCAGAAATGAGAAAAGACAATAATTTTGAACAAGCTGTGTGGTATGTCAAGCAGCCCCATCTTTTTGAAGGAGCAGGGAAGTTCAGAGGCCATTTTCGCACATTTAAAATTGATTTACAAAAACTTTTGAAAACAAAATAGTTTGCCAAAAGAATACGCAAAACATTATGTTTAAACAAAAAGAGTGAAAGTAATATAAAGCCAACGCATTAAAGGTAGGAATCTTGTCTTCCCCACCTCACAACAGAACTTTGCCCTTTTTTGCTCACGCAACCTTGAATTAATTTTTGTGTCGTTTATAAGTGAGATTAAACAAGTGCTTTCAAGCAGATTGATTGCTACTTTGGTTTGAAGTAAAGCCAGAACCTTAAATTATCTTTGGTATTTTGACCTACATCAAGCTTTCTTTTTAACAAAACCATAATCAATTGGCAGAACAATACATCCATCGTATTCTTTGTAAGTGGTATTGTAATGATGAAAAGGAAATCCAGGCGAGGCAATTTTGGGCAAGCCTCATCCGTCGGAAATTGGGAGAAACTCAATTTGTCGCGGTGTGGTCGGGAATTCAAGATATTGAAATGTTCGTTTTTTATTATTGTTCTTTCCATTTCACCTGCGGCAATTGGTGTGGGACGAGATTCCTTCTATTTTCTCCCTAAAAGCAAGGGTTGCCAGAGACCAAATTAGGCCAATTTAAAGCTCAGAGTACACGTCCTTGTTAAAGTTAAGACTTGCATTCTCTTATGAAAGTCTTTCGTGCGTTCAAATTGGTACCTCAAGGCACGTTTCTTGATGAAACTGATCTTGCATTGAGACAGGAACCTTGCTTTGCCTTAGACCGGTATAATCGAGAAAGAAAACGAAGCCCATCGCATACCTTTTAAGTGTAGGTCATGCCCACACCTTTGCGTTGGTGTTGCTTAAACGCATGGAGAGCTTTGGCCTAGAAAAGAACCTGTACGTCTGACCTGAGGCTCGATAGTACGAGAGGGAAAATATCGAGATTGGTTTTGTCCCCAAAAATCTAATGACGGTTTAAAAAGCAATCGTTTCTCCTGATAACTGGGCTTAATTAAAAAAAACTGATGGGGTGACGAAGCGGTGGTGGATTCAACTTGCAAATGGAGAATTTAGATCGTTTTCTGTTAACCATTCCTGACCAACCTTATGTTAAAGGTTGCCCCAGAGCGGTAAATTCGAACAAGTTATCCGTTTATTGCGTTGACACAAAATGACTATTGACTTACAGGGAATTTCATTCCCTTGTATCGGTTACAAACCCGTGAAATAAGCTAGAAAAAAAATATGTTACGGCTGAATTATGTTGTGGGAGGCTCGTGCCATTCTTACGGGGTGCTTCCTAAACCCTTCAAGAGGTTGCTTTGTGTACGTACTCAATTACTTGGCCATTGACCAAATCTAAACTGTTATGCAAGGATTACCAGCTGATGTTGCTTACGATTCCTTTGTATTTTATTTTTCAGACAAGGAAATATTGGTGGAATTCAGTCCATCCACTCATTACCTTATGGAGTCTGGCAACCAACGTCATGCGGTCTTCCCTCCCAGAAGTTGATAACGAGGCAAAATCCGTATGAGACAAAAGAAGTGATCGCAGCAAATTCTACTTTTCAGCATCTCCTCCCGTATTTCTTGCCTGCAAGAATAAACGACAACTATTTTCAAGGACACAACTCAGCGCAAACAGTGAAGGTGGAATAGCACGATGAACATTTTGTTGAGCGTGTTCCTCTTTTTGGGGACAAGTGTTCCTTTCAGCCATGAATACTCAATGGGAGCACCGGACAGTGCCTGTATTCGAATGCAACCAGGGCATACTTTCGACCCTCAGACAAGTGATCCCCCCGTTGTGTTAACACCAGAAAAATTTCAAGTGGCTCCAGGAGGCTCCATCAGGCTCAAGTTGGAAGGTCTTAGTGATGCATCCTTTAAGGGATTCATTATCCAAGCCCGACAAGTGGGCAATGAGGACAATCAAGTAGGTTCCTTTGAAACCGAGCAAGCCAGTTACATGACATGTGGTCGAGGAATTCATAATTCGTTAACGCATCAATCCAGCGCTGACAAGCAGAGCGTGGAAGCCCTTTGGAAGGCACCACAGGATTTTGAGGGCGAGGTGATTTTCCGTTACTCAGCTGTTGTAGCTTATGACAAATATTGGGTCCGGATGGAAACGCCCAAAGTCCGCGTGACACGATCAGCTTCAGACGAAGCTCAAACCACAGAGGCTGTTGTACCTCCGGTATTTGGTGATGCCATCCAATTTCCAGGGGAGGATCAATCCACGGAAACACCAACTTCCTTCACAAATTTCGATTCTGGAGAGGACGAAACGTCGCAAAGCACTGAGACAGAGGCTTCAAGAAACACATTTGCGTCAAGTACCACAACGACAACTACAACCACCACAACTACAACAACTCCCGATTTGATAACAGAATCGTCAGGCATCGAAAGTGACAACCAAATTTTCGTGGGTTGCGGGAGCTCTAAATCTTGTTTTGGAATCCCTCAAAACTGCATCAACACTGGAGGTTGTCAAGCCGTTGTTTCTTATGAACCTTCGGGAACAGATTGGCTCTTTAAGATGACTGGAAAGTCGGATGGTTATATTGCCCTTGGGCTTTCCTCTGACGAGCGAATGGGAGATGATCTCACCACAGCTTGCTACTACGATCAGGGTCTTGGTGAAATTCAAATCCAATCCGGAGTAAACAATGGATACAGCAACGAAGTCCTCACTCCACCTCAATTTGCCATACATGACTTTAAAGGAAGCTATGAGGATGGATACATTTCGTGCGAATACAAACGACCATCCACGGTAGAGGTGACAAAATTGGGCAAAACCTTGAATTTGGGCAAGGATAAATTTGTGATCTTCTTGGTTGAAGGAGCTTATGGAAGTGGCCAAATCTTCAAGCATCGCTCAAAAGACAAATCTGCAGAGCCACAAGCTTTGGGCATAGTGTCCAACCTCGAGGCACACTCCAAACTCTTCATCAAGCTTCATGGATCATTCATGATTGGTGCCTGGATTTTGTCAGCATCAATTGGCATCATCTTGGCAAGATATTTCAAACAGACATGGCTGGGCAGTAAATGCTGCAAAGTTGATCAATGGTTCATCTGGCACAGGTTTTGCATGCTCACTACCTGGGGTTTGACTATTGCTGGATTTATTTTGATTTTCTTGGAACTAGATGGATGGACTGAAATTCCCATTTCCGATAATCCTCATGCAGTCCTTGGATGCATCACTACTGGTCTTTGCTTCATGCAGCCCCTCATTGCACTACTTAGGTGCCATCCGGAGCACAGACAACGACCCATCTTCAATTGGATTCATTGGTTCATTGGCAATGCGGCTCAATTGGTTGGTATTGTCGCCATTTTTTTCGCTGTGGAACTTGACAAAGCCCAGCTCCCCAAGGAGACGGATTACCTGCTTGCTGCCTTTGTGGCCTTCCATTTTCTAATGCACGTGATTTTGTCCATCTTGATGTGTACATCCGATATGAGAAAAGAGAAGCAAGGATATTCAGCCTATCCCATGCGAAGTCTCAACGGCAAAGGTTATCCTGACTATGACGAGGTCAAACGAGACGCCCCTGGAGGCGGTATCAGAAAATTCTTCTTGGTAATCTACATTTTGGTTGATTGCGTCTTAGCAACCGCACTCATCCTTTTGGTTGTTTATGCACCAATTCGTCCCACCTTGGAAGACTTAGGAATTCTGAGACCCCAGTGAAATAAAGAAGAAAAATATTTAATTTCAGTGCATGCCACAAACATATTTACGGAATGCTTCTAATGCAAGCAAACAAATATCTTTTTGGCAATGGTATTTGAAAAAAAAAACTCGAAATGAGTGTGAAAACTGATGACTCGTGACATCGCCAGTGGTCAGTCCAAGAAACTTGTGGTGCAACTGAATAAGGAAGGCCTAGAAACTCGCACAATTGTGGTATCACGCATTGTAAATCTTCAAGTGAGCTCCTGACAAAATTACATTTGTACCATATCGACTGAGAAGTTGTAACAATATTTTTCTCCAGTTACATGAAACTATTAAACAGCGTATACGAGATATAATATTATCTGTGATGATTAAAAATATAACAAAATACTCGAAGACTGGACTGTTATGTGAAGCATTATCACTAGAGGTCAGCACTGAACATTCAAATCCCGAACGCGAGCGACAGAGCCACCTATACCAGCTGTTACACAAGCACTTTCCAAACAAATCAAAGAAATTGTGTTTTTTTCTATATTCGTCATGTGGACTTTAAAGTGCTTTCCCGCAATTCCAAACCGGTCATCCTTGACTATCGGAAAAAGGCACTTTCGAGTATTCCCTTGCTATACTGCGAAATTTGATAACAAGAGGCAAAGAAAATATGACAAATATTTCAAGGTATTGAATATCAAAACTGATAGCACTCAAGAACTAGTTCGGCAACAGTATATTCAACTAGTGAAACAATTCCATCCAGACACAGGCAACGACGCTTGCATGGAAAAGTTTTTAGAAGTGGACCAGGTAAGTTTAGTTTAGTAAATTTGTTAACCAAATGAAAACTTCCATCTAAGTGCCCATTTTAGGCTTATAAGCAACTTCAAATCAAGTTCATGGAGGATCAAAAGGAGGAAGAACACATCTCCAATGAGTGGAGTCGCTTCAGCGAAGAGTCTTCTGGAGAAAACGACGAAGAAAAGACTTACAATCACCCGGACATTAGGCACACTGCTCCACAACACAGGTAGAACAAAAGTAATATAGGCCATTGACATAGGATTTAAAAGGTTTTGAATTTCAGACAGTACCTGGAAAACGAAGGGTTTGGGTTCGGTACTCCAGGACAAAGACAACGCCAATACCAGAAGATCAGGGCCATGAAGGCTGCCGACTCAGTGCTTCAGCATCGAGTAGATAAGCTTAGCTCTAAATATGAGACAGCTTTGGCAACTCAAGAGAGAACTCATACCAAGAAACACATGACACAAAATGTTTTGGAACGTCTTGTTGAAGATCTAATCACAGAGTCCATGTCGAAAGGCGAATTTGACAACCTCAGTGGAAGTGGGAAGCCTTTGAGACACAGACTCGATTTCAACCCTCACATGGACTTTACAGCTCATAAAATGAACGAAATATTAGTAGAGGGTGGCTTTGCACCTGAATGGATCATGTTGAAGAAAGACATAGCAAAAGAAAAGGCCAACATTCTTGAAATCTTGACCAAGAAACGGAGAGTATTGGGCAGGTTTCCTCTCGGTGAAAAGGACCAAGAAAAGTGGGACGAATTTTGTGAGCAGATCAAAAACAATGAAGTGAAGCAACTAAATAACAATATTAATAAGTATAATTTAATTGTTCCAATGCTCAATGGTCAAATGTTCCACATGAATTTTCAGGTTGAAGCTCAAAAGATTTTGGAAACAGGATTGTGCTTTGAAGACGTTAAGAAGCTCGCTGATGAACAAAAAAAGGTCAAATCAACTCCCATGATGTCAGAAAATATCAGTGAATCTTTCTTTGAAAAATTGAGAAAAAAGCTAAAGTCATATGTGTCAACTATTTATCCCTATTCCTGACATAACTTTGGAATGGTTTCATTGAGTGGAATACATGTTATGGAATACATGACGCAATAATATCCGTTTAAATCGCGCAACTTTGATCGAACACTCTCTTTCCACTGACAAAAATGATTCAAATGTAATTAGTTTTGCTCTCTTCTTCATACAATTCCCACAACTTGAAGTGTCTTACCTATTTTGAGTTTTTTTCTTTTATTAGTCTATACAAAATTTCGCTTCCACAAGTGTGAGTGTGTGAGAGAGCAAGGCTCTCTTTTAAAACGATTATCAAGTCAACCTACTCTCGTGGTCATAATAAAACAGCTTTCCATTCTTCCACCAATTTTTAGTTTGAGGGCCCCTCTACTCCATATTATTTACAGGTAGTTGCCCATAATACCAGAGATCTTCCATTGAGTATAACCGCTCACAAGCTCTTCAACGAACACACTCTGCTACACTCCAATCTAGTCGCAGGTGGCTCTGGTTGGCTCCCGTGGTTATGTTGTCGCGATTGGGCACAGGTGCGCCCATCCTGCCCCTGTGGGTCGCTTTTCGGTCGAATTGGAGACAACCCGC
The DNA here is from genome assembly GCA_010645155.1 of Tigriopus japonicus. Lineage (NCBI taxonomy): Eukaryota > Metazoa > Arthropoda > Copepoda > Harpacticoida > Harpacticidae > Tigriopus > Tigriopus japonicus. Next base: position 10,939,370 of record CM021316.1, on the reverse strand, counting down.
TTTTCTTTGGCACTCACAACAACCTGGATCTCACTGAGTACTTGGGATATTTTGGAGTTTAGACCGGTCACTCAAGAAGGACCTACGTGAGCAACAGGCTGAATTCAGTACTGCGGATACCGAGAGTTTCAAGCCATTTCGATGCATATTATTGAAAACATTTCTTGCTAGGGTTGAGATAAGGACTGGACACTTGATGTGATATGGTGCCTTTAAATTGTTTTACAAGTAGTTGTGTTGATCTGAACATTTTGAGACCAGGAGTTTTTAAAGTTACACAACCATTTGTCGAGAAATGGCAACACTAAAATAAGGTGCTCGAACCAAGGAGCGTTTGGGTGAACCTGAAGAAACAAGTTGTGGTTGTTGGTATACCAATTGCCTGTGAATGGTGATCGTATATCTTGAAGTTTAGCTCTACTGCAAAGTGCAATTATAGCTCAATAACCCTGTGTCAAAGCTGAATATGTGTAGTGATCTCAATTCAATGAAACACTTCAAAGGTTGTGGTTCAAGACGAACTTAAATGTAATGGATCAAAGAGATTCTTCAGGAATCGCACGCAAGGTAAGATGAACTTTCATAGTCATGATTAATTTTTGCCCACTCTGGGAATGGTAAATCTAAAGTTGTGTGTGGCGACCATTTTTCCTTGGGTGACATCTTAATCGATAAAATAAGATTCCAGTCTAAATGGTGAAAAAGATGCATTTACTTTTTTTTTGCGACCAACAGCAAAATAGCCATTTGGTTGTTTCATTTGAGAGTAGTAATATTTTCTTAGTTTTAACAAAGTTGTTGAAAGACGACAACTGCTCCTTAAATTTAGAGTTCTACAAAGGGAAATGTCACTCCCATGTGAAGGGTTTTTGCTATGATTGAATTCAGCTGACAACTCATTAGCAATTGCATTTACAACTGTAATTAAGGGGTACCAAAATATACAGGATAAAAACGCTTTCCAGAATGTTACCTCCAATTAATAAACTATAAGGTGTTTACTAGCAGATCTGATCAATTAGAAACAAAGTTTTTATGAAAAAGAAACAAATGGGTATAAAATCAAGCATTAAAGATCACCCAATTTCATCATACACATTTCACAATTTTAGTACAACTCTCTTTGTCTGAAGATTCAGTCATCTTGATTTGGGATTCATTCTGTTTATGCACATAAAAAACAAACAATTGTTGAAAATGGATGCTTGGTTGCTCGTGGATTGTGGATTGCAAGGTTGCTTTTTTGGAAAATTTGAATGTCAATTTCAAGAAATCTGATTCAAAATATGGGTTGGTTTGAGAATTGGGAGGAGTATTTAATGGGTTCCATATAGTTCCTACATGACTACTACAGGTTATCTACAAATTTGAATCAAATATCAACCAACTTTTGCCTGGGCTGTCAGGCCACTTTTTGTATTAGGACACTTTAGAGCAAGGGCTGACAGCCACTTTGGAGTTAACCACACCATGTTTGATTAAGTTTTCTTAGGGGCCACCAAACAGATTATGGTGGGCTCAAGGCCCACAAATAATCAATCATAAAGTTTTGGGTCCAGTTCAGTGATATGGATGGCTCTTAGGCCTAAGTTTTTAAACTTTTCCCGTTGACCCTGGGCCCACCAAAAATCTCCCTGGCTCCAAAGGTTACCCCTGCTAAAGGGTGATCCTGCCAAACTCTATGGTAGTGAAGGTGATGTAAACTGCGTGGTTGCAGCCGGCTGAGGGGGTGTCATATCTCTTAATAGAACTCTAATAAGATCTAATTTTACGGCATTTAAGTATTCGCTCCACAAACATGCCTTTCATTTCTGAAAGGATAACTTGGTGGGGTGCAAGTCACTTAGACAGGAATACTGTCCGATGTTAAAATCAAAACATGTTCGTTTCAATAAATGTTCTGAACTTCTCCCAAGATCTTATTTGCAATAGGAAGGCAAGATTGTGGCATTTGTAAGCAATCTTTGTTTATTGAATGCACAAGATGTTACAGAAATGGTCGATAATGTCAAGAGTTGCACGTAAAGTGCATGTTTTGAAGTTTGATACGCAATCCTACGATTTGTTGACATGTCCTGTCAACGAGGTACTGTTTTTGTTTTTCTACTAAAGTTAGCTATAACTATTTTTGATAATGGTTTTAAATCAGAACAAAATATTGGTATCAAAATCACAGCACTTTAATGGATAAAATACTAGGAAACATTTTTGACGACTTTGATTATTTTTCTAGTATAACACTTGCTAATTTTGAATACATTTCGTCCACAATACAACAAATAGATGTCGTATAAGATTTCTAATGCCATCCTTCATGTAAATCAATATCCTTCTCATCAGGTTGAAATATTAAACAAATCCTTGACATTTCCGTCGAATTTGCTTGTCTGGAAAGGATGACTATTGAACAAAAGGATTATAAGCAGGATTATCGCCTACTAAAGGTATTTATCAGCTAAGTCCAACCTAGTCATACCTGTCGACTAGCGTGCATTTGAGTTTCCCAAGCCTGCGTGCGTATACTTTATTATGGAACCTTCCTATCTTTAAGAAGAGCGGAGGGGTTGATCTAGTGCTGTTCTCAGACCAAACATCGAGAATTACTTCACCTTCAGCCTGTTGTTGCTCCTAACAAACTTGCAAACGAACACCACCCCTCTCCCCAACCCTCTTGTCCTTTCCCCTCGCCTTTTGGGAGCACACACTCCCTTGAATATTTTTATTGTAGATGCATGCATTGTTTCGCAGGGTGAAGCAGGTACATTTCATACAACTCGTTACGATTTTCTGAGGCCGTAAATGCCATGACTCATGGTTCGGTTTCACTGAACAAAAGCATGTGAGTAACCGTAAAACAATCAATAGTATGAAATCGTTAAACATTGATAGTGTTCATTGGTTTGTAAACTTGTGACAAGCAGGTCGTGTATAATGATGAAAATTGTAATGGATTGTTATTGGAAGTTAGAGGGAGCTTTTTTGTTACTCGGTGTGCGTCCCTTCGGCACAGAAAGCCTTCTCGTTGGCTGAGAATGGAAATCACTTTGGGATGTGGAAGCGTCATTCAGTTGTTAAATGGTTTCCGTGGCATACAAAGTGTCAAGCTCTATTCTTTGGCGAGCAATGAGTGGTGGTTGCATCTGCTCAGTATCTGCTCAGTATATACAAGTATATAGCATCGAAAAGCGTCATTCAGTCGACTTTTGGCGCATGTTGAAGTGATTAGTGCTTTACTCGAATATACAACTTTTTCCTCGTGGTTGTGCTCGGAATGAAGTCAGGTTTTTTGACGTAATCCCTTAAAGTGCGAAATGGTTTTGGTTTCCCACCACTCGAATGGTAAGGCCTAGTTGGATATTCAAAAAGTTGGATCCATGAAGCCCTACGAGCTTGGTCTTTCCTCGTTATGCGACTTCAAATACTCGGTTCAAATATTGTGCCTTTGATATCAGGACTCCCATATCATTATTATTCACGGCGATCAAGAACTGATTTATATGCTTGACCATCAAATCAAGAAGGTTTCTGTCATTTTTCAGGTTCGGAGCGATTCTCGAGAAGGATCAACTCCTTGCCAAATGATTATTACATGATGAGGTAAGATTCACTATTATTTACTTTTGTGGCTTGATGGCTTTTCTTTGTGCGGAAAAGTGGCAGATGTACAGTTGGATATCTCAACTGACATAGAGTTCCGGTGGTTAAAATTTTTATCGCTTCATCTAAAAAGTGGAAAGAGGCAATGAGGTGGGTTCCAGTACAAAGAGAAAGACTTAGAACAGCCGATAAATTGGATTTCTTAAGTAAGCCTCATGATCTAGGGTTTTATCTATCTTTGGTTTGGCGTCATATTTCAATCAGGATACGCTGGTAAAAACGGACGTCACAAAAAAAGTTAACAAAAATGCCAAGCTAAGGAATATGAACTTATATACATACAGTGTATGTAGCCAAAGAGTCAGTTGGCGGTAGCTTTGTGACGAATGGAAGACGTTTTGATCCATTTATGCTAATATAAAGTGGTAGAATTTTTTCCACTAGGTCGCATCTCTCTCTCTCTTCTGTAACTTATTAAATGAAGTATATTTTAGTTATTTTTTATGCATAAAGTAACCTGCAAGGTAATTATACTCGTGTTTGGTCTTTACCAAGAGGTTTTGAAGATTTAGTGACAAGTAAGATGCTTGAATTATCTCCATTTCTTCTCAAAGAAGTTCTTATAAATGAAAATACCATAATTTGGAAGCTTGGCGATTTATGAAGTATTCTAACATCACTATATACTTTATACATAACTGTCAAGGACGGTAATTGCTTACATAGAATATCTCAAGACTTCTCGAATTTCATATGTGACTTCTCAGACCCAAGGAAATATAAGAATAATGAAAATGGGCATTAACACATTGCGTTCTTGGTTGGTGGTCCTTGCGTCACCTTTTTACTTTGGATCGACCTTAAGTTTCAAGCCCTTAAAATGGTTTAAAATCCGCTACTTTGGTCAACAGATCTTCAACTTACTGTCCTGATGACGAATTCTATTCAAACATACAAAATTTCAAACAATCTTCACTAAAGATGAAATGCCATTTTTGTCGGTTTCCCGTCCAGTTTTATGGACAAGGTAATGTGAGGATTATAATAAGAACGAATAAAGATTTCTCCTTTGTCCCCAAAATCATGCGCAAAGCTATCCGGTGTAAAAAATTCAGAAATAAAAAAAAAGATATGTTAATACAACACGAAGAAACTGAAAATGACCTTTTTATGATACATGGTTCAGATATCCAATAATAAGTTTTCCAAAGTGTTTTTGAAATACGGTTATTGATTTGCCATTTCGCTTCCAGTTCTCCCTATCTTAAGGCCGTTTAAATTCAAAGTATCTTATTTTTCAGACAACTGAAAGTAAGTCAAGTTCATTCAGAACTTCGAGGCTAGAAAATTGCCAAAGAATCCTAATTACACTAATAAGAAACACTTCATATTCATGCGGTTGCGTCACATTGCGTCAATGTGTAAAATATCCCCTCTAGCGATCTCTCTGGTTTAGGGGATACATTTTGAAGGGAGACTTGAAAAGATTGAGAATGGAGGGCAAAAGTGACCAGTGTGATGATGGAGAAAATGACGTGGATGAAAGTGGCTCCCCTTCCAATTGATGATTTAATAACAGGGGTGGTTCTTCTTTTGAAGTCTGCCCTCTTAAAAGAGATTGTGTTTGAAAGAAACCAGTTTAAAAAAAAGTTCAGTCTCGTTTCGAAAACAGTCTTCGATTTTGCTGCGATGAAACGAAACCTCATGTTTGTCTTGTTGATAGAGACGTTTCATTTGGAATGGTTGATGCCCTCTTGATTGATTTCAAGAGTCCAGCTGCCAAATCACAACTTCTGAAAAATCGTCTACGTTCTGTACGTGCGTTCTCAATAATCATGTGTTCGCAAGTGGAGCCAAGAATTTGAGGAAATGCCATCGACAGACTTCTAAATATGAAGAAAAATGCCAAACACCCGGGAGTGCCAATGAATCTTGTTGCTTCCAAGCTTGCCAGACCTGCAAAGGGCAAAACGAAGGTGCTATTTTTCTGTAATTGTGGTTCCTGGTTCAATGGATATGGCTGCATGAATGGTATTGTTGGTCCGTCTTATACAAAATCAATTGTACTTCCTTTCAAATCTTGATCTTTAGAGCATCATGATTAATCAAGATTTTTTCTTAAACTCACACACTACAGTTGTTGAATACAGTAAGCTTTGTTCAATTATTGAATGAACATGTTCTTATTTGCTTATGGTATTTTACTCCATTATATTGGGATTGCTAGTGCTTTCTTTTCAAACATCTGGACCAAATGTTGAATTCTCTCTGAAAACATTTCTCATTTGAATGCATTTCAATCATTTAAGACGAGCTTTATCCGAGTAATCGTTGGCAATGCATCTTCTACACAGTTTAAGCCTAATTAAACGTTGTTTGCATTCAATTCGATTTGATCGAGCCCGAGGTTTTAAACGGATTTTTCCTGGAGGCCATGCTTGGAAATTGGTGAAGGCATCTTTTTCTTTCGATCTCTTCTCTCTTGATGTGTCTGGTGGGTTGTTCCTCGGACCTGATTAGATCTGAATATCGGTAATCTATTCTATTCTTCACAAAAGCGGCCCAGCATGGCTCTTGGAGGGCTTCCACATCTTCAATAGGCCTTTCAGAGCCCCGAGGATTGCAAGAAAGGGCGACAAAAAACGACTTAGGGTAATTTTCCAAAAGATGAATTGCGTATTGATTGCAAAGTCTCTCGAGCTTCGACGGACAAGAAACCAGTGCTAGAAACGAGATGGATCACGCTAATTCACTTTCGCATGCTCTATAATTCCTTCCATGGCCCACCCAAGTCAGTAACCAAGGCCGCATCGTTCGAGTCTGACCGATTTCCTCATATTTAACAATCCAAAAGCTCATGGTTTAACTTTTGGGAGTGGAAGTGACTCGTCATGGAACTTGCAAGAGTGATGATGACTCCCATTTATTTTGTTCATGGTGAAATCAATCAATTTTCATCTGGAATGAATCGATAAAATTAGTTCCCTTCACTTGTCATCCCAGTACCAAAAAAGACTCCCAAAAGGTGTCTGTCCAGAAAAAAAACAACTTCCTAAAAAAATCTCTTCTGAAATCATCATCATCACCAGCATTTACAAAACTGCTTCCTAGTGCACAATTTTCATAAACGTTGGGACCAAATTTGCGGTTCCGGAACCAAGATGAAGAACCCCTTGTCAAAGCGGGTCATGCGATTGGTTTTTAATCATATCATATCTGGTGTCTGAATGCACGGAGTACGCAAACGTCTCCTAAATTTAGAATCTCCATGATCAATCGGCATACGCGCATCCCAATCTTGAACAAGAGAGCCTGGTTGGAAAGATAGATAGATGGCCGACTGACTCGCTTGCTTGCTTTGCGGTCTTGAACTGCCATTGTGAGTACCAGTATGTACATTCACCGCCTCACAGAGATGAAGCCAGAAGATCGAAGAGGTTTTCCTGGAAGCCTCCAAGTCCAGAAATCCGCCGGCGCACTGAGTGCGAGTCAGTCAGTCAGTCGCTAAAAGTGCATGAACTGGAGAGGATGTGTCGGCTTTGAGCTCCCAATGTCTCAAGCAGGTGCCTTTCTTTCCCTCGTAGATATTGTTGAAAGAGTGAATGAGAAGTGAGTGAGTGAGTTGGTGAATAAGTGTAGATAGCTCTCTTTGTTTTGTGCCATTTCCAACAGAGGGAAAGAAGATCCTCGCTTCAACGACAACACTTACTAGTGTTGTTATTAGTGTTATTATTGCCGAGGGGATTGAGAACTCGGTGAAGTGCTACAATTGGATGATGATTTGCTGTGATGATGTAGTTGGAAGGCAATCGCTTTCTTACCTTCAGTGGCTTTGAATTGGCCAACGCCTTCTCCAACTGCTGTTTTCTATTCCATACGGTTTGATCTCTTACTTTGCATTTGCTCTCAATGTTCCAATTGAATGGCGAAAGGGGTTGCTTGATTGTGTAGTCTTGACTTCCAAGTCACACAGATCCTGAGAGAAAAGTTCACGGACCGATTGTTTCAACAACCTTAGGTAGATTCCAATCCCATGACAATTCGAAATAGCAACATTTTTAACCCATCTGCGTGGCAGTTTATATTATAACAACGGACCAAAGTTAATGATCCATTCGAGAAAAGGTTTCAACGTGCATCAGCTTCATTGTTGAAAATCATCATCCCAACAGGTTATTCGCTCATGTCTTGAGGGTGCTAATATCTGATATGCACGACTTGTGATGCCCTAGAATGATGACATTCTCGAACAAAAGTTTTCAATTGGCATTCATTTTCTGGTTCACGAACATATGCATCTTGAGAAGTGGAAGTGGAAGTCATTGGAGTATCGCAACGTGTAGATAGATGATTGTTGGCATCCAATGTGTGTACGTAGGTCTCTTAGTATCCTTAGCTTCGAATCCCGATGGTTTTGGTCCCGGTTGGAAGTGGTGTTGTACTGGTTTTGCGAAGCCTGCGGAGGTTTGTTATTATTTATTTTACGTACGTTGTTCGAACGTGACTGTTGAGATGAGATCAGTTTGAATGAGCATTCGTTACACTTGTAGTCCACTGGTAAGGCAATCTCCCTCGGAGCATGTCCAATTATGTTTGTGAGCTTGATACAAAAGCTAGCTAGCTAGCTCCCCAATTTGAGTCTTGGAGAAAATTGGAGCTTGCTCCAAATTCCAAATTTGTCTTGATTCAGCCTCACAATTAGTGCCGGGAAAGTTTGGTTTGAGAGCGCTAAGGACAAACCTCGGGTAGATTGAAAACATGACCCCCATTAGGGCCCTCGTAAAACCTGATTCCTCACGCAATCCAAATTGCAATGACGAGGAGGTCCTTAAGGTCTTTTTCTTAAAGTGCTCGGGAAATTTGCTTCCATTGTCAATCCTTTTCGAAATGCTCATATTATGAACGGCCTTCCCAAACTGTCTGCATTGTCTAGATTTGCTCGACATCAATTATCTTGTCGTGAAGCATTTTCTCGAGCGCCCATTTCTGAACGCATCGACAATTTCTCAAGTTTGGTGGTGTACGATGTGTAAGTATTACTACTACTCACTTAGAGGAGCCCCCAACGATAAAGTTCAGCTGGCCATGACTTGCTTCTGTCAGATTTGGACAAGCAAATCCCATCATCTGGTGATGGTAGCAGGGCTCACGGACAAAGTACTTGGAGTGGTGGAAGAATAACTTTTTTCCATCTGAATACAGGGTGCTCGTGTATTCTTACTTCAACAAATTGTAAGCTGAATCTTTTCATGGATCTTGAGGTTACAGTTTTATTTAGGACTTTCTCTTTATTTTGTGCCCAAACTTCCAAGAGGAAATAAAAAGCTGAAAAGGATATTGAGAAACAGTGCCCTATTCAAAAAGTGTTTTTTTTTACTATTTCGGTCATCAAAATTTCAGTTCATGGATTGTGAAAAACATTAAAAGACTTGAAATATAAAAAAGTCCAATATTGTCTTAATAAGGAGTCAATATGGACTGTGCTCAAAGTAACTATTTCACATTGTCAGAGTGCCCTGACAAAACGCTCTAACTTTGCCTTGAGATGAGACTTGTCAATCAAAAATGTGTCTGGGGCAATATTAGTGACTGACCCTGTATTCAGGACGAGGGGTCCCCCTCACCCGAAGTGAATGCAGTGCAGTATTTGAGAGGGAAATCTCTCTTTATATCTAGGTTTGAGACTCAACAATGCAAAGCGACGAGAGGACGAACGAAGGCAGTCAGTCAGTCACTAAGTCGACCGAATGGGTCTCTTTTCTTCGGGAGAAATCTCAAGAACTCTTTTTGGGAACCTGTTTTTAAAGAGACACTCTCGGAGAGGATTGGGGAATGAAAGAATGCAAATCGCTCCTAGTGTTCGTTCTTTGATCTGCTCCTTGGTTCGATTACGTTTTATTGAATGGATCCGAGTCGAATCGTCGTCGAGGTGACTCGCATCCAAAGCCGTTTCTGCTTTTCACCGCCGTATTCAGTTTTAAATGGGTCAGTTGTTGTTCTTCCTCCTCCTCCTGTTCGTGTCAGAATGGTGTGGATGGGAAAACGATGAAAGATCAAGAAGCCCTTGGAGGGAGATTTTCACATGTGTTCACATACGGCGATGATAACACGAACATGAAATGCAATTTCAGAGATTTGAACGATGAAAAGCGAGCGTTCTCTCATCTCATTGGACTCGAACCTTTTTCTTTCTCCCTGCCCATGCGAGTCAAGTCCAAAAATCGGATGAACAGGAAGTTTTCATCAAACCATTATTGTGCTGCCTTCTTGACTTCATTCAAAGAGAGTCAGAAAATTGGGGGAGGATTTCCCCAAATCGATTTCACACCCACACATTTGCAAACTCATCGGCTTGATTGACTTGTCATAGGGGATAAATGAAGTCTGAAATATGGAATGCCAAATTGGCTCGAGATTTGAGCTTCACAGGGTCGTAAAGAGAAGACAAAAACCTGGCAAATGGTTGGTTACCTTTTGGGGAGCTTGTGTGAAAAGATCTCGGTTCTTACATCTCTCACCATTCAAGTTCAAACTATTTTGTCTCAAGGAAAACAAAGAAAAAAGGATTATTTGAAAAGGGACCCTGTTTTTATGAAGCAAGTAGACATGAAACTGAGTAGGCGTGTCTTTTGACGGATCCATTAATTCCTTTGGAATCTGTGGGGGAGAAGCGTTTAGAGTGGATTTATCAATGATTAATGAAATCAATCGCTTGGTGCGTGACATTCAACTCGAGCAAAAAAAGCCAACCTTTGTGCATCGCTCTACATTTGACAAAATGAGCGAGTTCACTTCAACTCATTGGGCTATTAAGATAATGGACCCAATTTACTAAATCGGGTGGAACTATTTGGAGCCAAGAAGGTTTCATGTGCATGTGAAATGACCATTCTACTTCCAACCCCCCCAAAAGCTGCCTTTTTCCCACATCTGTCCCGGAGTATTGTTAAAAATCGATCCATTCATTATCGCTTTATAATTGAGTGACAATTTTCTCGCCAGAAAAACTGTCGAACCAGAACTACTTTTTCATGCATCATTGACAGATGCCGAAGAAACACGCTCTTGTGAGTGAGTGTGTGCTTAATTCATTTGCCAACTTCTCATCTTATCCCGAAATGGATGCTCATTTCTTATCTTGACTCGACCGACCAAGTGTACTAATAAGGACCTGTCCTCTTTGTCCGAAGAATAATGGCTCCTTTGATTTCCCTGCCCATTCTAGTTACGATGCATGGGTTTACAAGGTACGTTCTTGGGTGATGTACTGGTAAACATGGTATCTCTTTTTTATGATAGGCATCTCTTAAGTTCATTGCAATGTTGAAGCGGGCTTGCATTGTGAATAAAGAAGGAAGTAGGGTAGATCGTGCAATTTCCTGTGGCAAGTCAAGCAAGTTTTGCATTTTCCAAGTAAATTGTTGACCCTGGAGGCCTTTCTGACCCACGAATTGCTCTGTGAGAGAGCGAATACGGAAGAAGGTGCGAATTGAGGTAGAAACATGCATATCAGATTACCAACCCGCGAAATGTGAGCCATAAATAATCTCCAGAACACACTGACACAACCCTTCCAAATAGGGGCATCACTTGATATTCGCCGATAAATCTTGGCAAACTTTTGTTCATTGCCCAGAATTTTTACGACCTTTTTTCGGGAGACTTTCTCTCTCTCTGAACTTCCATTGCTAAAATTGGCCAATATTTTCACATCGTGGAGCCTCCAAAAACGAACCAAGAGATAATCAATTCTTAAGGTATGTAGATTATGGCCCACGGAATGCATTTGAGGGTAATCATCACCTCCAGTGATGCCAAATATGGACGAATGCATTCGACGCACGGTCCATTCCAATCGTCGACCTCGCTTGGACACGTAGAGGCTGCAAATCGACGGATTTAGACGATAAATATCAGTTTCGCACTCAATTATTCTGATGACTCGGAAGAATTCTATTCGGAGGACAAAAATTTGGTGGGCCAATCGTAAATTCTTTGCAGGAGAAAGACGCATTTTCATGCAATTTAAAGGGGAACCAGTGTCATTAGATGACATGCCTATTTTGTGCCGGAGGCACTTCACCTTGTGAATAATTAAAGTTTTCGGTTGAAGGCTTACTTTTTGCGCGTAAATTTAGATAAACGGTTAACCGGTTTTTGAATTTGCTAACCCGTTAATCTTGCTCGTGCGAGTTCTGTCATCCTCAAGGCGATGATAATGGGATATTAATAATTTTGGCGAGTGGACTCTCCGTTGCAACGGAATGAGCCAATATTTCAATCGCCAAGGCTTTGAAATTATCTCTGGTTGTTACTCTAATGAACTATGACGCGTGATTTATGGATTTCATGAATTTTCAACCGATTTTTTTAATTTCCACCCTGTACTTTGAACATTCATCAGTCGTCACAAAATACGTTTCATCTCTGAAGGGAAGTGGATAAAGGAGTCAATCCGAAAAGTTGAACAGACCTTGAATTAGCGCGAAGGGTTCCCAAATGTCGCAACTCATTCGACTAAGCCAAGTCAAACCAAGTCAAGCCAACCAGATAATGAGGCATGCATGCAAATGTAAAGAGATGCATCGGAGAGAGAAAAAAGGAATCACCAATTGACATTCATCTTACAGTCTCGCGTCTCACCCTATGTTAAATGTGAACGGCCTTTGAAAAGAGACCTTCAATTTTAGTGTTATTGAGGCACTTCTAACGAGGCTCGACCTTATTGGAGCAAGCTCGTCAAAACATAGAGGTCTACAGAGAGGACATTGTCGTCATTTAGTTTGCCTTGTTTTTTTTTTTTGCTGAAACTGGCCAGAGGTTGCGTGAAAAGGCAAATATTTCCGAAGAATATCGTAAAATGCTTGCCCAAACAAGTGAAAGATCATAGTCTAAATGAAAGTGCGCAAGACAAATCTTCAATGTTAAATCCCATAATTGTGTGATTCAATGCCTGTGAATTGACTATCATCTTCATTGAACACCTTGGTATAATTTGAGAGAAGCAAAGTGTAGACAGGATGCCACATAGCCAAAAACCTTAATGCTTTTCAAAAATTTGGCCTCTACAAATACGTTTGTTAGGGCAAGTTTCAACTACTCGCTGATGATAAACGGCCTTTGCTGCCCACAAAGAAATTTCACAACCGGCCTGCTTCGGTATCTCCACTCTGGGACCTCTGTGCGTTAATATCCATAGTGTGCCTAAAAGTAGATGACGAGAAAGGCATTCAAATAATGAAATGAGCGAAAATGGTATTTGCCATTATTTTATGCAAAATGCAGGACCAAATATTTTTCAGAGTCTGTTACAAATGCTGGAGTTAGTTCGATTCCAAGGACGTTCATTTTCAAAAAAGAAATTGACTAAGAGTCCATTAGTTAAGCATCTTATCTTGCGGCTTCCAAGCATTGATTCTTAACGAGCCGCAAACCTGATAATAGCTCGGTTGAATTCCCATCCAAGATTAAGTTCATCTGGACCAGCAAGTTCGCCAACATCATTTACAGCATCCGCACTAACATGCCATTCCAAGAGTAATGCTGATCAATGAATGGAAAAATAGAGCATTTTCTAGCCACGTACCGAGGATATCTCATACCAGGTGTTGGTCACGCTGTTTTATTGAAGGCGATGTCGAAAGCGTGAAATTGAAGGGCTCGGAATGGCCATCTTTTCTATCATTCTCTGTACTACCTACCCTCTTTGGTGACTTGGAATGGGATTTTTCTTTATCTGGCATCTACGTACACGTATGTACCAGTAGCTTCAGAGCCTCGAGAATCCTGGACAATGAAGGATTTTCGTTCCGAGAAGGATTACTAGTACCCCTATACTCCGCCCGATCTTTGGCTAATTTCTCCACTCCTGAAGCTCACTCCAATCGTTTGTGGGTGGAGTAGGGTTTTCACAGAACGAGAGAAAGAGAGAATGAAAAGGCCATTTAAAGTGCCACTTTGAGCTCATTGAGCGCCTTCTCTGTCTGGGCCAAGGATTAGAAGAGATAAGTTGGAATTGGTAGTCTTTTGTGGCTTTGCTAGTAACCACATCGCATGACTGGCCCATTACGCACTCTACTGTATACTAGTGTACAGCATGTACGAACAGACATACATAATACACTGAGTGAGTGCAAGAACCGGAGAATCAGTGGGAACAAACAAGTCCAAGCACATTATAGTCGAGCTGAACATGAGAACGAATCCGAAACCTAATCTTGATCCCGAAATGTATGGCATCTTAAGATCAATGCATCGAGGAGTCCATGAAGAAGATCTTCGTCTTCGTGTCTGGGTTCGAGAATCTGGCATCGAACTCCGTTCAAAATGGGGTGAATGTGGGAGTAAGAGCTAAAAAATTGACAGGGAAAGTTACCGATTTGACGATGTTGACGATGGTGATGCTGAAGCATTCCCCGAGATACGTAGTTAGGGCTGGTACGTCTATTTTTTCCCTCCTCATTCCACGAATACTCCGTTCCGAATTTGGTCATTTTCACGCGCATTCTTCGAGATTTTGGGATGACATGTTGAAGGAAGTTATGAGATGATCATCATCACCGGATTCAATTGAGCACGAATACAACAGGTTTTCCTCGTCGATGAGGAAACCCCAGACTTTTTGAGGGATTGGTAAGGTCAGCTGTCAAACATCCAAACGTTAAACCCTCGGGATCTGATAATTTATAGGGGCAAGTTTGAATCCATAAATCGTTGTCTTATCTTGGCCTTTCATCTTTGATTGGTCATGGGCGAGCGAATCTGAGGAATTCAAATTGAACTCGGCCACTTTGTACCTAATAATACCGGAATGATTCTCAACGGAGGCCTGTTGAGGTTATTAATGGCTTCTCTGGTCAAAATTGAACTCATTATCAAAAGGGGAGCCTCTCCTTTAAAGGAACTTTCTCTGTATGGACTTGAATCTCTCGGATGATACCGTAAGAAGGAACGAACGAACGAGCCCTTTCAAAATAAACGGCCAACATGTTCTGAACCCTTCTCATTTGAGTGAAACAATTATTACGCTTGATTTATACCTCATTTGGCCCTTCAAACTGCTCCCAAAAACTCATTCATTCTCTCAATATTCCATTCTACTCTCGCTTGCTCCGTCCAAATTTACTACCTAATGGTCAGACTGTTTTCAAATATATCTCTGAAATAGATTGGTTTGTGGTTGTACTGTACTTGATTGTTCAATCAGAAGTTTGAACTTCCAAGTCATAATCGATTTGATAAAGAAATCAAGTGCGAAAGAGGCGAGCAATGAGACTTCTATTACATTTACTTTTTGTGGGAAGTTGGAAGAAAATTCGAGCACGAACCCCCATGGTGAACCTATATGTAAGTTGAGGGGCGATATGATCCAAGATCGTCATTTCCTGGTAGGGCGGGGACTCGAACCGTGACCAATCGGGTCTCCCGGAGAAAACGCACATTTACCACGACATGCCTTTAAACGGCTAATCTCATCCCGGAGCCTTAAAAAATCCTTGGGCCGTTTAATTCTCGCAGCATCCATTAACCCTCCCAGTTCATTTAATCGCATTCTTCGGAAACGAAACCTTGACTGCCGATGCTCTACCGAGAGAATGAATATATGCTCATGTGGGCCTCGATGATGAAGCCTCCTGTTGCGATTCATCTGGTGGGTAATGATGCTAATGGACTTGCAAAGAAGCTCTAAAAAACGAAAGGACCTCCAATCAGAAAAGGTCTCGAGCATCTTCCGATCTTGCACGAGAAAAAATAAACTCGGCATGATTTTCAATCAAAGCTAACCACTTTTGCAAACAGGTGAAAATTGCCTTTATCTCTCTTGGAGACACAAAGGAACCTTGTTCTCTTTGACTCCGAGATCGTGGACTTCTTGTTCAATCCAGACATTTAATCCCAATGGGATCTTCCCCCAAAGTTTAGCAGTCCTGAAGGGGGTCTTTGTACAAACAGCGAGCGAAAAGATTTCGAATTGTCATTGTAGCGTTTAGAGTAGGGGAGACAAAAATGTCAAGATGAGTCGGGGGAAAATCCAAAGCGAAGCTTGGATGCCTGCGATGATCGTGATTTGATGGAGCCATGATTATGGCGGAAAATACTAGAAATACCTTGAATATCTGGCGAACTTTCGAAATTCTCGCTTGTCCTCTGTCTCGACATCAATCTCGGAACAGTTTCAATTTTAACGAACACACAAAAAAGAAGGAAGACAAGGGAGGAAAGACGAAATAATTGTTTGTTAATTGCTCTGAAATGAACAGAAAAGGCTGCTTTTCCAAGCTTCCAGCGAGACAACAAAGGAAGCAAAGGAACATTTTCTCTCCCCCCCCCATTCTTAATGATTTTATTGAGACGAAGGCAAAGAAGCCCACAGTGTAATCCAATTTCTAGGGCGATCCCATAAAACGTAGTACAAGTCGTCTCATATCCATCAGAGTAGTATTTGAAAATGAAAACCGATGAACAAAGAACCGATCTCAGTTTGACGGATCCTTGATTACATAGAGTACTCGTGTAATAATGTCTTTGTGTACAGAGCAGGAGAGGTTTCTTTCAAAACTAATGCTCTAACAAAGACACAGGAGAGGACAATTAACCCATATCACTCTCCAGCAGGATATCAAGATCGTCAATGGTTCCATTACGCGGTCTCCTCGAATTATCAGACTCCTTGGTCCCGAGAACATAGCAACTATGTAGTCCAAATATTCATGACTGAAGTTGGGCGACATTTGTGTTTGCCATCAAACGAAACCTGATTCCAAACAGATTGACACATTTGCCAATGTTTGGAGAATCTCTCTTCCCTCTTTCCTTCTCTTTCTTTGGCACTGAGTGATCCTCTTCACCCTTCTATTTACTCAATCACTCTTCGATGGATTCGATTTCAACGGAAAGGGTTCCCCCATTGAATCGTTTCAGGTAGAGGAAAAAGGTGTTTTCTTGGCAAAACATTCGTTCTTCGTCACCAAATAAACCTCGAAAATAGCCATGAGCACGGAAGTGACAAGAGACCAAATTTGGCGGATGATTTCATGTCGGCCCTTTTCACGTTTTAGCCATCTATCTCTGGGAGTGGAGAACCTGTTTCGAATTTGTCATGGTTAGACTCTGTAACGATCCATAACATTCGTCAAAGTCGGATCTATCGCTCGTTCAAATCCTGGAAATTAGTCGTTTAAGTTATCATTGCCACACCGCAAAGGGAATCGTCATCTTGATAATTTTTAAAATAATTATGATTACAGTAGTAGAAGGTGCTTTGAGCCGTCAGTCAGTTGGCCAGAAATGGGTTATATCAATGGGGGATCATATTTTTAAGGGGGTGTCTGGCAGTACTGGATTAGAAAAAAGAAATCATCGCTGGACAGAGTTGCTAAATGTTTGTAGTGTCATCTGGTAGACATGAGTAGTTTGGCTCCCGTCTATCCGCATTCTCCCAAAGACCCTCATAACCACTTTCACTCATAAAGAAATTGCATATTCATGCTCGGGAATGGGCATATTTTTTCCCCAACTATGTCCAATCTTGTGTCATTGGCCATATCCCCAAGGATTATGCTTCGTTTTGGGCCACCTATTATGGTGATTGATACTTTCCGCAATATGTTTGAAGCACAGTTTGCATCAAAAAAAAAACATTTGAAAACGAGTTTGATTCTTTGGTAATACTGATGTACCAATCCCAACAAATTGAAATTGCAAAAGAACCAAAATCCGAGCAAGTTGGCGTTTGGGCGGGTTTTTTTATGCTATCGAATCCAAGTTGTGCACGGTTGATAGCGAACATTGTTCAATTGAGATATCCAAATGCACTTTGGCTCAACCTTTGAACTGAATCCAAGTCTTTTGCAAGTTTTTTTTTCTTTCCCACCAAAAGGATATTGCTCAACGTAATTCTTGATTGGCCAAATGTACAATAGGGACATAACGTCGTGTCCTAAAAACTGGTTGAACATGACTCAAATAAAGCAGCCACTAGACAGCTTCCGAGTGCAATCGTGGGCCATTCATTGTGAAGAAAAGTTGTTATCTGATCTGAATCGAGGAGGAGACGTTCAGTTTGTTCACTGGTTTGATGTAGAGCCTGTCAAGAGGTTACTAATTATCGGTGTACATACGTGATTTACGAGATTATATGCTCTCGTTCTATCTTATGATAGCTACTCTAGTTAGACTACGTTTGAATCTGTGTAATAAGAATAACTTCTTGTGAGAATGAAGCCATATTGAATAGTGTAACATGAGCCATTCCCTGGGGTTTTCTTGAGCTTCTGTCAGTCATTAGTTGACCTCCTTGGGGTGAAGGTCTCTCAATCGCCCGTTCAAAACATTGAGAGCAAATGTTCTGTCGTTACTCAAAGGTCATCCATATCTTGGTCAAGTGAACATGCATCCTCCACCCAGTGATAATTATCGGTTAATCAAAAACCAGATCAATGGAACGGACATTCGAAAACCCAAGTCAGTTCACCCTTCGCGTCGGAAATCGAGTTTTCATAGTGCGATGGTGGCGCCAAAATCGGAGCCCTTGCGGCGAAAAGTGATGCATGGCGGGAATTTTGAACTGTACGCCTCCAGAGAGGCGTTATGTGCCTCCACGATGGATTTACGACTACCGCCCCGATTTGAGGCCCCGCCTCCTCCTCCCCTGAGTAGGGATGAGGAAACGCGGATGAAGAAGAACCAGGTTCACGCCTCCCGGAATAGTTTGTATAAGGAGGGCAGCAATGGGAACCAAGAGTACAGTGAATATGGTGAATTGCGTGCGATTGTGCGACGAATTGAGGAGCAAAAGTTGAACCATCTATCTAGAAACAATACGTTTGTCAGCCGGAATCAAAGTTTCTCCACGGGGAAATCGCCGCATTTGAACCGGAAGCGAATGTACTTTGATTACGTGCCATCCTCTGTGATGAGAAGGTAAATTGGGAAGAGATGACATTATCAT
The DNA here is from genome assembly GCA_010645155.1 of Tigriopus japonicus. Taxonomy (NCBI): domain Eukaryota; kingdom Metazoa; phylum Arthropoda; class Copepoda; order Harpacticoida; family Harpacticidae; genus Tigriopus; species Tigriopus japonicus. The sequence continues at coordinate 10,920,823 of CM021316.1, read as the reverse complement.
GCAAATTATCGATAACCTTTACTCTGATAGGTATCAACGTGTTTACTCTCTCCTTTTTCGTTTGTCTTCCAGGTGAGGAATAAAAAATAAGAGATGCGGAGGTTGAGTGAGAAGCGAAACTTAAATTCCGTTGAAATACCTAGGTTTATCAAATTTCATGGCAGGTTGTTCTCTTGTGGTACTCTTATTGGAAGAAAAGTTGCTCTATCATTCGTCACAACTTCATCAAAAGTAATATTTGACGTGCAAAATTTTCAACCACCTCCAGAAAAAGCTTACAATAACACGTTGCCCTCTAACGTTAGGTGAATTAGCTGACTGTTGTATAATATAGCGTCTCGTGCGTCGTTAGGTTTATGTCTCCAACGTAAACTGGGAATGAAAGCAACTGTAGCTGAAATTGATACAAATATGTGAGAACCTTTTGGCTCGAGTTCTCATGAGCCCCCAGTCATCTTCGTTGTTGCTCGTTCGCTTCCAGTACATTCAAGTAGCCCGGGTAATCAAAGTCGGTTTCAATTACTACACACGAAACAACGCTGCTGAGTGCTGAGTGAGTGAGGTTGAAGCCTGGTTTGCTCAAAAAAAGGTATCATCATAACCACTCGCACAACCCACCACCGAAATCAGGAAAGACCATTCTTCAAAACCTTCCTGTGGAGTCTTCTTCCTTCATCCACGTGGTAATTATCGGCATTCGATGAAAACTGGGTCAGAAAATTGGTTGGGAGGATGAGGAGGAGTGATTGTTCGACTTTTTCGAAATGGAATCAGGGCCAGGGGTTTCTGGTTACCACACGGAGCCGCGTGTCTTATCAATCAAGAGCATAAAATATGCATGATATTGTCTGACTTCTCATCTCGATCCTCTCTTCCCAATTTGGCCAACTCAATTTCAACGCCAACGTTGCTGCCCATCAAGATTTCTCCGGGATCTCATGCATCAAATCAAAGATCGCCTCCTCTGTGTCTGTCTGTATGATGAAAGTTCATTCTAGTAGAGATCCCACTGTGTGTTCTTGTACCGACAGAACAGTACCTGGATCGAGGATCATGCATCTTTTGTATCTTCAGGCACTTGGTACAAGTGGTCATTTTTGATTCATTTCCATCGAGAGTCGAGAGAGATGGAAGGCCTCGCCATCTTGTAATTTGATAGGATGGAAATTTTAATGGAGTGCCTTGTTACATGGAACGATATCTTTCAGTGTGCCTCGTGGAAGCTTACAGGGTTCTTGAAATTTTGCAAGCATGACGCAAATGTCGGCAATGTTTTTCTTTCATTTCGCTAGAAGCTGATATAGATAAGAGAGAACTTGGGATATTGTTCTTGCACATTCTCCAAACTGGAAACCAATCTACGGTTCAAAATGTCAAATTTGATCAGGGACGATATAAACCTAAAGGATCGTTGTTAAGCTTAGATTATTCAACCAATTGACTTCTTCAAACTGATTTTGCATTAATAAGGAAGATTTTTCAAGCATACAGTTTTTACTCTCTTTTTTGTTATGATGCGATTGTATCGCATAGTTTGATACACATCACTTTAACAAGCTTTTCATTGATCTTTGACATCAGAAATAAAATATCATTTTTGTTTGGTTTCTTTTAACCACCACATTACGATTCAATATTAATAATTAGTTACTATGATCAGGAGACCTATAACCTGTTAAAGCTATCAATTTTCTTTCATTTTTAACATTGTCAGATCCGAACAACGCCATAACAGTTAATTATTACCTGAATTATCTCTTCAATATATTTTTTCCTTTTGGACCAATTTAATTGGTAACATTATATATTCCTGAGGTCAATTTTGACACAAAAATCTAGCTAAAAAACATAGCTTCAATCCCAGATAATGAAGACAGTTAACGAAGTAAAGGCGATGGCTCACCAAAAAAGCTACTCGGAACTTGTTAGAAACCGCAACTCTCTCTCATTAAACTTGACCAAACTGTCGATTGGATCACTTCCAATTAATTTCAAATCGGCTAATTCCAATCGATGAGATCTCGGAGTACCTTATGCTGAGATTCCAAAGCATTTTTTCTTTCCCCAACGTTTAAGACTTTTCCTCTTTCTCCATCACTAGATGAATTTCGATAGATGAAAAAGACGCTTCAAGTATCCAATATGGTCTTTTTTCGAAACCACCCCCCACCCAAAAAGCCAATGTCATTTTTCCACCAACTCAGTTCAAGATTGTCATAGAGATAAGACAACTTGGAGAAGGAAGGGTTGGTTGGTTGGTTGGTTGGTTGTTGAAGCGAGAACCTGAATCGGACAGGCCGGTTTCTCCCAAAGAATTTCTCACACTCTTGGTCCAGGTTCCGCCTACTACTTCCAACTTCCAAGTCTGGTGATGAGTAACACTTGGCATTTGTGTCATAATGTATATTGGTCCATTAACCATTAACCCTCGGGATGCTCGTTCGACACAACGAGAAGTAAAGAGAAGAGGGCCATGGGCCTACCTTACTACTGGTCATCATCACCAACACCAACAACGATGGAGCAGTCGCTTCTCGAAAGGCCCTGGACAGTTACGGAGTTAGTAGGGCTGCTGGAGCACACATTAACCACTCAGGTGCTGGTCTGTCCAAGGAAGGTACCGGCAGCGAATCATTGCGTCTTCAAGCCCGCCATCTCCTCCGTTCCTTCGTTCGTCGTCTAGCTAAAAGTGGATAGATGGGCACTTGAGAGCCAGAGAAACAAGGTAGAAGAGACTCCTCTCGTGTTCTTCCTCCTCCATCTAGTGTACGTATGTACTAGTTAGTTCGTTCGTTCTCGTTGGGCTTTGCTGCTGTCACTTCAGTCGGTGTTCACCTGTTGAGATATGATGTGAGTGCGTGAGAGTGAGTACACAAGAAGCTAAAGGTGCTGGATGAAGTCGAAGAAGAAGGATCTAGTGACCATATGAAGAAGCTGAAGAATCTTGTGCTTCAATAATCATCTCGTGTTACTGCAAAGATGATGAAGACCACAACAACCATGGAGATTCAAAACAGCGGTCAGCCATGAAGTGTTTGACGTGTTAGTGAGATTGCCAAAGTGACGTTTTCAGAAGTGTAAAAGCTCTAAGAGAAAGGAAGGTGAGCTGTGTGTTTTTCAATTATCTTATTCGTTATAATGAGAGACGACTTCGTGTTCAAGAACGGAAGTCCATCGTCACTTGAACTCGATCTTATCACGCCAAATGAGGATAGGAGTTCCTCGGGGGCAAATAAATCTCTGGTTTGTTGGTTTTGGGACACTAGTTGTCACCGGAGGAAATGTGCACCGAAAAATGCGCCAAAGCTCGAGGCTATCTCTGCCATTAGACTCTTGGCAAGGTGTTTTTATTGTTCAAAGGCCAAACCATCATATTCATTTTTTAGACAATTCTAATCTCTCGGGATCCACCTCGGCGAAACACGCTTTTGTGCTTGGGTGTCAGGAATTTGCAGTTGCCTTTGGTCACTTGGCAGATAATGTAACTGGTCTGAGAATGGGGCCCGTATGTTCGCTTTGAATTCGTCGAGATCTGCAATGCAAATTTTTCTACTCAAAGGCGAGCATTACCCCGTTTGAGGATGGAGATCATGGGGAGGAGGTCCGATTTGAACCGTCTTGAGCGAGGAATTTGATTCATTCTTTGCCGGTTCATCCGCGACCAATTTGTAGATGGAGATTATAAACTTGAAGGATCCTCTTTCATCGACATTGATGTGAAGTAACAGTAGTTGGTTACACAGAGTGGCTAGGTGAGGATCAAGTGGAATGTGACCTATGCGACCTCTTTTCGCGAGCTCATCTACTATTAACGTATAATACATTGACAACTAACCTTTGACACGTGGGAAAGAGGCTTTTCGCGGAACTGACAACAACGCAACCATAGGTCACGTTACAAATCCACTTCCAAATATGGCTCGTCTGTAAATGAACTGCAAAACTCGGCAGACAGTGGACCAAATTAGACTCGGTGGTATGGATTTGAAGGAGATAAAAAAAGCAACAAAATAAAGAGTAGATATTTTTTCCTGAAGTGGGATTATCTCTAGTACGGTGACATGGATTATCGATTATGTTGAGTGCATCGTCGGGAGAGCCTGTCATGTGGCTGGAAGATGCACTATGATGACAAATGATGTAATGACCGTCTTGGGTTGACAAATTTGCATTTAATAATGTAGCGGGATCATTCTTGTGAAGCTTGGGGCTCTTTTTGTTCCCGCTTTTCTTGCCGACCTACTCCTTTGACAAGTACGAACGACCGCTTCGATCTTCAATATCTTTTTCCACGAGGTTTTTTTCTTCTTCTTCTTCATTCAACTGGTTGTAATCCTCCCTAGCTTACGGACTTTTTTCCCGTTGTAAAGACACCAAATTCAAATCCCAGCAACAATAGCAAATCATCATGGATTGTAGCCTAGTAATGCTAGAACCATTTGGAACCTGACCTGAATGACTGATGGTTTCTCACACTCTCGCAAACCTCTGCACAAATTAACTTGAAGTTTATTGATCACATGTAGTAGTCATTGGCCAAATCATTTTCTTTGGCCAAATATTTTCCCCAATCTCTGAAACGATTTCTTAATAACCGCCCGTTTTCCAATGCCTCCTTGTTCGTCATCTCGGGTCATTGGGAGTTCGTTTTGCTCGGCGATGGCTCCGGATTTGTTTCCAGGAGCCCAAGTTGATCTTGTTCTAGTATGGCGACTAAATTGAGGCAATTCCAATTCCTCGTCACCACTGACACAACTTTCGAAAGGTCGAGGTTGCGAGTGAGCTCGATCCGATGATTCCGGACTCGGAGACGGCTGACGGGATCGGGTCTTTCCAACCACGTGGGCTGAGCTTCGTCTTCGGTTGAAGGGTCTTTGAGTGAGAAGTTGATTTTCATCCACAGACAACAACCTAGTTTGATGAACAGGCACCTTTCGGGGTGGCAGAGCACTATTGGGGGCCTTAGTCACGGTGTCATCTTGGATGTCTTGTTTTCTCCAAGGTTTATGGGTCCGTTCGTAAATGTGTTGTTGATAGTTTTCAAAGACCCGACTTCCTTGGACTGTCTTTTGGTTCCTAATGAGGACATGACGTGTTCCATTCATTCTTGTGTTATGCCTGTTCTTAGATCTAGCTCTCGGGCTCATGATATTGGGGTACTTTGGAGCCCTCTTTGTGGTGCTTTGTGGATCAGAATGGCTCGGGAGATTGGCAGTCGTTTCGATCTCTTCCGGAACCGACTTTTGGCTCGGTGACTCGGACACTTTCCTCAATTGGAACTGGTTGGCCTCGATGGTACTGAAGTTGGAGATCCTGTCGGTGGAGATCTTTCTAATGCGCGCTTCGGACATGAGATTGATGAACGGGTTATCCAATGACCAACTGGAAGCTGTAGAATTGACTGAGCTCGCTGTGGACATCTTTTTGCTCCTCTTTCGTGCGGTGGGAATCTGATCATCGGGGTTTGCGGTTTTTGTTGGATGGGAGAGGGAGCATGAAAAAGAGATAGTGAAAACATATGAGATGTGGAGTGCTTATTCATTCCGCCCCCTCGATATTGCTACTTGTGCGATTGTATCCAGTTCCCTGGCCATTGAGCTAGCTAGTTTCGAAGGCATGTGTTCTAGTTCACTTTGGGTGGAGCTGACTGGCCCCTTGAAATATGAGCATTGCCGAGTTCCTCTCCGACTAAAGAGATGCAAATTCGTGAGTAAAGTTAATTATCCACCACCTTTCCCGTGTCATTTGTGAGAAGATATTCCAAGCTCGTTGATGGAAACTCTTCCTCACATGCTCAAGGATAATAAAAGACGACCTCTTTTTTTTCATGATTCAGTCCATTACATGGTAGCCTTGAGCAAAGATTTCGATCGAGGTAGGAAGTGCAAGTCTCTTCAAGAACTGACATCAATAACGCCTTTCGACTTTCATCGGAAGAGCCAATCCCGATTTTGGCCAAAAGGCGCAGTCATGACAAAAGCCATCATAATGATCATAATTGAAGGGAGATAGATGACTTACCGGATTATCCACACTGCTGCATGGAGCGGCTTCTCCATCTTCACCAGGGTGATTTCCTGCTGCTTTTTCAAGCCGGTTTGTCTTGGATGATGACGACGATGTTGATGATAATAATGGCTTCATCATCAGGCCATGATGTTCTTCACCAGTATTGTTGTCATCGCAGAAATCACTTTCATCAGCGTCATAGTTCAATTGCTCCAAGTACGTTGGTACGGATCCGGTCTTTCGCAAAACCCGCGGACCAAAAATCATCTTCTCGAGTCGAAGCCTGAAGTTGTCATCCGAGTCCGATTCACTATTCGACTCGGGACTAAGATTGCTGGGAATTCGGCCCTTCATGAACATGGTGGCCGGCAACGATTTGGTAGGTGTCAAATCACGTTTAGTCTCGTCTTGTTCCAACCACTTTTGGACCGAATCCTGGAGTTCCATGTTTGAAAAACCTTCACTTCCTGAGAGGCACATTGATCGCGTTCGAACAGAAGGCGCTACTGAGTATCGCAATCAATGATTAGAAACCGAGGGATGAGCAGAGATAATTTGGGGCCTGACTTTCTGTAAACACGAATCGAGTGTGTCAATCCTGTTGCGTTTCACGGCTTCTATCTGCGAATGTCACCCAATACGACCAGACTTTAACATACGCCGTTTTCTGTCCTTCATCGAGGTTATTAAGCATAATCTATCGCAATGACCCGCATCTCAATTTACCAATTAAAGTATGGTTTTACTGTACGCTACGAACACTGCCTGAGAGAAACATATAAAAAGAGCATCCTTGCCGGGTCGTGAATGATCGACAAAGTAATAGGTCCTTCTTGAGCAAACAAATCTCGGTTTCAAGGGCCAATCCTGAACTCTGTTTGCTGTTAGGAACAAGATACAACGAATCGAGTAAGTATGCGGGAAATGGAATGACAACAGCTGATGAAAATCGAGCCTCCTGTATAAGTTTAATAATTCATTTGTTCTCGACGAAAAGTGAAGATGACATTTGTTTGCCATTCTAATGTTCAATGTTCATCTATTATTGCAAAGTATACGCGCACAAAGGACGATGATTCATAGAGTTGTAGTTTAGTTTAATCACAAGAAACGTGACGTTCAGTTCAATTCGTCCTATTCCAATTATCTGATATTCATCTCATGATGAGACCTGAGATGCATTTCGGATGCCTTTTTAGAAGAAGTCTCTCGAAAAAACTGGGATGCATGCATATTTCGTAAACGTAATGGTGACATTTGCCTTCTTTCTTGGTTGGCATGATTGTAATTTCGCAATGATTAAACAAGGATTTTGAACAAGACTGCGAGTGATTGACTGATTAATCGAATGTGCGTGCTAAATTTTCCGGAATGAAATGGCCAAGGTTGGCATGCGAAAAAATAATTGGGGAAATCTCTTGCGAAAGAACGCGTCCCTGATTTTCTTTCCCAGTCATGATTTCCAATTAGCCTTTGCTAATCTTCGCTTTTCAGAACTCGGATCTGTTTGTTTTGTTTCCAATCAGTTCACGTACATTCGTCGGTTTCAAGCCATGCCAAATCGAAGCTTCACTTTTGTCTCAGATTCCAGGTTCAAAGAGTAAAACCTAGTCGCTTCCAATTTCTAAAACAACAAAGCTATTCGGTCCTAAAACACTACTAACTGGCCTGTTGTTGTTTGAACAGGGATGTCTTCAATCAATGCGTACATTTTTTGAAAAAGCCTATTCATACACAGATACCTCAAGGAAAGATAAACGAGTAAAGAGGCGGTTTTTTCCAAGTGCTGGCTTATCTTTTCCCCCAAAATCATTGAATGTGATCCAACTCCCTTATTTCTGGCTCTCTCATCTTTTTGAGAACGAACAGAAACTCCATTTGAAGTGTACCGAGAAGAACGTGGTGTTCAATTGGCGAAACAGTTTCGATGTTGGGTTGGTAAAAAAAGACTTCCAAACCGTTGTCTTTTTCTGAGAAAACACCAAACATCACTTCCAAATGAGGTAACACGGTTTGAGTGTCTAGTCTCTACTACTACGTATCACTGAGATTTGGAGTGTTGTCGTTGTTGGGAACACGTACTCCTTCACCAGAATTGACAAAGAATTTGCCACCTGAATTGACATGATTTTCTTATTTGCTTTCAGTAACTCACACCATGGTGGTCAAGGACCGCCAAGGCCCAACAATTTGGGGGTCCCATCTCAAAGTACCCAAACCCTGCCCCATCCAGGATCGCTCACTATGAACAATTCCAACTTGTCCCCGCGACACCCTCATCATCACAATAATCCTCTCATTCGACATCCGGATCACTTTTCGCCCGATCGAAGCTCGGGATCTAGTCATTTCCCGGGGGTTTCCCCTGACTCATCCGGAACCCTTTTGAATTCAAGGTAGGATGAAGTTTATTTAAGTCTAACACACACTTTCCCCTTCGTCTTATTGACCTTTTCTTAAGGGGGACATGATTGATCGAAGGCATATGTAGGGGTCTCTTTGAAGAATCTTGGCAATGAGACGATGTACTAGAACCTGATATTAGATATCAAGCCCATTTGGCTGGGAGGAAAATGAATTTTAATGGTTTACTTCCTACTCCACGGGCAAACCCGGCGATTTCGGTGCTTTGATCTGGCTAGTTAATAGCCATGAAATTGCTTAAGCTCAAGTGGCTCCAGAAGAGCGAAAAATAAGCTCATCCACCTATTTAGCATGTCCAATCACAACGGATTCAAGTTGTGCCGTTTTCCCAAGCCACATCATGCAAGAGCAGTGCCTTTTTTTGTTAGACTGAATGAATGTACAGTTTCACTTTCGTCACTCACTTGTTAGTTCGAGGTTCTCAACCCTGTGTGGTTTTTGTCTTTGGGCTGAGCCTGAATAGATGAGAAGTGGTTCAAAGAACAACCAACCATTCCTGGGTTCGCTCAGCCAGGAATACCGATGCTGCATGAGTCTCTGGACGCGGAAGACAGGTTCGTGATCATTTAGCAAGAAAAATGACTCCTGATAAACAGCACGGTGCCTTCAATACCTACCTATCTACTAAGGTCTGACCTAATTCCATAAATTGAGCGGCAAACACACGCGAGACACTGGGGATTTATCGCGGGTCCAGTTCGTCTTCGCCTTGGATTCGACGAAAAGGCTGGAAGAAATCGCAATGACTGCCAATTTGGCATCATCGCCATGACTTAGTTATTTACTTACCTCTCAGTCAGTTCATGGCAAAGTGCTTTGTTGCTCTAGCGGTCATGCACATTAGACGGAGAGAGAGCTTTGAGCTTGGAATGTACCTATTGCAGACTGGCAAGTAATGCAAATTCGACTTGGACTCATTGCCTTACCCCTTTCATTATTGAACACTCCTCGAACTTCTTTAGGGTGATGGAATCAAAAAACAAAGACAAGTCAAAATTTGATTTTATTGTTGGATTTTGAAGCGTTCTAATGGTGCTTGTTTATCTCCCAATTGCCTTCCCAAATTCGATTTGTATACATACTAGTTTGTTTATTGCCCATTGTATTCCAAGATGGACCCAAAGCTCCACCCAGAACTGATGAATCTTTGGCAATTTTCAAAGATTCCCCCCTGTCTCGCCTCCAGTCAACTGGAGGTCATTAATCAAATGACCAATTCTCTTGTTTCTCAAAATCTTCTGGAGGCCTCTTCCTATGATCATTTCTCATTCTTTTCCTGCATTATGTAAGAGTAATAAAGGGTCTGCCCTCCCACGAAATGACTCGAGACAAAATGGTGGAACCTCTTCTTATCCTCAGGCATTCATCCCTTTGTAGTGTCCAATATGATTTCCTTTGGTAACCTTCAGAGGTTGTGCTCTACTTGGACCTCTCTCTCCACGATGGTTTCCTATAATGACGAGGCGTTTCCAAATTTTCGAACTTTCCAATATACGTTCTTTTTGGCCAGATGATGCTCTTAGTCGATTTGAGATCAAGATCGAGTAGAAAGTAGTTGAATAAATGTCGCTCGTGAAGCGCAATTGGTTTACCAACGACTGATGATGAATTGGCAGGTCTTTGACAATTCCTTCTCAAGGTACATACGTAGTAGGCTTCTGGCAATTCTGGAAATCAGGAGAATGAAAAAAAGACCCTCCTCCCCCGAGTTTAATTTGAAGAGAAAATTGATTGCATTCCTTCAATGAAGGGGATCTGTTTTTGATGGCACTTAATTACGCGTTCTGATTGACGTTGAAAGACAAGACGACGTTGGTTTTTTCTCGTTCTGTCTGTTTCACTACTCTAAATGGATTGCTCATTGGATTTATTTCAGGTTGGATGACAGCAACACTGCCTCAAACAGCCCCTCATCAAGCATGGATAACCGGAAAGTAAGTGTGTGTTATTAGAAGCTTGTGATTTGGGGGAAAAGGATTTGGGTTGGGGAAAGTTGCTCAATTATGAATCAACGACATTTGCTCTGAGAAGGATCGTAGTCCCATCTGTTTGATCCTGCATTCATGGGGAGCGTACGGACGGTTTTCCTCTTGATTCGTTCTTGAGTGCACTTTGCGAAAGATGAATCAATTACTCATCAAGGCTGGGCCCTCGCCATGTTCCTTAATGCTCGTTGTACAACTTTCAATTGATTCACTTTCATTCCACTCTCATCTCAAAGGAAACGGAGGAGAGCAGAAGGCTTTACACCCTTCATCATCATGATCATGAATTGTTTGATTATCGTTTCAGGGTCGCCGGAACTCGCATAAAGCATCGACTCAGTCATCCTCGCTCTTGATCAAAAGATCCGAGGACGCTCCAGTGACCCTCAAAGGTTGGCTCTACAAACAAGGGAGCGATGGTTTGATGTTGTGGAAAAAGCGATGGTTCGTCCTCTCAGAGTACTGTCTCTTCTACTATCGAAGTAAGTCATTGACCCATCTTGGACAGTTTGTCAAAACGTATGTCTGACAACTAAGTGTTATGATATAACCTCGGTGAAAAGACGGGCCTTGAATGTACAGGTTGATCGGGATCCTTTGTTCCGGATTAGATTATATAAAGATTAGTTGAGCCAATGCAAAAAAAAAATTGCTTGCTTGAACGGCGTTTCTGGAGATTTCAATGGCAAAGCCCGTTTCTTCAAGCATTGATAAAACGGTAAATCTCCACAAACAATTCTGAAGGCGAATATAAAGAGTAATTTCCTGTACTTGAAGCTCAGTGGGACAATGGTAAAAAAAATCCGCCCTTTGTGACACATGACTTATTGAGATGTTAAGCCAATCCGCCCTTTTTGGAAAAGTCTCAGGACTTCGAAACATATGGACTTCTCATTCCCTATACCACACTCATTTTTCAAATTCAGATTCTCTTGCTTGGGTAGTAAATACCTGACCGAAAAATAGGTCACATGTTAACCTCATTAAAACAAATTTCTGGAGTATCCCAAATTCAGGTTATTTAAACTGTTCTCAAGTGTACTTCAATCAAGACCTCCATCAAAATCTGTACTAATTCAAACGAAGCTCAAATATACTCGAATCAAGTCAGATTAAAGGTTCAAAAACAAATTTTCAGGTCATCAGCAACGTTTGAAAGACATAAGACATTAGCACATGTTTACAAGACTACGTAATTCAACAGCTCGAGTATACCAAAGTCAGATAAATTTAACATTCGAAGAGTATACTTTAAACATAACTCCCGTGTTTCAACCAGCTAATAATTGAAGACTATCTCCACGATGCCAAATATAAGAAATAAATCATGATATGCCTGAAATAAGTTTAATTCAATTAATGATCCTCCAGGATACACTCGGCCAAGTTCCTGCCTTTCTTGGTATACTTGAGTCTTTTCAATCAGTTAAGTCAACATGCGACCTATTATGGCGTCGCACAATTCTTCCAACTTTCTCAATCGCAACCTCAGAAGTCCGTAGTATATAGTATTGGTAGTAGTACAACAACCAGCCCAACTTCTTCGTCGTTTACGTACTACTACAACCATCGCCGCCCACCATTGATAATGGCCTGAAGCTCGGTGGTTGGTTGGTTTGAAGACGCCTTGATTGCAATGGTCTGCTCTCTCGCTCTCTAAGCAGAGTTCGAACACATTCCATTGATGTCAAGGCAAAATGTTGATGGCATTTTTGAAAATTGAATCATGTATCAATTTGCGCTGGAGCCATTCGTCTTGGTCCCGCCTTAAACGATCAGAAATGAACCTGATGCCCTTTGAGTTGGCTTGAGTATATGTATGTATATGAATTCCAAGATGGCTGCTCATTTATTGTTGTGATTTGAACGAGAAAGAAATTTGGATCGAAAAGCCGCTCATGAACCATATTTTGTGGGCCAAATCTTGGACTTAGAGTGTAGTTCCTCGAATCCTCTGAAGCCTGGCTGATGATCTTACGGTGCTCAAATCATCGTTTTGTCGGTGCGGAAATCAATCATTTGATCAGGAAAAAACGATGATTTCCTGTACTGAATGGCGTGTCTATGGACCAAGTGTTTGAATGGAAGTAAAAATCAAGCTTCCGCAGGATGTGACAAGGTCATTGGGCAGAACAATTGTTCATATGCGAAGGACCTGCTCGGTAGTTGAAGTAGTAATGAGTCGCACTGAAGATCTGAGCCAAATGATATCTCTGTGTCACTTGACCCTGAGACTTTCAAGAGGTTGAAATGATCCGCCAACTGAAGCACGCACAAGTTGTGCATTGGACACATGTTTATGGGTCTCTCTTTGGGCTTGGTGTCACACTAAATGTTGATAGGAAGGGCTTTCAGGTGCTCGTGTTTCCTCGAAACTAATCCTGGCTTTCTTGGCCTCAATGTTTACTTGAATATTTATATTCTTAAAGAAATCTAGTATATATGTTTTCAAGATTAATTAGGCACGGACTAACTTGCAAAAACTAAACTGATTTGCAAGACTTTTTGTTATGAAGGAAAATATTTGTCATTTGTATCAAACCTATTTAATGCAGCTCTTACTCAATGTATTATCACTAGGGACGGGCAAAAAGTGTGAAAAAATTTTTGGTAAAATAAACCCATTTTTCTGCACTTTTGCACTTTCCACCTTTATTTGCACTTTTTATTTACGTTTTTGGCCAAAATTGACAAATTGTTAAGAAAATGTAGTGGCTTTTGAAAGAATTTTTAGTTTCAAGATCAAATTTTGAACTAGTCGAAAAAGCTTGCATTTGCAATCAACCATTCTTAGCACCTTGAATAAATATGTGCATTTCAGACGCAAACCTCAACTTTATTCAGCCATCTTGGCTTCAACTATAACATCCTGTTTACTAAACTAAAGATTAGACAAAAGAATCTCATTGCATGCAACCAACAAATAGCAAACCTAAAGAAACTCATGTTATGGTAATGGAAGGATCCACAAACAATATAGATTGCAGAATTAGGTTTCCTGCCTATAAAGATTGCTATTTCTAAAAAAGACCGTTAGAAACTTAAAATCATCAAGCTAAGGATACATCAATGTAGCAGTACACATTGTTTAATTGACTTGGAGATATTACTTTTAAGTTCCAAAAGTATTTGAGAACAGTTTTGATGTGATGAGACAATGAATGCCACATTTGAAATTGAGTTCTGGTAATTAGGCCATGAGCCGAATATTGAAGCAATGTCACTAAAACATGCTTAAAACACATTTATGACTATTTTCTTTGATGCAATTGTTAGGCACACGTGGGTATTTTTCTGTTCAATTTTTAATGTCTAATTTGAAACAACTTGAAGGACGAAAACGGAGTGATTTAAAGCCATATAAAACAATTGCTAAATATATTTCGACAATATTTTAGGTACATACATCCACGAGACCACCTTAGGAATGAAAAATTCAGAATATTGTTGACTAGAGTATTTTTCATGACTTTACATCCTTTTTGCTAGTGACCTAATTAATAGAACTCTATTACTTGTGCGGCATTGTCTCTTCACCTCAAACTAGTCTCAAATGACTTAAGAACTTGTAAATGACTTCTCTTGCTCAATTAGGAGCCGTGGGTACTCCATGAATGACGTTTTAAGTCCAATTGCAAGTTATTTGCTCTTTTTTGACATTTATTGCTCTTTTTGAAATTTATTTGCTCTTTTTTCGACATTTATTTGCTCTTTTTTTGACATTTATTTGCACTTTCAACATTTTTCTGCACTTTGTTTTGCACTTTTGGGCACATTTTTTGCAACTTTTGGTAACTAAAAGGGTAAGATTATTTGCACTTTCTGCCCGTCCCTAATTATCACCATGCTTTTTGAGGGTCACATTTGCCATATTTTGACCAATGAGCTTTTTACAGTAAAAATGACATTTTCTGATCAAGAAGGTTGCAAATTATCGACACCATGAAGAAATATTGCAACTTTAGCGAAAAATGCGACATCGGCCTCAATAGATTGCTCCTTTGTCCGAGCTCTAATTAATTGATCATAGCTTAATTAATTTAATTTGTTCAGTAACGATTTTTTGTTGAAATATAAAAGACGCGAAAAATCATTCGTCTCCTTACTTGCAGGCCCTGAAGAGGACAAAGTCTCGGGTTCGATTCTCTTACCTTCATACAAGATCAGTCCGGTGGCCAAAGAAGATGCGGTTTTCCGGCGATTCTGTTTCAAAGCCGAACATCAGAACATGAGGACCTACTACTTTGCCACCGACACGAAAGAGGCCATGATTCAGTGGATGAATGCTTTGAGTCTGGCCTCAATTATGCAAACACCTTCCACGGGGTGAGAAGAAATTTGAGCAACACTTTCATGAGCGAATAGTACTAGAGTACTATGTCGAGAGGGGAGAGCGACTAATTACCTCAAGACGGATTATATTGCTAATAGGATTGTCTTGTCGTGCCAAAATCTGCTGGGATTCGGGAACATTAATTACTAGATGTTGGAGGGATCGAGTTTCGATGTAAATTGTAGGACGTTCTAGAGTGCAGAAGTCAGAGTTCCCAATAAATTTTCGTAGATGTTTTTGAACTTTTGCTTTTGAAGCCTATCCATTGAACAAACTTGACTCTTGTTTTTGTTCGATTGTTAGTTTCGACATTTCAATCCATTTACAACCTCGATCATTATTTTCAGTTCATGAAAATTCCGGCTCTAAATTTGACGTAAACCTTTTTGCAGATCTTCCTCGGCAAATACAACGACTACGCCAACGTCTCCGAATGTGACCATGAATGGTAATCATCTTGCTCAGTCGAGATCCTCGGTGGCTGTGATGAACAACTTGCGCACACCAGTGACCCATCATCAATATCCGACACAGGTCCATCAAATGTACTCTCCCAATGGCAATGCTTACCAATACCAGGGAGAATCATCACCAGCTTCACCGACATCTCCCGAAGGTCTCGAAAATGGCCGTCAGCCTTTGTATGCCAATGCTCCACCCAAACCTCGACGTTTGACCAATACGCGAGAAGATTCTCCGGATCGATTCGAAGATGAAGAGCTCTCTCCCGCTTATCATCAACAAATGTATTCCCGACAAAACCCGGGAAAGGTCCCACTCCGATCCCACACACCAGGAGAGCGGATGATGTACCCGCAAGCCCAACATTACCCGTATCAACAAGCTACCCACGTGCAAAATCTCCAACAACAACAAAGGCACACACAAACCCCGGGTGAACCCATCTATAACGGGAATAATATCAACCACGAAGTGGCCAGTCATAATCGACAAGGTGGGCCCACGATACGGCATCGGCTTCCTCAGGAGAGACGAACTCCTGAGGCCTATGGGCGGTCTCATTTCAACATGATGAACCAAAACATGTCACAAAACTATGAAGACGTTTTCCGAAACCGGAACAATCCCGGTTACCCTCCTCCACAAGGGCGAAATTATCCACCACCACCCGTTCCTCAACAACAGTCTCAATTGCCCCCACTGCCGCAGCAACATCCAATGTTCCAAGGTTACCAATACCCACAACACCAAGTACCTCATCAACCATATCACCCTCAACAGGCCCAACCGGTTACTCCCCCATACCATCCTCCTGAACCACCCCGACAGCGGATTCCTCGCGAAACTCAACGTCCGTCAGGTCAACCCCAACAAAAAGTTCCTCGACCCCATAGTGCAGATTTCCTCGAGTTGGACCGAAATGTTGTGGCAGTGCCGACCCAATCTTCGGGGGCCAATAATCCCACAAACCCCAATCAATATCAATCACAGACACAAACTCCTCACCACTATATGGGCAACCATGTAAGACGGAAGCAGAATCCCCAACCACCTCGTCCTAAGTCGAGTGTGGATCCGCGGATGTTTGATTCCAGTTGGAGTACGGAACATTATGCCGAGCAAATGCGAAACCACGCACCCGCTTATGCTATGGGCACTCCTCAACAGACTCCTAGATCCCAATCTCGGGCCTCGATACATTCCAAATCTCACCTAATGCAGGACAATCATGTCCAATCACAGCCGAGAACCCCACAAACGCGGTTGTATCCCCCACAAACTTCGCAGACGAGCGATTCGCAAGTGGATAGTAGTGAGGAAGTATCCAGGTATTTCCCCACACCTTCCCCAAGAAAGCCGGTTCAAGTTAGCACTACATATCAGAACTTGCCCGATAACTCTACTATTGTCACGAGGCAATATCCTCAGTATCAAGCCCGATTGGAGACAGTGACACCTAATCGGTTATCTGAACAATACCAGGGAAACAACGGGTCTGATAGTGGAACGGGTGAATTCAGAAGATCTGCTAGTGCTAGACTGCACAGAAACAAGAAGAACTACCCTGAAATGCTCAATAATTCTGATTTGGGTCCCGAGGACAGTAAAAAGAAAGAACAGGTGAGTTTGATTT
Organism: Tigriopus japonicus; assembly: GCA_010645155.1. NCBI lineage: Eukaryota > Metazoa > Arthropoda > Copepoda > Harpacticoida > Harpacticidae > Tigriopus > Tigriopus japonicus. Next base: position 10,903,977 of record CM021316.1, on the reverse strand, counting down.
CCTGGTTTTAAATCGGCAAAGTTCTGAGAATGAAAATTGATCATTTTGAAATTATACTCCGTAAGTTCATTTTCTAAATCAATATAGTTCAGAATTTTACTGAACTTAAAAAAATCTTATTTTGAAAAATTAATTACTTGATTTTCATGCTAATTTTTTGTTTTCACTGTTTTCAATATTTGGTATTCTTTAAAATGCATTTTGAATATTGCTGATGGTATTTTTTTAAGTTTGTTGCTCTGTCATTATTTTGTTTAACAATGTATTCCAAACTATTTATCTAACATCTTCATCAACTACATTGAATGCAGGCATCTGAGGCTAAAATGTGCCTATAAAAAAAAAATAATTCAACCTTTCTAGAGAGAAGAATCCATGAAGAGGCTATTGGAATGGAAACAGCGAATGCTCCAGAGTCCTTTAACTCGGAAGTCCTCTCGGAACGCATCGCGAACCCAGACTCCGACGAATTCCAATTCTCCAGTGCCTTCCTTGGGACACGACACTCAATTTAGGCAGAAGGTCCTGGACGAATTGGAGAAACAATCGGGCAAGTCTTCAACGCCCGGAAATTCGTCGTCAAACACCACAGGTGAGCGACGACTGAGTCGTAAAGGAAGTGGTGCTTCCAGATCGTCGAGGAGTCGATCCTCGCCTCGGATTGCCAATCGGCCCAACACTTCTTCCTCTGACGAAGGTAGGGCAATCTTGCATCAATCGACTAATATTAACCAGGCTGCATATAGTGGATGTGCTATGCTTCTAAAACCAACCAACATCAATGATATATTAACGCTTCTTAAGTCACACTGTCGATTTTACATCTCCTCCCACTCATTCCTTTCCTACCAATCCTGATCCTTCCCAGCATCTATTAGTTTAGAAAGAACACTATCTCTCTTTTGGAACAGTCTTCTTCGGATCCTCTCTGTCATTTTGGAAACACACAAACAGTATCTGATTGCACCATGAACAACACACTCTTTCGCACCCTCCAGATAAGCACCAAACTTTGGAATCGTCCCGACAATCCAGGAAGAAAGTTAGACCTCAAAGTGAAAAACGTTCCCGGAATCCGAGTCGAGAAAGCCGGCGATCATCATCTCAAGTAGGTTCAGCCACGGATCAACCGGAATACATCAACATTAGTTGTCTCGAACCAGCTTTAAGTCCAGAACGGGGTCAAGACCTTCAAGTTAAGGAAACAATTGTCAAAGCCGAATGGCGGAAACGGGCCATTGGACCAGATGATTGGTACTCGGACGATTTCAACTTTGACAATGCAAAGAATTCATTCTCGGAAGACCCGTTGTTGAGTGGCCAGTACAGTCATCTTTTGGACTTGAAATATCACAACCAAACGGCGGGTGCATTTGTGAAAGAAACAAATAATGTGGTCCAAGAAAACTTGCCACCTTTGCGATCCAAACCTCGACGAACGTTAAAGGATCAAGGCCGATCGGTGACTTGGCATGCGGATAAATTCAAGGACTTTCAAATTATGGGGAAACAGAACAAGCAAGACGTTCTTTTGACCATTGAAGGTGATGGGAATCTGACTGGTAGCCTTCAACGTCCTAACAAAGACGTGGAACAAGTCGATAAGATTCATTGGTCACCTGTGCAAGCTTTTGAAGAGATCAAGCGCATGAAAGAGGCTCCCCCTACTAATCTGGTGAAAGATCGCCTTCAGAAGTTTCAATCTGAAGAACGCTTACAACGGAACACCGCCAATGAAAGAAAGATTTCCGCTAAATCATCAGTATCTGGATCAGCTTTTAGCTTGGAGGATATCAATGCCGCTTTAGAGGACGATGACAATGTTTTTGAAAGTGCCCAAAAGACACCTCAACCAAGTACTGAGGAACCATCCAAGGGTAGCTCCATAGATATCAAAGCAGTCGAGATAAGTGAGACTAAGGCTCTCATAGAAAGGCAGAGAAAGCGACGAGAAAAATTCTTCGAAACTGTTCTTAGCGATTCCAAGGACGATGTCACTACAGATGATGACTTGGATGTGACTACAGAACCTGTAAAACCAAGGGAACGAAAACGATCGGTAAGAGAGCTGCTCTCAGATTTTGAGAAGAAAAGCAAAGAAATCCACGATCAAGAGATCCAAGAAGGGGAAAACGATGACTTGTCTGGATCTCGTCGACGGGTCTTTAGCGACACAGAAACCATGATGTTTGAAACTTCCAGTGATGATGTAACGTCCGAAGATGCCAATAAACCGGTTGACAAGAAACCATCCAAGCCCGACGTTTTTACACCAGAAGTACCTCCCAGAACTCCCAAAGGTCCCAAACCTCGAGCCTTGCGACAGGAGAACCAATATTTACCCATGAGTCCACCGACAATACCAGTGGAACTAATGCAAGCTGAGGGCCAGTACTTACCCATGACTCCTTCCAAAACCAAAGTGACAACATCCACACAGAGTCGATCCTCTATAACTTCCAGTTCAGCCAGTCGAGGCTCCACTCAAAGCATTCTAACTCCAACAGAGATGCTGCTACAAGCCCATAATCGAACACCATCACAATCATTGGTGATAGATCATCTCCAAAAAGAGCTTAGCTCCAATATACCCTTTCAAGAAGGCACCTATGTACACATGCTTGATGATCACGAGTCCATGAAGGTGCCGAGTCGAGATCAGTTGCCAAAAAGACCTATCTTGGCACCGCCTAATTTTCAAGAGCCCAAATTTGCCTCGAAACCCAAGGAGAGCCCAAGATACATCGAAATTGATGATCCAGAAGAAGAGGAGAAGAATAATCAGGTTATGGTTGTAACTGACATGTCTCACTATGAGTACTTGTATAAGGCTAGATCCGCCACTCCCCTCCATTATGAAGCAGTCTATCAAGAGATCTCGGATGATGACTCTCCGAAAGGAATGAAGACCACCAAAGGCTTGCCACAATCACCGAGCAAATCTGAACCTAAAGCGCCCGTTCCTAGACTACCAGACATAATAGGGAACACCCCAGCCCATCGGGGTCACTCATCTTCGGATGCTGATGATGAGGGTGGAGCTCACTTATCTCATTCTCGAGCCAAATCCAATGTCAACATTTCAGATTCATTCAAACCTGCATCATTTTTCTTGAATCCTCCGAAACGTTCTTTATCCCAAGATATTCGAACGGATCATTCACAGCCAGAGAGACGAACCTCATCTGGCAGTCTCTCTGCTCGTGAATTGCCAATGACACCCATTGAGAGGCGAAAGTCTGCCGAGGATCTTCATCGGACTTTGGAAGGCAGTATGAGGAGCTCCATTTCGTCCTTAGACAGTGCTGGAAAGCGAAAGACAACCTTGGAGAACATTGAAGAAGAGCGTCGAGGAACAATTCGAGGTCGAAGAGAGGCTGTAACCGTACTGCCACCTCAACCTGAGGTAGGTTATCAAAATGAGGAGGGAGATCAACTTGAACATTCTTCACTGCCTCTGGTAACTCAATACCCTCCACATCAAAGTGACCAAAAAACTCGTGCAGGGTCAGTTATGGCCGAACCTAACCATTCACTTAGTCCAAGGTCCTCTAAAGTACCTTATTACGTTTCTGACTTGAATGAAAGTCAAGCTACTATTGATCGCGCCAGAGCCATCGACGAGCTCCACTTGAGTATGGAACTCTTGGATGCCCAGACGAATGAGCATTTAGCTCGCAAGTCAAATGACGATATGCTCCATCGTATCAGACGGTCGGCTGCAGCCACGCCTGTTCATGACCTCGGGTACCCTGGGGGTCCAGTGGCCAGGTCCCAATCTTTGGAAGGCTTGCTAGGTGATAGCCCTGGGACTCCAAGGGATTCGGTCCAGGTTCAAATGCAAGCCACTCCGACACTGTCGTCCGCCAATCTACCTCCGAGAGGCCGAGAAGCCCCTCCACCTCCTCCAAATGTTCCTCCTTTGGATCTAAGGTCGGCCCCACCCAAGCCTCAGCCTTGGACCAAGGAAGCCTCCAATGATTCTGTGGAAGAGGAGGATGATTCTGTGTGGCGTGAAAGTCTGAGACGAGCCAGTGCCAAACACAGAGCACGCTCCACGGACCCAAGAAATCAAAATGTCGGCCACCTCGTCAGACAAGGCCCACACGACCCGTCCTTCTACTGGGATGAACGCGATCAGCGCTTTTACAAAATCAAAGACCCACAAGTGGCCCCGCCCAATCCTCAGACTGCCGACCCGTCTTTTTTAGACCAAAGCCTCCCCGTTCCTATCGATTCTAGAGCCCAAGGATCGGGGAGGCCTTTGCCTTCGGAACCTTTGAACTCTAGTGTCTCAATAGAAAACCCTGATAGTGGAATTTATGAAAATGCCGACTTCTTTCCCGACTCTTCCACCACGTTTTTATCATGGACCTCTGCCCAAAATGAGGTCTGCTTGACCACAGAAAGCCAAATCAAAGCACGTAAGTATTACCTCGCCCAACACGTATTATCACCTCACCCTATCCATCCACTGTGCACCAGTTCCTTGTACCATTCGACAGTGTGACTTGGCTTAGTATTTGTACTATAAATATTCGTAGTTATAATGTAAATTCAAAAACCGTACGCTAGTTCGTGCAGGGAGTGTTTTAAGATGACAAAAGTCTTTGTCTTGAGGTTAGTCATTCAGTCTTTGCCCTTTTTCTTGTGTCCCCTCACGTCAGAGCTGAAGGAGGTCAACACTCGAGGCTCAGAACATTATTTGATTGTACAGACAAAAAAGAAATTGTGGAATAAGCGTTCCTGTTACATATAGGAACTTCATGATTAGAGTCAGACCATTTCTTTTGGAGCTGAGAAAATTTAGTTGTTCCCTAAGTTTGGATTTGGAACTCAAAAGGACATTTGCGTAATCAGTGGTTTCCGGAAAAGCGGGTCAGCATTAATTTAAAGAACTTTCTAGATACCGTTCCACCATGTTCCATTTCCTCACGTGAGGAACAGTCATAAGCTAGGTTGAGGCTACATTTCAAGTTTGGCCTTTTTACTTCGAGTATCTCCAAAGAGCGCAATGAGAACGCAGGTTTTTACAAAGGTTGGAACAGTCTATATGTTCCCTCAAATCTATGAGAGAGGGAGAAAGAGAGCGAACGAAAGGCCTTGTTTGGTTGTTCTCTCTTCTGGTTCAAGGGCGAGGTTAGATGGCGTGCCTTCAAAAAGAAAAAAAGGTTCCCCGAGCCAGCCGAAGCTGAAGGCCTTGAGACCGACTAGTCGTCCTCTTTGAAGAACAAGGAAGGATATAAACCCTGGGGGAACAGTTGAGAAACGCTCTTCATAAGGATCGAAACTCGGTTTCACGTGCTCTCCAGTCTTGGTTGTCAGTGCGGGGGCGACGACGTCAAAATTTAGTAGGGGAGATTTTCTGCCTGTAACAGCTGATTCGTTGGTGGAACAGTGGAAAACTTGCTTGTTCAAGGTCAAGCGACAGTGCGTATCTCATGGCAGACGTCGTTGAACTAAGGTTGTGATTTCCCATCTGTGATGATGCACTCCAGACGACAACTCAAGCCCAGGTCCACCCCTCGATCTGCGGATCCCTCACCTCAAAGGACCGCTCATCGAATCGAATCGTTCCATCGAATGAGCAATGAGCGTGATGGTGTCTCTGAAAAGTACTACCAATCACGCCATTTTCATGCCCCCGGGCACGCTCTGGAGACCCAGCAGTATTTCCACGATAATCCGGAAGCTTTCAATCCCCATATTCAGAAAAACGTGATGTATGTGTGCCATGGCCATTGCTCGGGTCCTGAGTGCGAGTTCTCTCAATCCATTCGCCATTGGCAGTCCATAGTCATGTTGGGCGACCAATGCTTTCAATCTGAGGTTGTGGAGAAGACTCCATTGTCGTTATTGAAGTTGGACAGGAAACGGGAGTCTTTGAAAGAGATGAAGGAGGTCTTGGCTGAGAAATTGGAACACAAAAAGCTTCAGAAAGCTAGGCGCCAGATCCAACAAAGTAAGGTCAAGTCCTCTAGTCTGAGTCGAGAGCAGTCAAGGGCCACAAGTCGGGAGGGTTACCACGTTCAAGAAGGAAGACGTAGCTCCCAAAGCGTCCCACACGAACAGGGTACATTATACATTCCAATAGCATACCCAAGAGCCAAAGCAACCTCTCAAGAAGGAAGATATGCCTTTCAGCTAATGATTATGATCTTTTCAGAATATGTTGAGGCCAACATAAACAATAATACTCCTCTGCGAGTCCGACAACAAACTGGTCCTCCTCCAGGAAGAAGACGAACTTCTAGTGCTAGTCGCAAGGACTCAGACACTCTTAAACAGGTAAATAGAATGTTTAAGCTTCAATTGAGCGGTTATTGGGTGGGCTCCAGAAACATTGGAAATGTAATCACTAGGGACGGGCAAAAAGTGTAAACAATACAGCCTTTTTGTTACCAAAAATCGCGGAAAAATGTACTCAAAAGAGCAACCGCAACCAATGCCGAAATTTCGGCCGAAACCACATTATTCGTCAGATATATTAATACTGCTCACGTAATGGAGGTTTGTTCGTTAAGACGCTCTAAATACAAGTGAAGATTAGTTAGAGATATAGAGGGATTGGAACGCTGTGTGCAGAATAAAAGATTAGACCTTCTTCTTGTGCGTTTTCAGAAGGTTCGTGGTAATTTATTGGACATTACCGCTCAAGATCTTCTCGGGAAAAGCCACGAGGAGCTCGTTCTCATGCTAATACATCTTCGTCGCCAAGGTGCTGCCTTGAAAGAGGCCATCGATTCGACGAAAGCCGAAATGCAAAGTGTCGCTCACCATCCTAATGACACGGATGAAAACCAGAAACTTCACCAAGATCTCATCTGCCATATACGAGAACTAGAGGACCAACATGCGCGAGCTCATCCCGTCATCACTTTAGTCGACAACATGGTCAAATTAGGATCATTGTACAGAGGTCCGGCTGATGCACCGCTTTCACATCGAATCCGAAATCTGCCCACATCTTCGTCTTCATCTAGCGGTGTTTCGTCCAGTTACGATTCAAAATCACAACGCAAGACGCCTTTTGATGACGATAAAGTCAAGATGGCCGAGCAAGAAAAGGCCGTTGTTCAGGTAAGGAAATACCACATACTTCTTCTTCTCGATATTTGTTCGAGTTTAATCATAAATGATTTATTGCGCTCTTTTCACTTGGATGATGCAGCAAAAGCTCCTGGAGCTATATCAGATTGATCTCGGTTTGTCGGAAGAGAAGAAGTTTCTGAAACGCTTGTTTCAGGAAAAGGTTAGCTTGCATGTTGTTCCCTGTTCTATTATTTATCCACTATGTATAGTGTACGATACGAAATGCACCCCCTTTTTTTGAAGGTTCAACCACTGTTTCTCATTTTGATTAGTGATTGTAATCAGGACAATGATTTCAACACGACGTTGTATTAAGAGGCTTTAAATATGTTCAATACCATTGGTATGCCAATAGTTGCATGACTCCTATCCGTTGAATTCTTTGTATGAACGAGGGCGAAATATTTGATGAGGCCTTTCTCTAGCTCCCCTGTCACTATTTCGTTCCCCTCCTCACATTTTTCAACGACTTTGTTGCCATTCAATTTTGTTAGGGGCGTCTTCTATGATCTAATCAGAGCCACCCTCGTTTCTTGTGCATTGCAGGAGACCTTGGAAAGTTCTTTGGAACAAACGAAGCAAACCATTCCTAACGGAAGTGAAGAGTTTGATGCCTTCAACAAAGAGCAAGAAATGTTGGAAAATGAACTAAGACGAGTTCACGGACAACTTCAAACTAGTCAGAAGGTAAAATAGCAATCAGACCTCCAAGTTTGACGTTCTTTGTCGTTACCTAACTAGCGTTTCTTGCCTTCAGAAACTCGACGAGAATTCGTCCGAGCATTCCCGTTGGGAACACGACATTCTCTTCTTAAGGCAGACCCTCCAGCAATCTGTAACCCGCAACATGCAATACGGAATCAGTCAATCGGCTGAAACATTGGCGATTGAGGGTGAATTAGCTCAAGTCCAGCAACGAGCCTCTGAACTCCATCGTGAGCGACAATCTCTAATGACTGACATCCAAAAGCTTTCAAGTCGACAAGATTACCTCGCCCACGAGTATCGATCCAACAGTTCTGCGGCAGACAAAAATGTCGCAAACAAGTCCAAACCTGTTGAATCCGAGCCGAAAAACTATGAAGACGTCCATACTGCCACTCCTAAGCTTACACCGGAAAAGGAATCATCTGAAATGATGGAGCTAACTTTGGGGGATATTAGTGAGGCGGATGATCGAGTCAAAAAGTTCTATGGTATCATACCCAAGGACAACAAAGCGGCCGAGATCAAAACAGTTCGTATGGTAAAACGAGACTCCAAGGAACGATCCGTCATCAAGAGCTCTCGCTCTTATGTGGATGAAAATGGGCGATTGATTGAAGTGGAGATGGATGATGGAGAAACTCCAATGACAACGCCTCCAATGCTTCCCAGAGGCAATTACGGTCCCAATATGCATGACTTCCTCCAAACATCAACTAATGGGAACGAGACACCCAAGAAACGTGGTGAAATTTTCTCATCTGGTTCGTTGCCTCGGAATTATGAAAGCAGCTCGAGCGCCGAGAGTAGTGGAAACTTCACCAACAGTCCAGCGGGTAAAGCCCTCATCTCTCAAGTAAATGGGACCTCTGCCTCCACGACAGCCGTTAATGGTGGCCTATACTCGAAACCCAACTTCAAACTGGGAGAGTACAATCGGAAAAAGTCCAAAGTAAGTTTGGTCATTGGGAATGATTTGACAGCGGCCTACATGTTACATTCATTTTATTTCAGGATTCCTCTGAACGCCCAGCTAGTGGTTTAAGTGCTCACGAAAGACTCTTTGGGTCTTCCCGAGAGAGCAGCATGAGTCCGCCCATGTCACCCCTGAAGAATAGCGTTCTAACCGGGTCCAGCGATAGTGGAGTCAGTCCGATCATGTCCCCCATTTTCAAGAGCGCCACGGCCAAACAAATCGCCGAGGAAGTGGGCAAGCATGGCCCTCCCGGTGGCACAAAATACCGTCGAAAAAGCAAAAAACGCTCGCATACCATTACCAGTGGCAATCCAGCCATAATGGAGGCCCTCAACAATCACGACGCTAAGCAGGTTAGTTTCCAAGAGAGCCAAGTTTTTGCATCCCATTCGGTGAAAGTGATGATGTGGCATTAGCGAAATGGCCTTTTGATGAGTGATGGACCGCCGACGGCGATCTTACTTTTCAACCGACTTTTTAAGCCTTTTGAACCCATGAAGTAGAAACTTTTGAGGAGAAAAAGATAGTGGCGTTCTTTTTCGCATTTGTATTAGTCTCTTCAAACACTGACAACAAAACGTCGAGCATATAATTTCTGATGCGTTTGCTCCCCTGATTCCAGAGCACAAACCGCTCGAGAGACGACATGGATATGGAGCGAATTCTCCGACCACGAACTAATGCTCCAGATGTAATCAAGTCCGCTTTGGACAAGAAGGATATGAAGATCAATTCGACCACCATAGATAACTTATTCGGAGTACCAGAAAAAATTGTGATCCCTGAGCGTTATATCCCTGATACGGTAAAACCCCTCAGTTGGTGGCTATCAATCTGTTTACAGTAATTCATATCTTTTGGCTAACATTTACAGGATATGGATAATATTACCCAAGAGGAGCGCCAAGTCAGATTGAAGAAGGCGGACTCCATTCGGCGGATGTTAGCAGACACGGGAGCTGCTCCAGTTCTCGGAGGTAAAATTCAGATTGATCCACACTCCAGAGACGTGACTAAAATTTCGCCTCATTCATCTTTTCCAGGTTTAACTCCAAAGCAAAAAGAAAACTTGGAGGATGAAAAGAAAGAGCGGGAACACATTTTGGCCCTCAACCAAGTCCTGGCACGACAAGTTATGGAGAAAAGCCGGATTGTAGCAGGTAAATTACCATTTTTGACCCCTTCTATCCTCAACTAACGCATGTCATGCATGTTTTACCCTAAATCTAATCTTTTGTTTGTTTTCGTTCGTTTTATACCCGTTTTGTTTCATTTCTGTCCATTTTTAGGTCGAAAATTGTCCCCTTGATCTTAACACGACACACTTAAACACAAGCATTCACAAAAGACTGTATTTGCCATAAACAAGAAGGTTTGTAAGCTGTTTTCGTTTTGGCGCCTCTTTTACTCAAACCAGTTTCTTAACCAGTTCTGTTCGTTCTTCAGTTCGCGCGCTTGCCAATCACAAGTTCAGCGATGACGAAGGATCGGACGAGGAGGCCACGGAAAGTTCGCGCTCGGATTTATCGTCACCCACGCAACCTCTTCCACTGTTCCAGCAGAGGGAGAGCATTCTTCAGTGAGGAGGACCCATTTCAAACGGCTTTCGGATTGCATGGGAACTTCTCCCCCTGTTCCCATTGTTACAGAGATGTTGTTAATGTTGCCTCAGACCCTTTTGGCATGATTCCACGAAAATATAGCCGTGCCTTGTCTGAAATACTCCCATTTCGAATCTTATATGTTCAGAAAAAGTGCCATCGCATTTCCTCCCGTTTTTCTTTTTCTCTCTTTCGCTCCTTCCGGGTTCGATTTACGTTTTCTATTCATGATATGATGGGAAACTGTTAATGTTATTCAATATCTTATTTTTGTAATGAATGAGAAAAGCAACTCTTTGCTTAACATTAGTGCATTTTTAAAACATCGAAATAACAAAAATACATAAAGAAATCCATCGAAATTTGTTTTCATTGAGTATCTAATATCGTTTATTTGGAATGTCATTCAATGGATCACACATCAAGAACTCAATAAATTAATACTCGGGTTTAACCGTAACAATTCAAATATTAAAATTCGCAATGCCTGGGGTTTCATCTCAAACATGAAAGAATGAACTTGTAACCTTGTCTAAAATCACTTGAAATCAATCTCGAGAAGCTAATTTCTGCAATTGAAGTAGGATATCAATCTTAAAAGCAAATAAAAGGCAAGTTGAAAGTTACTAAAAAGATTCAAGCGTGGTTTCAAAACTTAATTTCCTCAAGTTCCAAACAAAATGGTTCTGTAGACCCATTAGAAAATGAGATGTATTGCATGTGCGGGGTTTTTACTTATTTTCTTGTTGCATTATGACACCATTGTTTCAGCCCTAAAACAAGGGGCTTTGAACAATTAAATCCCCGTTAAGAAATTGGGACTCAAAGAAATGGGTTGGCCATGTGGGGTCCACAGTGTTCGAAAGTGATTGCGACAATGAAGGATTTGCGTGTAAAAGCTGGAAATAGGGTGACTAGAAGCATTGCAGAAATGGTATTGAGGATTATCCATATAACTGAGGAATTAATCAAGTATGTTCAAATCATCAGGCCGAATTTGGTTGAAGTTAGTAAGTCAATACGAAATTATCACGATCGTGGACAGCAACGCTGATTCAATGACGAGGTATGGCCGGCTCCAGTTTGAAGAATCTGTTGGGAATTGGCACCATAACTCGGGATTTCCCGATTCTTGGATTGCTGCAAAGAGGAAATTGAGCATGGCATTTTAATCAGTTTCGGATGTCTCGTGGGAAATTCATAGCACTAGAGGGGTAACAACGAAGGCAGGGCCTGATCCTGATCTGTTGGGGAACTAGTTTCAATTTCGTCCTCTCAGAAAACTACTGCCCTTCCAATTAAGGCACTGATGCTTGCAAAGTAAACTTTTTCCACTGAAAATCAACCAAAATCTAGTGAAGGGGATGTCACTAAATTTTCCGTATATCAATTTGAAAGTGATTCAGCATGCTTTTTTTTGGAAGAACTAGGCCAAAGGAATGCAGAATTTTCCGTCTCAAGTCTATAAAATATAGAGGACTTTATTGTCCTGGTGAGATCTGTTCGAGTTCCCTTTTTCAATTTCCAGAGTCAACACCATCCGTATTTGACACTAGTGTTTTGAAAGTTCATCGGCGAACGATTCAATTTTGAGCCCGATTTTGCTTCCGTTCATGCGAGATGAAGAAGGCCCAAAACCGTGTGTTTCAAAGATAGATGATGATGATAGATGGGAATGATATTCATTCCCTGGGGAATCCTCTTAGCACCGCTTAGGTGGAGTGCGTTGTTCAAATAATGGAGAAAAGAGGGTCATGAGAGAAGTTTTGGCTCATTGGCCCCTCAAAGGTAAAATTTGCCCACATGACTATTCAAGATTGAAGAACAAAGGGGCACTTGAGTCCATAATGAGATCCATGGGATATGTTTCATCATCTCATCATTGTTGATTGGGCTCGAGTTTTAATGCGCCAAATTCGACGATCAAAAATGGGCACACAACACTTCATTGAACGATTTTAAAGAAAATCAACATTTGCTTCACCTAGATGGCTCTTACATAACTTAGCGTGCCCTCAACACATCCTACTTGGGTGCTCTCTCTTGTTCTCAAAATGAACAACTCAACTCGCCATGAGAGCCTTCTTAAGGAAGTGAAGTTTAGCTTCAATCAAAGAGAAAAATGACAATCAACGCCATCTTGAGGTAGAAATGTTTGTACGTGCTTCTTTTTAGTCTTTGGCCTTAATTTGTGATTACTCAGCATGGCTTTTTGCTTTTTGAATACAATAATATAATAGCTGTGCTCTAAAAGACTCGAAATATGAAGAGAAATCCATTTTAAGATGAAAGCTGCAATTTTGCCGACAAGTTTAAGTTGAGGATAGGTCTGAAAGCAAGAGTATTTGCCCCCTTTTTGGCTCCATCTAGTGGCGATTTTTGTAACCTTCAATTAAAATTCTTCAACTTATCATTGACATTTTAGTCGTAATATACCAATTATACTCTGTCTTGTTTGGTTTTGCTGAGAAATATTTTATCTTTTAACGTCATCGTTCAATATTTTTTTGGGGCGAGTGCATACCATTCTTCAAATTATGACAATATGGGGAAATCTATCTGAACTTCTTGAAGTGAATTGTGGAGAGTGTGGAAGCAAACTTTTGCATTCGGTAGGTCACATGTGTTATGAATGACCTCTTAAAAAGAGTGTGACGTCGTCAAAACTCCCTTTTCAGGTGCTCAAAATCAATTTCTTATTAAAAAAAAAACAGTTGTGTGATGCACTGGATCTGGCCAAAACGTTTTCAGACCTGTCGGACCAGTGGTGTAATTGTAATTTCAATTATAGTTATGTAATTAAAATAGCATTTGAATAAGAAAATGCTTGCCATGTGCAGAATTTTAAATATTTTTAGTTCTACTAACCAATTGTGAACTTACTTTTGAACACACGATGAATGAAGTTAAGTTGAACAAACACACTCTTTCCCAATTGAGAAATGAATCACATGAAAATTGTAGAACTAAAAAAATATCACCATCGTTTACCTGAAGGAGCTCGTGAGCGATATCTGAGAAGAGGCGTTCGACGTTTTCTGACCCTTTGGCTGATGTTTCCAGAAAGTACATCCCATGTCGGTTGGAGAACTCCTCTCCTACTTCAGTCGGAATTTCCCGGTCATCTCGATCAATTTTGTTACCTAAAAAGTCAAGTGGAAACCATAGACGTTCTTGATCAGGCGATAAAATATTCCAGACCATGCTCACACTTTTTGTACTCTGTACCCATTGTTCTCAACCTTTCAAGCACTTTCAAGCGAAGGCCAAAGTTGCTACTTCAATTTGACCTACACGAGGCGTTCCTTAACAATAGCAATAAAGAATTAGTTTTTTCGTATTAATGAACTTGTATTTGATTTTATTAAAATATCAGCAAAATACCATTGCTCGCCATTTTCATGAAAAGACACTCAACTTAACATAATGTTGAGAATGCTCAGTCATGAGTTCTCAACAGCTCTCGTATTCACTGTTCCTCTTTCTCTGTTCCACTCTCTTTACCAAAAAGTGATTCTTGGACTGTTTCTGGGTCTTGGTGTGATATTTTTTCGATAATACTCCCAAGCGTAACTTGTTCCGGATATATGGGCTTGACCCCCAAAAGCCCTCAAAAGGAAAAGAAAGGCTTTACGAGGGAAATTTATTAGCTCATGCCCAAGATTAATGATCTAAACTTTGTTGCCAGAAAAGATGGCCAAAACAGAGAACAGCGACGGCCAATACTTTAACTGTCGCCCGAATTACGTCTGTTGGTCACCCTAGTCGTCCAGACTAGAGCACTATAATAAAAGAGTACAGTCATAAAGTGCGCCATCTAGCGGATTTCATGCGGCAACAGCCCGCCGTTCCCATGATACTCACATTTTTGAAGATTGCGACGGTCATTCATCAGTTTTGGACAAACTAAAGTGCCTAAAATGTTGATGGCCGAACTCCAAATGATACCTTAGTGTTTTTCTGATGAATTTTGACATATATCATGCTTAAATCACCTTTATAATAGTCAGATTTCCATACCATTTTGAGAGGGATTTCACTAATAATTTCAACCAAAAACCACCACAGGTCCATTAACAATACTCAGTCAACATTTGAGGCACTTTAGTCTGTCCATAACTGATGAATGACAGTTGCAATCTTCAAAAATATGTGTATCATGGGAACGGCGAGCTGTTGCCGCATGAAATCCGCTAGATGGCGCACTTTATGACTGTACTCTTTTATTATAGTGCTCTAGTCCAGACGATAGCTGACTTCATTGTTATCTTATTAGTACTGATGTGTTTCGAGTTGGATTTTTGGTCGAGTTTTGCCACTTTGGATTTTAAGGTCAAAAAGTTGACCCCCAACTAATCTTCTCAACTAGAGACGCCATAAAATATGGCAGCACTGCCAACTCGAAATCCAAAAGTATAAATGCTGATGGAACTCGAAATCGAACTAGTTCGAGTGTTGCCAAATTGGTCCCTGTTTAGGTCTTTTTAAAAACATTCAATACAACCTGCCCTAATCAACAATGATAAACTTCCGAGTAAAAAATGGCAGCACTCCCGGTTCGAAACACATCACTACTTATTAGTCACTATACTCAAGGACTCTATCTTTGTTCTATTTTATTTACTCTTTTATTACCATTGATCTATTATATATTTCGTTTTATTATTACTTGATTGTACTAAAACTGCACTCGGAAAGCTTGTTTCCCAATAAAACCCGCACCAAAACACGTTTTTGGGAAACATTTACTAACGTGGTGGACAATGCAATTTCTAAGCTTACCAACGAGGACTTTAAGAACTTTCGGTGACGCATACTCCTCAATCTCTCGTAACCATTCTGGACAAACATCGAATGTGGGTTGATTTGAGACGTCATACACGAGAATGAGAGCATGTGCAGATCGGTAGTAGCTTTGAGTGATGCTTCGAAACCGTTCTTGTCCGGCTGTGTCCCAAATTTGAAGCTGAAAAGATCAAATTATTCTGTCCATTTATTCCAAAGATCATTTTGAAACTGGTTTAACATTGCTCTGTCACTACTTTTTTGCAACTAAATCTTCAAATTAGGCGATGAAGTAATAACTTTGAATTCGTCAATGTACCCTCTGAAAGAGGAAGCTGAATAAAGACAGCATTAAGATCTTAAGAGTGGACGCGTAATGGGAAAAAGGGCTTCAAAAGAGAAGTGACATTGTAGGCTCATGCCGTGTCAAATTGAAGACAAACGAATTATAAATTAGCTCATTGCAGTCCATCTTAATTAACCTTAAAATGAGAGTTTAGTGTAGTGACGAACCGAGCGAGCTTTTCTCTAAATATTGTCTCGGTTACATTGAACCGAAGCCGAGATCAAACGATCACTAATCAGTTGAAAAATTTTCCTTCAAAAATCCGTTTCCTTTGTCATGTTGCATGAGGATAGTTTTTGTGGAAGTACCGGTACATTTAAATTAAAAGAGAAAAATTGAATTTATAACACCCGCCGGTAGACGAGTTGGTTTTGAACGTTCAAAGGTTTATTCCAAGGTCTTCCCCGAATCCTTTTTCTAGCTATAAGTTCCGTGGTCTAACGCCCCGTATATCAGACGACCAGTAAGTTCTTCCCATACGGCGTAGGTTCGAATCCCGTTGTCAGTTAGAAATGATGTTCTTTTCATTATTACAAGGGTTTTCATGGCTTTTAGCGGCATTAATAATTCGCAATAATTTTCGTAAAAATATTTAAGCTTGTTTAGCTTAGTTAATTACGTATAGGGAACTCTTATTAACGGGAGTAACATCAAAGCAAGGTCTTCCTAAAGTTTACAAATTTGTCACTGATGACGGAACAAAAATTTACATCTTGAATCTAGTTACTTTTGAAGCATAATGTTCGGATCGTATCATTCCGCCACAAGGCATGAAATCTTGTGAGTAGAACTTTGATCTATTATCAGAGCAGATCATACTGTTTTCCCGATGGGCAAAACACTCTGGAAATGAAGAGTTCTTTTGAAATGAAAATATCTCAAAGATACCTCATTGGAACATTTTCCTTCTACGTACATACTCTGCAAAAACCATTTTGTAAGCGAAACTTTCGGTGCTCAAAAGAGGTTCTTTCGGTACATCACTACTGATTGTACTCCTCTTTTGACACTTATCAATTATAAAGCTCAGGAAATGGGCATGAATCAGAACAGTTTTGAAAGATGACCTTATTCTTAAATTCTGTACACTACAAATTTCTGATAATAAAAAACTGAATTTACTAATAGTACTTGAGCTTATTCAAGTGGTGTTAATGATCCCATAAGTTCGGCAAGTGGCTAAGCCTATTTTTGTTCAAACCAACGATTAAAACTTCATCCTCATCAGTTGCAAGCCAAACCCAGGACCAATTACAAGCCTAGTCGTGTATTGTACTCTCTAAAACAAGCTACAACGTAAAAGACACATTGACAATAATTTCCTATTCCTCGCATCTGATTGTTGGAGACCTTTCGAGAATTGAAACTGACCTTGATTTTTTCGCCCTCCACTTCCACCGTCTTGATCATGAAATCCACTCCTATGGTGGCTCCTTGTCCTGGTGGGAACATGCCCTGTGTGAATCGACGGACCAGACACGTCTTGCCCACTCCAGCATTGCCCACTAATACCACTTTAAAGAGGTACTTATAGTCCTCCATTGTCGCCATGTTGCCTCTGAAACACGATGAAAGAGGTGGAACTGCTTTGCTTATGTAGATCCCTGATTCTGTTGGAACAACTCTACGAGCGACATTTGGATGAAGGATGAAGCTCTGCTTTGAGCTTGTGCGTAAGTTATTCAACATTTAGATCTTCTGTTAATGACTTGTTAAGATTGTACAAGCTATCTGATTTTGTCGTGACACCTCGGAAAAGCATATCAGAGATGAATTGAGGTTGAAGTCCCTTGCAAAATGACACAAATAATCTTCTTAAATACGGTACATGGAGTCCATGGCTCGGAACAAAATAATTTACCCTTGATCACTTACGTTACGATTGATTGCTCCTCAAAGTCCACAAATAATCCAGCTTAAATACTTGAACAAATTATGAACACGTAGTCTCTTGGCTGGTACCAAGATTTGGGTCAATTTCGAGGAAATATTAGTGATTAAGAGTCAAATGTCAGTCCCAGAATGGATTCTCTTACCCTTCTTCTCTCGACAGCCACATGCTATCATACAAGTGACTCCAATGAAGGGCATTCCATGGCACATATGTGCTGTGGATGACAAATCACCAATTTCCTAATCTAAACACCTTATCTTGACTCAAATTATCTTGAGGAAACAACAATCTTGTGATTGGAAGGTATCTTGACAGGCTCTCAATTTTTGATGTGGAACATTTTGATCCGCCTTCGCCTTGGAAAGTACATTAATCCATCAAGTTTGATGAAACCGATACGGATGTTCCAGATCAAGGGCACTGAATCTGGCCAATGTGTCTGTCTCAGCCGTCAAAGGTCGGCTTGTTTTTTAAAAATAGTAAAAAAGCAACCAAGAAGTAATTTCCTTTCAAGTTGTCAATAACATTCCTCTCTCAATCTGTTTGACGTGTTCCACGTATTCATGCTTTAGCTTTCAGGACCTTTTAACTCCCAACAATGGATGGTCAGCAAGCAAGGTGTTCACAAACACCGCCCACTCACTCACCTTATTATCAAGTTCTATTCACTCTGACACTAAATATGTTTTATTTGGTTCTGAATCACTTTTTGCACTCTATTCAGAGCATTTGAGTCATTTTTTTGAGTTGTGCCAACACATCAGATACAATTTTTTGTCATGTTGTGATGATGTTGAATGGATTTGGGTGAAAGACACCACCAGGATCTGCTGCTAAAACTACGTGGTTGTCGGTGTTGGTGGTGGTTTCCAGTAGCAAACAGTGAGTCATCATAGGCCACAAGAGGTCCACAACCCGGGACAGTACATTCAAACTCGACATCGAGTCCTGTCTCCTAGGTTCGTTCATCACTTTCCTCGCTTTTTGCAGTCATTTTGTCAAGGAACTTCCTTCTTGGCCTCAGCCCTTCTCCTCTTTCAGTATTCTCTCTTTTCATTTTGATTGGGGAGGGCAGTAGGGGAAAGCTCGGCAATCGGGCGAGTTGGGCAGATCTAGAGCGGGAAATCTCGAATGTTCCCGGAAAAGCCTACTTGGTGAAATATACGGAATTAAAATACGCTAAGTGCCAACAAGGTTCAGAAAATATTTCTACACATAATGAATTTTAGACTCTTGTTTGAACATTGAATTTGTCAAATTGGAAAATGTCAAAACGCAATTTTGGGGGATAATGATTGTCGTGATCATTCTCTTGAACAAACAAAACCATTTAAAGAGTAGAATTGGTTTAAGTGCATTGTCAAAGTTGCACATTTAAACCTTAGATCATTTATTAATCACTAGATAGCGTGCAAGCTTTAGTCGGGCTGATTTGGCAAGTGGGGCGGAATGGGTGGAATGCGTTGAATTTATGAGGAAAATGTCGCCCTCACAACTGTTGAGCGGACAGTTAGTGTGACCAATCATGCGAATCAAGACCAACTTTTTTAAACTTGTTCTTGAAGCCACAAGTTATTTTTGGTCCATAAATGTATGTAACCCAACATTACGCAAAAGCTTAAATTTGTGTTCTTCCTAATAATGACTTATTCAACCACTAGCAAAAACAAAAAATGACTCCAAAGCAGTATTCAATGCCGCATTTGATTGATCAATTGCATGATTGACATTTGCTTGGTCACACATTTCAAATGTTCTCGCTCGCACTTTGGTCCGCTCAACAGATGGCGACCGGAGATACATTTTTAGGCTTACACTCCCTCTAGTATTAATAGAACTCAATGATTTGACCAAAACTTGCACTAAGCAGACTGATTCTGACCATTTTAGGAGAAACTTATCGCTATTTTTCTTGTTTGCACGTGAGACTTGTGAATTTTTCGCGATTTCCAGAGAGCTTGGTCGAATTCAGGTTTATATAACAATTACTTTACCCAGGATTCGTTAGGATGTTCCAAAATGGCGAGCCATCATAAGTAGGCCTCCGAAGGATTAAAAGATCAATCAATTAATCCATTTTAAGTAGATTAATCGACTAACGCTGTTTTTGCTCGAGAGGACAGTGGTGCTGAAACCTACAGGGTTGGCCACTTCAAACCGGGCAAGGAAAATTGTAAATTTTGGACAATTAGAGCTCTGAATCAAAAAGTCATTGTTAGAAATAGTTCTTATTATACTATTTTATAGAGCTTTTGTTTTTGAATATTTTTTCTAAGTGGCCGCCATTTTTTAAGGGGCTTGAAATCAATTAGCAATGACAGAAGAGATTTGCTGTCAACATGTTCCTGATGAAGTTCCTGTCATCCAGCCATTATATTGCGGAATGACCTCTATTCTATTATCAGTAGCTTCCACGTTCATCTCTTAAAGGGGTTCTATTGAAGATATACAGTAATCAAAACAGGTTCATGTGATTGAGTTTTGGAGAGAGACTTGTCCAAAAATTGACCTTGCACTTTAAACCAGGCAGAGAAACTATATCTAACATTAAGGATCACTTTTACTTGTAATTTGTGTATTTAAAATTTTTTTTTCAAAGATAAGTTTAAAACTCATTGGGGAAAAATTTGATAGGTTTTTCTCAAAGTCATGATAGCGAGATGACAAGCTAAGCACGATTGTTGGACTCTCTGTCTTTTCTTTCGCTCAGAAAAACCTCTTTTGGAACGGATTCATGACTTAAAAGATATCGTTATCTTTTCCTTTTTGATTATACATGCCAAAAAGCGCGTTTTGTTATTGAAAATTTTGATTTCACTCAGTGGGTTTATCAGATAAAAAAGGCCAAAATGTTCATTTCAACTTCAACTAAATGGTCTTTAATTGTAGCTTTTGTCTCATTTAGATTCAAAGTTTTCAGATTGGAGTTTTAATCGAAAAGGCTTTCAAGCTATTAAGAAATTGAAGAGTGTAGTCCAATAACATTTGGATTAAGGAAGTCTAGAAGACTATGAACTACTTTAAGATGACTAACAACAATGAAGACAAGAATGTGAAATGGAACTTTCCAAATAAGAAGGATAAAAGTCCATTGAGAACATCGTGAAAAACATTACCAAGAACGTACATGACAACTAAATGGTCTTTAATTGTAGCTTTTGTCTCATTTAGATTCAAAGTTTTCAGATTGGAGTTTTAATCGAAAAGGCTTTCAAGCTATTAAGAAATTAAAGAGTGTAGTCCAATAACATTTGGATTAAGGAAGTCTAGAAGACTATGAACTACTTTAAGATGACTAACAACAATGAAGACAAAAATGTGAAATGGAACTTTCCAAATAAGAAGGATAAAAGTCCATTGAGAACATCGTGGAAAACATTACCAAGAACGTACATGACAACTAAATGGGTATGACCCAACAATACCACCTGCAAAGAAAAGTAAAGCCTCTTAAGAACTCTCAGAATCAAGTGAGGAAACATTTTTGATATTCCTACTAATATTTGTTGAGCAATTTGCCTTTGATTTAGTTTATCAGGCTTTAAATTGTAGATTTGGCTCTTTTAGATCCTTGAAAATCATTCTCCAAATCCATGGACTTGAGAATGGGATTTTAATGGCGTTATGGGCCAGAAAAGTGATTTTTTTTTTCAAAAAGCTGTCGGAATGAATGGATAGAAGGCAAAAAGCCAGAACGAAGAACGAAGTGTTGTACAGTTTAGAGGACGCTCCCATCAACATAACCCAACGAAAATTGATAAGACTAAACAAGGCCAAAAATCTTTAATCTTCTCTATTAATCTTTAACAGAGCCCATTATAAAAAAAACATCATCAGCCCAACATTAAAAGATACCTTTACGACATTGACCCTTCTCTAACATACATTGGACTAAACCAAGTAGGGAAATAAGTTTTCATTTTGGTCACACGTTCGAAATCAGGTATGAAGTGGTTGCACTTTGGTCTTTTCCCGAGGTATTTTGCATTTGGGAAACAGCATTTCAATCCTTTTCATATGCTACTGTATACGTTATTGCCACTTATATTTCGTTTATTTAAGAGAGCTGCAGCCATTAGCTCAAATAAGATAAGTGAATGAAAGTTCAGGGGATTCTTTGTTTCTTTGATCTTGGACCTCAATTTGTCCCTCTTGACGAGGTGTTGCATTTTGTCAAACCGGAAAATTCCGTCAAAATTATCGTCAGAGTACCTAATTCAAAACGAACTTACAGAGATATTAGAAGATCACCTTCTAAGTAGAAGGTATTTCTTACTTCATATCCAGAAGTCTAAAGACATCAAGTGGGTCTTGGAAGTATTCCTACACATGTACTTATTTTCTTAAAGGCAAAAACACAAAATTACATTATATTTTCTGGTATGAACGGGGTGACCGTGTTAATATGAAACTAGATATCCAATGCACGTACTGTTCAAACGTTTTTTGAACGAGTGTCCAATGAAGTCTTTTAAGCCATTGTTTGGTTAGAGAAATTTAATTGAAGGTTCAAAATCTGTTCCTTGCTTTGATTTTAACTTTTTGCCAAAATTGCTACGTTCATCTTGTACCTGATTTCTTTTCATATTTCAAGTCTATTTGAGTTCTGGTATAATGCTGATGCGTTTACGAATCAAAAAGTCATGCTGAGTGATCATGAATAAAGGCCAAAAATATTCGACAAAACACCATTTTCTTTTGTCACTAGATGGCGCAGATTGTCACTTCTTTTGACAAAAGAGAGGGCACCCAAAGCAAGTTGTGCTAAATTGTGTGAAAGCCATCTGGTTGACAGCATGTCATTTTTTTTTTTTTTTCAATTGATCTATTTGAATTATTTTTCTAAGCAACTCTTATGTTTTGACTCGTGTTATTGTACTTTGAATTGCTGGCACGTATTAAGGCCAAAACCTTTGACCTCTCCATTGTAGCTTTCAGGCTGTAATGGACAGTATCACAGACCAATCACATCACAGTCTTAATGAGACCAAACATAAATTTCACAAATACATTGATGAGGCATTCAGTTCTGTTTTGGGATAATACCATTTAGTCAATTTTCAAGTGAGAAAATCCCGTCCCAGGATGCCAAGGTGCCGCAGAGAATCAATCCAATTATCAGCGGTATTTCATGACTAAATTTGTAGGTTTCCCAATAGCAATGACGAAGTTATTGTGAATTGCAAAACCATGCTTCAAGGAATTCCTCGTCAAAATGATTCGTACCTAAACAAATGATTAGACTTCAAGTAAATAATTTATCAAAACTTTTTCAAATCCCCAAAGTCCTGCAAGATATTGATAAGACATCTATTGTAGCCATTACGTCAGAATTATAATGTTAGATATAATAATAAACGGTAAAAAGTTCATTCTTTCACAAAGAGCATCCAAACTATGCCTGAAATCTTTGAAAATAACTTCTAAATTTTTTCCCCGTAAAGGTAAATTTCAGATCTAGTCACTTGTGTGCGACTTTCAGGCCTTTGGTAGACAGACCGAATTTGAACCTTGCTTTGGGTGTCCTCGTAATCCCAAAGCCCCTAATTGTGCCCCATTGAAGTGATTTGATTGAGTCTTAAGACCTCAATTCCCAAGAGGAAAAGACAAATTTTCATTCAAAGATGCTAAAACTTATTGGTAGAAAATGCTGCAAATGTTGTTGCACAGACAGGGCAATCGAGTATTGGCGAGTTTTGTAAGTCGTCATTGTTTGAATTATAGAAAGAATGAAAGACATTTGTTTTTCATGGGCTTTTTCAGTCTCC
The DNA here is from genome assembly GCA_010645155.1 of Tigriopus japonicus. NCBI lineage: Eukaryota > Metazoa > Arthropoda > Copepoda > Harpacticoida > Harpacticidae > Tigriopus > Tigriopus japonicus. Next base: position 10,880,810 of record CM021316.1, on the reverse strand, counting down.
AAAGTTCTCTGTGGCTGTTCCAGGAAGGAAAATTTTTAATTGTTGGGAAAATAAGCAAATGCACAAATGCAAAGAAAGAACCTTTCTGTCATTTCTCATGGCTCTCGATCCCAGTCATGTTTTCATTAGCAAATAAAAGGAAAAAGAAAGGTATGATATGTTTGCAAGCTGATTTCTCGAACATAAGCCTTTAATAATCTATTTTTGGCAATGGTTTCATCATCAACCTTACATGCATGTATGTTACACTTATTATGTAAACCATTGAAACAAAAAACTACTCAACAAAAAAAGTGTTATTGACGTGAAGAAAACATGCAACTTGAAGTAAATATTTTTCTCAGGATGGAGTTCAAACGCCTCGTGCCTTGGCTCTAAAACATTGTTTTTAACTGTAAAAATCGTTATGAATTAGTTCACCCAGTGAAGCTTACAATATTTTTGCTTTCAATAGTTTTGCAAAATAGTTTTGCTTTCAATACCTTCAATATTGACATCAAGCACATTTTAAAAATATTCTATCAGAAGTTAACATTCATACAGCCTCATTTTAGAAGCCTGAGAGCGTTAAAAAGATCCAAAAAGGCAAAAGGCCAGTTGATGAAGTAAACTTACATCTTAATTAATAAGAAACGGAACAAAAATTCATGTCCGTAAGTGGAAAATGGTAGATGTAAAAATTGTATGACACTAGAAAAGATGTGACAGATAACAATTCTTAAGATACACACGGTTTTATTCACTTTAAGTTGCTTCATTTTCGATTTTAGATAAATTTCGGAAAGAAGAAAAAAGTCGAACGCTCTGTTTTCAGGAATGACCCTTCACGGAAAAAATCGTGGTCGCTTAATCATTGAACTTTGGCAAAGTTGTTTTTCTAGCTTTTCAAATCAAGTGTTTGGCAAATCATGTCCAATAAAGTCAAGGTTCATAGATAGTTTCAATCACGAGTTATAGATTATATAGTTAGGTGTTCCGTCTTCCGTTTCTTTTGAAACTCGCGGTACAAGGTTTCACGTATTCCATGTCCCATGTCAAACAAAAAAGTACTCGAAACGCAATAATGGCACACTAGTTTTGAACAGATGTAAGTTAAAGGAAATATATGTATGTTTATCTGCATTATCACGTCATCTTTATTCTGAAAAATCACCGTAGCTTTTACCGCCCATCACAAAGCTTAATAGTGACTGAATGAGTGAGTGAGTGTAATCGGACGAATTCAGCTGGGGAGCCAAAATGGCTAGGGATGCGTCAGAGTCGAGACTGAACCTCCAAAAAAATTACATAAAATACTCAAGCCTAATTCACATTCTTTACTTTGACAATTAATCAAAACGAATTATTACCTCGCTTGGCAAACTTTAATTGTGAAAAGCCAAAGTCTAGTTCTGATCCATCCCTAGACAGTTTGGCCCTCAAATCCCCAGCTGAATTTGTCTGAGTACAGATTCTACGGATTGTACTCTACAGAGTACAATACTACGAAGAAAGTTTTAGGCAAACATTTCTACTTTTTTATTACTATCATAGAGGCCAACCATAAAGTTGGACTCGTATATATTATACATCGTATCTACCTTGGCTCCAAGGTATCCTTGGTTCGAAAAAAGTTGAATTGATTGTGTGATGGCAAGCTCAATCAGCACCTCCTTAAATCACTAATTTAATGAATCCTAGTACAATTTAGGTTCCCTCAGTGCGCGTTTTCTTTTCTGATTATCATAATGAAAGAAAGGCACCAACAAAAGATGGAAAAATTGGAAGACGCAACTAATCTGGTCAATTCCATAAAAAATGACTTTTTCACTACAGCAATGGTGATTTTTTATGCTTTTTTAGAAAATATACTTTTGCATCCAGTAGTAGCCCTCCCATTCAAATTACTTACGCTCTATTCTGAGAAATCATCATAGCTTTGACCGCACATTACAAAGCCTGAAATTGACTGAATTGTTTAGACGAAGAAAACAAAATCTTTGATAAATACCTCTACATTGCCTGTTATTTGTTAGTATTTTTTTCATGAATTATTTGTTCACATTCATCCATCAGTGCCGATCAAGTCCAAGCATTCATTATGAACACATCGGTACAAGACAGGATTTTTTACAAGTTGGGTTTGACGTTCTGCATTGTCTTTGGGGCAAGTTAAAATCAGTCACCAATGCCCTACTACAAAAGTTCGTAGGTATTATTACATCTCTCCACCTCTCTCTTTCTATTTTTCTCCTTCATTTCTTAAGTCTTGAACGTTTACCCTCAAAAAGCAGAAGGTCGGCTTCGAAGACAAGCTTTCAATGAAGGCCAAGAAAGTTGTTGAAAGGCTCAAAGCTAATCGGACAAACACCACAAATGCTTTGACCTTCTAATCGACATCTATCAATTTTAGTAGGGCGTCATTTGTTCTTAATGGAATTGGTGTAACTTGAAATGGTTGCCATCGCGCCCTTCTAGGTTTTCTTAAACTTCGTAAAAAAGCTTCAAAAAAGGATTCTACCACGTTTAAAAACAACCCTTTCTACTGTTACTGGGCCATCTCTTGGTTTCCCAAGGAATTGTATTTTCATGCATTGCAGAGCGATCTCCAATTCTAACAACGAAATGGACCTAACCGAATTAAAGTTGGAACAACCAATTATTCAAATGATCTCCGTGCTATATTTCCTTCAGCACTGAAAAGTGGTCCATGAATCAAGAATTATGCAAACACGGCCACAATTTCGTACGTCCGTAGACTCTCTATTCCGATGTGATGTTAAAGAAACCCATTTCATAAGTCACAACACAGTCGTAAGCACACATTACCAGACGTTAGCGTCAGGTTATTTGGAAAAACGTACGATATCAGTGGGACCAACCTGATCCCATGGGCCCAGTTCGTGGTAGGGAGTCGATCCCGTTTTCTTCTTGTCCTCGTGATTCCTCCTCGAATCTCGTTTATTATGTGGTTTGACTCGAGCGGCGTTCTGCGCGCTCATTTCCCGTTGAGCGATCCAAGGCCATGTTCCCCCTTCTCGAGGAAAAGTTGGCGGAAAAACGAAGTCATCCTCAACGATGTGACGTCACAAGGACCAAGTCCGATAAGAATAAGAAGCGGGTGAACCAAGTCCGGGATTGCAATTGTGCCAAGGATATCGTCCAAAGAGCACGCCAGAGTCAGAATCGAAACTTGTACCAGTTGTTGAGTTGGGGCCAACTTCTGTTTATATCTGCTTGTTCCGCTACATTTGGGTAAGTCTCAATAGTAAAACGTGAGAGTCTCAGAGCCTTGACCACGATCAGGGTGCCTATAAACTAGGTTTGTGGCCTTTTTCCGGGCTTTTGGACTTAATTGAGGCTTTTTAGTCACAAGCTCGGACACAAGTCCGTCAAATTTGCAATGCTAATCAAGTCCCATTCAAACGACAAATATAAAAAGCACTTGGGTTCATTCAATTCTAGCGATGCAAGATCCTCCACAAAAGTGTGAGCCCAGCAAAAATAACTCGATTTCAAGCTGAATTCGGAATTTTTCTTCCTGAAGAACTGAATCCCAAATCTAGTATTGCTGTTTATTTTAGGCTGTACAAAACAACAAGTCATGACCGTAAAAAGTTGGTGGTTGGCAAAACAATGAGGGAAATTATGAACACACAGATCAGCCATAATGAAGTCATTTGTAATCAACTCTGTAGACTTATCAATGTAATGTGACTTGGACACTAAAATTTGGAAATGATTGCATCACAACTTCCATGGGAATAAACTGGGACTTAAGTCAAAAACCGAAATAAATATTTTCATGTTCCCTACTGAAAAAGACATTCGAACGATGGAGCACGCTAAATATCTGTTTGGCACCAAAGAAAGGTATTCAAATCAAAAATGTTTAATTAGAATCCTTCAAAGTTGATAGTGTTAGCGTAAGCAAGTTGGTAAGATTTATGGGAAAAGCTCAGTACGCAGATAGTTAAGTTTTATTTTTGAAAAATAAATTTACAAAACTCGAATTTTTCGCTGTATAATTATGGATGAATTAAAGTTTGAAGTGCCCTAAAAATTAGCCTTATCATACTAATCAATGCACCCTAGAAAAAATTCAAAACATTACATTAAGATATATTTGTGAGGTGTTCGTTTCGAGTTACTGCACTGCTGAAAAATTGAAATTGGTCAATTTTCTAAAATCACGATGTTCAAGATTCATCATTTCGAACTATCTCCGCCAAATACCAATGATTTTGATTGGATGTGGTCAGTCGACCAAAAATCATCTCTGAATTGCTTGTCTGGATTCTAAAAACCTGACAACTTTTCATTTGGAGTTAGCCATCATATTGGAATCAATCAATAGACAGACAGTGCAATAGACTCTGTTAATGTATCTCCCCAGATCCTTCCATCTGTAAAGAGCCTACTTTTTTGGTCTTTGTTGGGAATAAAGGCCGTGGTGGCATCCCGTCGGATTAATCTTTTCTCCATTCGTCTCTTCTCAAACACCGAACAAAAAGTTTGTCAAGGTGGAACAATTTATGTGCCACTTTTAGGATCTTTATCTCCGGAAAATAGCCACTCTTCTGCATTCTACAAGTGCGAATATACAACACTCAAACTACACATCTTGAAAACTCTGCAACACATGTTCAATAAATGAACATATCTTCATTGTTATGTCCATTGGTTTGGCGTTTTTTTCGAATTTAAAAAGCATTTTCAAGATCAGTCAACCGGTTGAAGGTTTCAAATTTTGAGAATTGTCAATTTAGTGACTAGTCATTTAGTGAAGTCAAGGAGAGGCATTTTGAGGTTTGGCATTTTTTTGTAGTTTATCTGTTCTTTCGTCAACATGAAAACCTATCATTACTATGGTTACTAAATTTCAAAAAAGAACCACTGGGATACCAAAACTGCCTATGAGTCCAAATGAAAATCGCTTTGGGTTTATTTGAAGACTTGCTTTGATGCCAGATGGAAAAGAATAGAACATCGAAATTATCAGATTTCAAAAAGGGTGAATATTAAAAATCATCAACACAAGATACGATGATTTCAGTTTTATTTGTCTTTTGATGATTTTTTTTGACATACTGTTGGGAAAATCTTAAGCTTCCGTTGGGATCGATTGTTCAAATAACATTGGCTCCTAGATGGGATGACTTGACTTCAGACTCAAAAGCAACGTTTACTTCTCAGTTCAAAATCATCATGTTTTTGATCAAGCATTACAGGCAACTATTACTCCTCATTTTTTTCGTCAATGCATGCCTGTTAATGCATGTTAAATTACCTTATACTGAACAAGTTTGACTCAATGCTCAATCAACTTGATAAAGTACGAGATCTATCGAATCATTCACGAACACCATCTAAACAGAAATAGAGCTCCAAAAAGATATTGAACGTTTAAACTAGATATTAATTTGTCTGGCTCAAATCTGCCTCCCAAATACTATAGTGTTGCAAGGTTCTTTTCTATTTCCTTAAAATGAAGGTTGGGTTCCGTAAATCTCCCGCATCACTCAAAGCAATGCAATCAACTTCTGTGTAAAAACCCTCATTTCTAATGGTTTTGATTCATTTTTCTTGTGCTGTTCTTGTGCTTTTAGAAAGATAGCGCAAAAGAATTATGAATACGGATACGAGGCAAACCTGAGATCTTTGGATATGAATATGAACTGAGCTGTTCGGTGTCCGTTTTTTGAGTTGAGCGTTTCTATGAACTATTAAAAAACCAACGTGTTTTTTGTCTTGGAAAACCTCTCAATGCTTTGGTGAGCTAGTTCCTTCATTTACCAGCAGACGCAAACGTTGGTAATGTTATGCTTGTGGAAACACTTTTTGCGGTGGGACAAAATGAATCATCTTCCACAAAAATTAAAAGTCACTATAGTTAAAGGAATATAATATAATGGATATATGGATATATTTTGGCGGTTTCAAGGAAAAATGATTTCTTGAATTTTCTTGTCTGGCAAAATGGAGGAAACTATATAAATGACCAATGCCCAATAGAGCTGACCCAAAATGAGCCCAAAATACAAAGATCTCTACAAAATGGCATTTGTACAAATATTAGACATTCGAAACCAAAAGTACTGTCATATACGAAAAAAACTGCGCCATCGATTGAAGCAAATTGAAAACTGTTTTGTTAAATAAGTTACATGTCAAGTTTGCCCCAAAACAATTCATCAGAAAAAATTGGAAAAATCGGTGCACACACAAAAAAAACAAATAATGGCCTTGTCCAAAAAAAGTTTCTTCAATATCCGGCTTTTTCCAAATAATTTCGGCTTTTTAGGAAAATACATATTGGATATTTTGTCACTTTTTACAAATATTTTTCCAGGTCCAATCAAAGATTAATCAGCGTGAATTTTTGATTTTTGATAACACAATGATATCGTAGCTGACGTGCAATAAACTTGAAATATGAAGAGAAATCAGCTTTGAGATGGAAGATGCAATTTTGACAAGTTTAAGTTGAGGATACCACTGAAATCAAGAGACATTAATTATAACCCTGGTTTGCCCCCATCTAGTGGTGCTTTTTGTAACTTTCGGTTAAACTTCTTCTCCCGCTTCCTTAACTATTCCATCATCTAAGCATCTCTTATGCTGAATATGCGTAGTATCTTGAAGAATAAATGTACCGTGAAATTCCAAAAAAAAGAAGAATCGAAGCCGCCCGCACTTTGGCAGAAACATGCTAAAACAATGCAACAAAGTAAGCTGACCATCTCCATTTTTTCCGAGCATATGAACATCTCTTTGACTCTATCAAAGTTTATACTGTTTGGGCGTCTTGTGGAATCCGTCTACTTTCATTAACTCAAATGTGTGACATTTTCATAATCATCTGACCTTTAGTCAGCCCTCTCACGAATATCAAACCAAAGCTCGATTTTGAGCCGGATCCAGAATTCTATGTCAGCAATTATCAAAGCAAAATTAGCGTCTGCCCGTTGTACCTAGAGACTCTAGTGAGAGACGGGTGAGGTTGAGACTGGCGTCAATGACGTCATCCAATTTACATCACTTGATTGGCTGATTCCCTTTTGGGCGCCGTTTTCAACATTTCCAAACAGACGGAAGCCTCAACAAGCTGACGCTCAATCCAGTGCCTCCGCATCTTCCTCTGAAGCAGAACGTTTGCGTTTTTCTAGAGGCCAACCTAATGTGTTGTAAAATGGGTTGATGCTTCCAACTTATATTTTTCTGCTCAAAACTCAACTTGAAAGTTTGCAATTTAAGACTCTGAACATTGGGCAAGGTCATTGGAAAAAGTTTTATTAAACATTCCATTTATCGATTTTTTTAAGTCTAAAGCATGGAGAGCCTGGAAATGTTTTAGTTAAAAAATCGTTGACTTTTCTTCATGGCGCTTGAGTCGAAACCCCGCCCGTCCTGACAATAAAGCGTCTGACAATAAAGCGTCTCTAGTTGTACCAACGATAATGAAGCGCAGCAAAGTGTTGTTCTTTTCCTTGTCCATATCCCTTCAACCTCAAGGATTGCTTTGTTTGCCAAGAAAGCACTTACACTTACACTTGCTTAACTCATTCATTTACGTGGCTTGATCAAATCCAGGCCAGACCTCGAAAAATGATAAGTGATTTGTTTTCTCAGTTTAAAATTTCTTTTACATGTTGTGCCACCTTCTCCCTTCTCCATGTTTTAGATAATTTTCATCAACCACTCATCCTTCATTCCCCTTCTTATCCACTTCAAATAATATCATTTTAATGCGTCCTTTAACCACTGATTTACGTTTTTAAAATCCATTCTTAGGTTCTTGTGTAAATATGCAAAAGATTTGCCAAGATATAATCGAAAAAAAATCTCATCAACGTTCTTGTCAATGTTTTTCGCTGAAATCTCGACTTAAACAAAGATAGTCCAGAATTGCATTACCATTTTTCTTGTTGATGATGATGTTTTATTTGGGCATTTTGTTGTATGGCTGAAATAAATAAAACGCATCAATCAAGATATATCTATGAGACTGAAGAAGTTAAGGATACCCTCTTTGTTAGGTCATCAACTTTGGATTAGTAGTTGCCATGTTGAACATGAAGCAATTACTTTCAACAATTTAGGGGCTTTTGTATGATTTTTATTCGCAATTTGTTTTAAAGTTGAAGGTGATTGATTTGTTAAATATGAAGCAAGCTGTAGTAATTTGCGATAGAGTTAAATCGATGGACATTTTGCTTGAAGCAACCAAAGAATTCCAAATTGTGGGAATAAACAGGAAACTTTTGAAGCCACATAAGGCGTGAAATTCATACAATTAAAAACAGTTTTTATTTTTAGTAGATGTCTGATTTGGTATCACATTTAAAATTATATGTAACAACTTGTAGAGAGAGGCAAGATAAGTTTCCTGAATTTTAGTGCGAGGTGAATGAACGACGAGCTTTATTCCGAGTCTTCTTAATTGTCGAATTAAAAAAAAATTGAGAGTCATATGAACTCTATCTACTCGAATGTTTACTCGAATTACAGGGCTTAACAAAATATAAAGAGTGCAGCGATGTTTCACACGTTGTATTGCTGGTATGGAACAACTAAATTACTGGGAAAGGCTTCAAATTCTTGAATTGTAAAGTGTACAACGCAGGCACGAACGGTATCTTATATGTGTTCAAATGCCTTCATGGCCTCTGCCCACGCCCAGGAATTGAACATACAATTAGTGAAGGAAGAGGTATTACTTGCATCCCGAAACATTAAAACACTTTGTCAGACAACAAGCTCTTAAAGAGTCTAAAGACTTCTTTCTTTCTAAATAGAGCCCCAAATCTGTACAAACCAGACCACCTCCGACGTTTCTACCTCTTAGAAGAGCCAATGTTAAGTTTTAAACGGGACTTGGATCGTTTCTTACAAACGATCCCAGCTCAACCATATGCTCAAGGTTGCCCAAGAGCGGCAAATTGTAACGCGTTATTTAATCAAAGATTTTATAAAAATGACATTGCATACATGTGCTCTTGACTTACAAGGAATCCATTCCTTTGTATCGGTTACATATCCGAGAATGACTCAAGAAAAAAAAGAATGAGTTATTTTTCAAATCTAGAGAGTTTTGGAAGGAATCTTCTAGAAGCTTGGATTCAATTGAGAAAAACCTGTCCAAATGTTTGTTACATGGTTCCAGATGAGAGCAACCCAAGATCCCCTCTTCACATGGAAGAGATACTATTGTCATGACTAAGGTGTTTCCTCACGGGCATTCATAAATTTTTATCTGGCACTCTACTTTGGGACCATAACCATAAAGTTTGGTTGGATTTCTTTGCCACCTTTGATTATAGTCTATATCATACTCGCAATGGGAAAACGATGGCGGAAATGTTTGGATTGTGTAGCGAATCCCAGGTTCGACCTCAAGAAACTAAGTACGTACAAATATCGGAGAAAAAATAGTTCCACTCATTTTTTTCGTGAAGGGGAACAGCCGAGAAACACAGATACGGACTAATGTGGCCAATGGAAAGGTCGGGCAAATACACAGAATGTTGTGGAACAGAATCCAATGACCTGGTCTAATGCCTACATACCCTTGTAGAAAAAATAGAAATCATTGTTAATCTTGGGAGGCTTTCATCCACGCATTCAATATTTAGAGCTGCTCCATGATGGATATGATATCCAATGGACAATTGGGTGCTTCATTGATGCATTTCTGGATGCGAGAGAGCCCATTACGAAAGTAATATTATCCTGGTTTGTCTGAAGCACACTAGATAACAACGGCTATTTCCGTTATGCCATGTGCTAGAAAATAACTCCTAATGAGAAATTTCGACCAGGATGTAAGAAACCTACAATCTAGGTATGATTCCAATGTAGGCAAAGTTTCTGATACCGAACCTGAAAGGAATTTCTTGTGAATGATGGCCATAATTTACATTCATTCATGATTGCTAACTTACCTTATGTAAATTGGGCAATTATCGGTGATAATGAATAGGGGTATGGTGTCATCTCTTGTCCTCAAAGTGTCAAAAATAGGTTCAATATTGACTTGACAGGTCAAATCTTGACGATCCATTGTAACGTTATTTTTGTTCCCGGAATGAGGCTAATCCCCATGCAACCCTTATAATTTAATGATCAAATTATTCACTAAAACAATGTCGAGCAAGTTGGCTGGGCTAAGTTTTCAGAGGTGAAAGAATGATGGTCTAAAAAGTATCCAAAGAATCCCATGAGAACAGACGGTTTCGAGACGGGACATTGTTCCCAAACTTTCGACAATGACGACATGCTTTTGCAAATTACTTTTGCGCCAAACCTATCCAGTGTTGGGCACATCGTTGATCAAGCTGTTCACGTTGCACTAACGAATTGCTAATTTGAAGGCTCTTCGTGACATTACTATCAAGAGAAGAGACACCTTAATTGTTATTCAAGGCAAGGGTTGGCAGCTCTCTTGAGGAACAATGTTCATGGTTGGTTCTCTAGGAGCGGGCTAATGCACCTTGCACCCAATATCTCTTGGCTATCGCACGTGCTCTTGGAACGTAAAATATTTCTTCATGCCCACTAATAAGGAACACTTGTCTAAGGCTCAATAATTGTCTTGAATCACTTGTATTTAGTGAACCAAGGGGATTATTGTTTGAAGACCATCCAATTTTGAAAATAACGGTTGGAACTCTAAGCAGAGCATTGACCCTGTGAGTTCCGGAATCATATTTAGCAGAGCGTTCATTGTGCTTGATGCAAATGTTTTCTGTTCCAGTTCCAGATTCTTCTTTGATCTGTCATGCACCCAAGTGTCTCCCAAATCCTGGGACAAGCTAAATATGGCAAAGTCAATTTTCTTCTCCTGACCTTAGCCCTGGTGTTGAGTACCGGGCTCTCGAACGCAGATGGAGAGCTGAATCGGGAACGCCGCGCAGCCGGATCATCTCCCTTGGGAAAGCGAATAAACAACATGGTGGCAGAGCTTGGGAAACGCCCCAAGGAACTGTATTCCTTCGGTATAGGTGAGAGCTTCATTAAGATTTTTTGGGAAAAGCCTGGTGTGTATCGTGGGTATTATTATCTACTCCCAGGTAAGCGGAGCATCTCTGACCAAGAGATGGAGGAGTTCCTACAAGAGGAAGAGGCTCGGGAAAGTGAAGCTCAGCCTGGATCTCAAGTCAAGTTCATTCACAGCAAAGATGGCCTGGAGGCTGGTAAACGTGACCCCTATGCCTTTGGCTTGGGTAAAAGAGGTCCTCAAGATGCCTACTCTTTCGGGATGGGCAAACGAGGGCCCCAGGACGCTTACGCCTTTGGCATGGGCAAACGAGGACCCCAGGACGCTTATGCCTTTGGCATGGGCAAGCGTGGACCACAGGAAGCCTACTCCTTTGGAATGGGCAAGCGCGACAACTATGGCTTTGGTTTAGGCAAGCGTGACCCCTACGCGTTTGGATTGGGCAAGCGCGACCCTTATGCGTTTGGACTCGGCAAGCGTGACCCGTACGCGTTCGGTCTTGGCAAGCGCTCTTCTTATGGATTTGGATTGGGGCGCAAGCGTGACCCCTACGCCTTTGGATTGGGCAAGCGTGACCCCTATAGCTTCGGCTTGGGCCGTTAAACCTTGTTTTGCTATTCTCTCTATCACTCTCTCCATCTTTCTTCCCCATCCACCAATCAATCAATGATCGATCACTCATTCATTCAATCAATCAAGATTACTCCAGAAATAAAAAAAGAATAACCACGTGCCCGGTGTGATCTTCATCATCGATTATTTGTCCTAGGTTGAACTCCACTGTAGTTTAATGGGTGCACCGTTCAAGTGACCGCGTTTCTTCTTGGTTGGCCAATGGAGCCTTCAAATATCCTTCTCGCCGCCCCTGTCCTGTCAACGAATGACTTGTTGCCAGAGATCACACTGGTTGGTTGCCCTCAATATGAAGCTGAGATGACAACGGATGAAGCCTTAAAGAAGCAACGATATATCGAGACACATACATTCATTTCTTTCTCCAAGTACCCCATTGTATTGTCATTGTTACGAAGTACTACTAACACCTGAACATCTAGTCATGTTGACCCCGTTATCATTCATTGTTGTCAAATATCTGCAAGTTACACACTTTAATGCATTACATTAGGTTATGCTTGAGGAAGAGCAAGTCTTCTTCGTTTTTTCCAATTAGCGTTTCTAAGATAATAAAAATATATTGCCACTGTATGAGAATATTCGTGCTTTCACTTCAATCATCTTTGCCATATTACACGTGTGCACTTTAACCAGAGATAAAATCAGACCTCCAGAAAGATCCCATTGTGTTCCAATTCCTCAATTCCCATCGCCATATCGGTTCTGACCAATGATATTCACCGTTGACTTTTTGCCATTGACCGAGATCATGCGTCGTTCCATGCGATCCTCGTCCTCAGGATACATGTGAGGGCTCTCAGTGCTGTGAACGGTTCCAAATCTTCCCTTCAGACATTTGGGGAACAAAAGTTCCGTGGTTAGGACCAAAGTGGATAAGGCATAACCCAGTATCACCAACAGGAAGGTGGAGATCAAATCCTGAACGATGAGTGTCTTATCGTCATCCAATGTGCACACAGTGTGTAAATCACTCAATGGCCTCTTCTCGTTTTCCAAGTAGTCAAGAATCCCTGAGAGTGACAGCTGATCAATACTGAAATTAATGGCAAAATGTTCTTTTGAACATGAAATACGTTACTGAATTGGAAGTGGACAAATATGGCGAGAAGGAGAATGAAAATGATTCGCCGTGTGGTAACTATCGTCGGTTATTTTCTTGCCAAAATTAGTTTGGCGTCATATTTAGCTTTGACTCAAACGAATCATAAAACAAAATGTCAAAATCATGTTTTGTCTTGAGGGCAAAAACCCGGAAAGGTATATTTTTGCTTCCAATCATTGCGTTTTCTTGTTCCTCAATCCGGCCGTCAAGGCGATAACGACGGTTTGTGAGGACATTATAACCAATAAATAATTGGGTTTCCCCTCGATGAGTTTTAGACATATTTACAGGCTTGCTAACGACTCACTCGTTCTCGCTTTCTATGGATTTTAGCACCTACGTCACGATTGACGATGTGTCAATCTCCAAGAAATTTTGGTCTGTCTGTCATGCCATGAGTTCTTCATTGATTCCTTTTTTTGGTGTGTAAAAACTGTGCCAGTAAATAACTCACATGCCGTTGATCTTCTCATTGAGGACTGGGTTGCCTTTCCTCAGCATCAAACCATATGGCAAGCTTCCGAATTCGAATCCAGGTGCCACCGACAATCTGCAACCTTCTTGTCGGGCTTGCTCTCGATCGGCGGTATATCTGGCCTTGTGATCTTTGAAAACGTAGCCGTCAGCAAATGCTTTATCGGTCAAGAAATAAGTGTCGTCTAAAAGGGGGAAACATGATTGAGGATCAAACAAATCAGGATCTATTCAAATCGACGCACCTTCAGTGAGAACCCGTTTCAAAGCCTGTTCCACCGAATTGACAAGAAACCCTTTCCCGTCTGCAATTTCTTGAGTCAGGTATTGGAATTTGTCGTCCTGAAAACAGGAGTTTTTTTCCAAAGTTTTAATCATATTCGCTTGCCAAGCGTGTCAGATCATCTCGACGGGTACTTTTTGATGGTTCCAACCTTTTGAAGAATTGCCATTTCAGCCCCATCGATGGCCACCCATTTGGCTCCTTCTCGATATCGAAGTTGTTCCATGTTTTGAACGGGAAGTTCGGATTGGGATAAGGTCAAAACGGCGGTAAGTTCAGCCGTGTAGAATGACGTGATCACTTGTATGAAAAGCCACCAAGAAGCGAATAGGATCCGGGCCACATCTGCAGGAAATTCATAGAGATAGAGTGCTGAAGTGCAAAAGCTCCCATTGAATGCAAATCCGATTTCCTGTCAGCTGATACCTGGGGTGAACTCCCAGCCGTTCCATCCGGAATAGCGCCAGAAGGTAGTATCACATACACAATGGGTTTCCGGTTAGTTGGCAGTGCTGACATATTTGACCTAGAGTTCATGCCTCATGCCTTTCAAAAAACTCTGGTTGTTGTAAGCTTTTTGGCCCAAAATGTCGACAAAAATTACCACGTGTTAACACTTTTTTGAGAGAATTGTCAGCTGATTGTTAACGAGCGTTATCGTCAGCTGGCCGTACTCCTTGAAACGTCTGGAATTTCTGCTCCACAGCAGAAACAAAAATATTTTTGCCGGACCCCAGTGATGACTATCATGACTTTTCTTTGTTTTACCTCAGATATCATCCCACATAAAAACGTGGGATTACAGCGCCATTTGACAATCTACGTTTATCTATGGGGCAATCCACCCAAGAAAAAAGGAGGAAGAAATGCAAAAAAACTTGTCGGAACTATTCATCATTGCGGCCCAATTCCCATTTCCTATCCCTCAATCATATCATCGAGTAGCTGGAGACGTCAGTCACGATGGAATTGGAAATGTCTCTCCTGCGGATCGTCTGATGATTGTCCTGTATTCCGATTGCTTAGTAATCCATTAATCTTATGGCTGAGCCATGGCTGAGTGCACTGGAATATCTTATTCGCTACCTCCATTTCTAAGGGTATTTGTACTTCGGCAATGCTGAGCCTAAAATTTGTCTCTGGGCCTGTTTGGATGCTTTTGAGACCGAGAATTGGAGTTCGCCAGTGATAAATCAACATCCTTTTGAAGGCCAATTTTCTGTTTCGCGTTTCAAATTTCAAAAAATGGCAAATATCAAGAGTTCTTGATAAGGTCGTGTCCGAATTCTTCAAGCAATCCAATTTCATTTTCAATATGTCTTTGGAATCCAAGGACACGTGTTATGGAACAAATAGCTTCATGTTGGAGTGGATAGAGGTGAATTAGGTAACCAGTTGTGACATAAGCTCTATTTCCATGTTGATTGAAACTCGGCCAAAAGAACATTTGCCAAAAAGGTGAGACATTAAATTCTGCACTTAGATTAAAAGAGGCCCTTTTGCGACTTAATTCTTCGTGATTATGATTATTTCTTAATTAAGGCCGTCGCGCCAATTTTATGAGTTAGAGATCTAATCTGAGGTGCAAAAAGATGGTTCTTTAAAGTTTTTATGGTGGCTTGATTTTCTTTTGTGCGTTTGTTTTATGTGAACTAAGTTGTTAGAGATAGCACAAGCCCGTTCAGCAAACAGATGGTCAAAACTTTGATGGGGTTTGCTTCTTTTTAAAAAACGTTTCTCTGATCACGTCAAAATCTAAACCTCCTTGGCTGAAAATGGCGTGACCATAACAACTTAAGTATGTATTTTTCGGTCTCAGTTTAAGAATGAAGAAAGGGAACTAAACCTGTGTCTGTTGGGAGAGTGGACATAACCAGGCTCAAATGAGCACAACGATTTTCAAAAATATTACATAATTCATAAAATTTGTAGCAAAAACATTCCAATATGTCCTTTTCATAATTCAAAAGTCATCATAAAAATCACAAAAACTCGGCAATCCATATTAGTGGCTTGGGAATATAAGTTTGCATATGCTCGACCAATCTTTTCGCATTTGGGAGTCAAAAAATGGACCATCTAAACAAGAAAAAAAATCTACGTTTTTCGAAAAATGTGAGGGTAGGGGAAGAAAAATGTAAGACAACGATCTAAACAAAACCAAATCAACTTCACGTTTTGTAGAAGATTGTTACGTATTGTCTTAATACACAACGTTGGGCTATACAAAGTGTACGTACAGGGTAATTGGATGCACAAAACTAGATCAAAAATACATCTTTCTCTAAAAAAACGGAAACTTTTTGAACTATCAAGGAAAACATGGCTCTTATGACGAACTTGTGCACAGTTCAAACCCTTTTTCGTGTTAAGTTAGTAAGTGCATGAACTCCCATTGACGTCGATCCTGCTGTATTAAATCTAGAAAAAAAATCTTTAATTTGAAACCCTATCAAAACACATGGCTCCATTTCTTCTACACTTCAAAAGTTTCTTATTTCTCAAAAAACATCCACATCACCCGATTGCAAAAGGAAAACAAGAGTTCGCGAATCTAAACGTGCATCCAGATCTTGTCAAACATGCTTTTTCCGCAAACGAAAGTGTCGCATTCTCATCTCTACTCTTGATGACTTCAAAATAATGGATGAGGGCCCCGTCATGACACTCGTAAGAAATCGAACCATCTTGTACTGTCTTGGCCTCTTAAGTGCAAGGAGCAATGGTTTGCATCTGCAAGTACGGCATAACCAGAAGTGGCGTGAGGTTCCGACGTACGAGCCTCAACAAGCTATGAGCAACTAAACATGTCTTACCAAATTCTTTACCTGGAGAACATTACGCAACTTTCGATCTTTGCCGAAGCTTTCAAAGCAGTGATGAGCTCGCCAAAAAAAATTGCCATTAGGGATTCGTATAAATAGGTTTCATGGTCAGGTTCTAGGTATCAGTTGGCATTCACAGCTCCTTCAATCACAATGAAATCTTTTGCAGTAAGTGTGACAAGGAAGTGTTTGTGGTAAGGTTTAAATTTAATCCGGGATTCCTTTCAGGTTGCCCTTTTGGCCGCCGTGGCCCACGCTCAAGAGCCTTATTACTACAAGTGGTCTCCTGAGAACCCCGTTGCTCCCCCTTTCAAGTTCCCCGAAAACATCCCTGTGCCGTTCCCATCTTCTAACGAGCCCAGTGGCAATGACGGTTATCAATATCAATACACCCCAAATGAGCCTAATGCCCGACCTTTTAAGGCTCCTGAGGACTATACTCCCGTGGATTTCCAGTATCAGTACGTAAATGGACCTGGGGACAACTTCAAGTACAACTATCACCCTGCTCCCGGCGAGTTCGACTTTGTTTACACTCCTCCCGCTGATCAAGAAAACCTCAGCCCTGATGAGATTAATGCACGAGCTGGAGCTACTGCCAATACTGTCCGCGAGGTGGCCAATTTGTTGTCTACTGTGAATTCTGATGATATCAAGGCCATCACTGGTGGACTTGGTTTCGGAGAAGACTTTGACTTGAGCAGTGTATCTGCTGGTATTAACAAGATCGGGGACTTCATTGAGGAAGGTGCTGCAGGTGGAGCCAAGATTGCCGCCAGCATTGGGCCTGCTCAGCCAGCTCAGCCCGTTCAGGCTGCCCAGCGTGCTCCAGCTTCGCCTTATGGCGCCTATCAACCTGCCCAACTTGCCCAGCCCTCTCCTGTCTACGCTGCGTACCAACAAGCTTATGCTGCACCTGCAAACGCCCCTTATCCCATTGCTTATCGCAATTAATAAACCCCCCTCCAGTCAAATAAAAAAGTATCAAAATATTTGGAACTCCATATTTTTTCTCAGTGTGAGTACGTCGCAAAATTATTCATGTCCTCACCTGATGATGGGTCTAAAGAAGAGCCTTGCTTCAAGAGAGCCCCGTAAACAAACCAGTAGCAATTTTTCAATGAATATCGTTCGGTCTTGGGTACCGTCTTAGCCCTGGGTTCCAAATGAGCCACAAATAGGTACAAGAGAGGTCCCATGAGAATACACGAGGCCAAAATGACAAACCAAACCTAATGAGATGTATCAAAATTCGATCACTCATTCATGATCGGTCGGTCGGACCACTGTTTGGAACATGGAACAAATGAGTACTCACATCTCGGCTAAAAGGCGCGATCAAACTGTCGGCCTTTTTTGAATGGAAAGGCGTCTTCATGAGAATTGTATGCTTGTGGAAGCCGAGGAATCGACTAAATTCGACACTCGACAAACGAGATTCCAATACATTAAATGCTCCCAGAACCATGTCGATTTCCTAGAAAATACAGGAAAAAAAGTTATCCTTGTTTGTGCTTTGTAGTGCAAGGTATAAAGCACAAAAAACCTTTTGTGAGGCAGACTTGAAAAAAAATCCAATACACTGCCACTTAAGAAACAGCCTACATTTGTAATTGGGTTAACACTTTAGGCACGTCTTCATCCACTACCAATGGAAGCATTGGGAGAATACTAAAACGAATATCTAGATCTTACAAGCTCCAAAGATATGAAGATTGCGGAATGTGAAAAGAAAAAGAAACGTTTGAGCTAAAAACCCAATAAAGATAATTGTGTCTGAAAAAATAGATCCAAGGCACGGAAATTAAAAGCATCGAAACCATGCAACATATTTTAGATAACATCCAAGGAAGAAAGTTGTTAATAATTTGAAAGTTCATTTTCTCATTTTAGCGCTTGTTCCAAGCAATTTCGTTGTGAATTAAAGAAGCAAACTTAACACTAAATGACCCGTCCAGATAGAATTTGAACAATCAAGCCCAATCTCATTGTAAATCTTCAGTAGTCGGCTTACTCCTTTCTCAAGCATTGTCCTGGCATGTGCAAACTTGTCCATCATTTCTCCTGGTTTGCCAGTTTCCCGACCCATGGGAGTGACCATCACTACTTCATAATCAACGCCCAATTCCGTGGATAATGCTTCTACAATGGCCTGATAGGTGCTTCGGCTAATTTGTTTGCGTCCATCCACCACGGTCACATTGTAATCCAATGCGGTCTTCAATATGGAACAAAACACGTCACAACTGGCAGAAGAAATGGACCCCTAGATTCTCACCTCAATGGCTCCCACTGTCAACACCTTGGGTCGAACCAATCCCCAATCTATATCCAATTCGGTATCATTTATCTCCCTCTTTAAGCGATCTTCAGAGATGGATTGAGCGAAGAATTCGTTCCTCAGACAAACCGAAACCGTCATACAAGTGATGGGAGCGCATTTTAGACTGGTACATTCATCCTCCAATGTGACGATGGGCTCAGCTTGAGCCATGAGACACAGAAAGAAGATGGATCCAATCATATTTCTCAGAGCTAATTCCACAATCCTCATCTGTCCACACCCACCACGGTTAATTTAGATCCGAGCGAATATATCAGAGAGGGAACTGAGAGCCATAAGGTTGAAAGTGTGTAATGCGACTGTTCCGGCTATTTAATATCTTGGTTTGAGACGCACCACGTATCGGTTCGGCCTTCGCCCAAAGCAGTAAGTAATGTTACCCAAGCCAAATAGAACTTGGCTTAACTGCGATCCAATTCCATAGTTGTGGATAGGATAGGAATTGAAAATTTGTCAGCCATTGGGTTTTCTGTTCCCTTTTTCAAACTTGTGATGAAGTATGAGTGTTCCCACATCAATACGACTCATGAATTATTGACAATAATGGCTTGCAATATCCCGTTTCCTAACTCTAATTTCTACCATGGTTGCTCAGAATTGGGCTCGAACTTAGACAGCAACTGAACAATGACAATCCTGAAAACCAAATGGGCCTCGGAAAGAGGATATTGATTGTAAACTCGTTGGCTTGTCAACAGTCTATCATGGTTGATTTCACACGAGTTTTGTTAGACTTCAAATACAGTTGAAGCCTTAATGATTCATGTTGTTTGATAATGGGGTTTGAAGTTATTTGGCCATTTGAGGATTCAATTTAAATAAAGGGAACGTGCGTAAAAAGGCGCTCATTTGCAAATATATTAACCCATCGTTAACTTAAGTGTTGTGTCTGACATCCCATCTGTCGAGCTGATTCAGCTTTACAACACTAATTTATCGCATATATACTCTAATAATATGCCCCAGGGTGTTATAGAGTGGTAAACACAATAAAACAAACAATAAATAAATAAAACAATATAACCTTGGCGAGTTGTAATTTGAATACCATTTGTTCAATTACCTATTTTAGTTCACAGAGGGTTGAGTGACCTTTTCTGGAATAAACAAAATGGTCAACACGGCGTTTCGCACATGTGTATGAGTTTTATATTGATCAGCGGCATACAAGAGACTCGAGGTGTATTCTATTTTGGGGATGTCATTGATAATTCAATCATCTTTAAGTTTATACGTTGAAAATTTTGAGAAATGGGCCCAAACACTGCTTCCATGTGACAAAATGATGTTTTTGAAAGACTAGCATGAGTAACGTGAACAAGTGTAATTTTGTTACGATTTCTAAAAAGAATGCACGATTACTTTGGTTCTCACTTAATGGCAAAAATACAGGGATTGATTTTGAGGGAGTCAGGGGTTCAAGCAAATTTTTTAACCAAGAATATGTTACTGTTTTTATGTAATTGGTTCAAGAGCATGTCTGATTTGAAAGAACTCCTTGATATTTTTAAGGAAGTTTGATTTATGATGAAAAATAAACTGATTTGTAAAAGTTCTCTCAAAGTTATGGAATAACTGTAATGTTTTTAATTCCCATTTTGGTTCTCTTAACATCAAGAAACTAGTTTTTTTTAATTAAATTGCAGCTCAGCACAGAAAAGGAGGTCAAGATCAAATGTGTTCATGTTTGACTGAAACACCGTTAGTAACCGTGGTAAAAAACTCATTTATTTCTGCTTTTCGAGTTTGGCGTCTTATAAAAGCGGCTTTATAGAGAGTTATTGTCGCATACATTATTCAGTTTTCTGAGACTCCAGTTGTATGAAAAGAAATGATAGGAATGTTATTGTTTACATATTTATGAATATTTTCCTCAAATAGTCCATTTAATGTGACTTTTTCTTTGAAAAACATTTCTTTGCACTTCTAAACGTTCATCATATTGAGCATTGTATTCATTCCATCTTGAAAATTGTCCTTCAACAAACCCGATGGTCCAAAGAGACTTTTTCTTGAATAGCTTAAACACTTTTTATTCAAGACTGACGGTTTCCAGGGTTTCCATAAACGGAACTCCACGATAAAATATCGAAACCTCTTCGGACAAAAATGAATATTTGCTATAAATGTTGTGCTATTTTGAGCAGATTTTATATATTTAGGCTCTTTGAGCAGATTTTGAATATTTAGGTTTTTTGAGCAGATTTCAAATGTTTGGACTTTTTCTGACAAAATTCAAGGAAAATCACCGTATTTTATGCAATTGTTTCAGTTTTAAATATTGTTTAAATATTTGGATACGATATCAATACTATCTTAAATATTTTAAAGTTACAATAAAAGATAGAATTTAAACATTTGAACTTCAAAATAAGATGTTTTTAACCGATCTACTCATTTGTCATTAATAGAGGTGGATAGAGAGAATAACAAGAGTTGGAAAAATTGTCAAAAAAAAGAAATTTAAAGTTTAAGTGCGAAAATAAGCCCCCAAAAAGTTGTAAAACCCAAAAAAGGTGTAAGATCCATCCTCTTGTGGATCTTGAACCTCGTTCAGACGCGCATGACCTTAGCTCACAAATCAAAATGCTTCAGCCAACACGGTTTATATTAAAAGAACTCTAAAGTAGGGCTTATACATAACAGAAAGATTAAAAAAAGAACTCCCAAACAAAACATTTTCACGGTTCACACTCACAATGACAACTGACACTTTACATACAGTCAAAATCGACTTAAATTTAAGGGAACGTAAACAGAAAAGGTAAATTTTTGATGGATTGGGAAATGTACGATTACCAGGCAAATAACTAATAATGGCATTTACAAAAGATATTTTCTTAAACTTTGTCGTTTCAACTACAAAAGCAGCGACAAAGAAAGTTCCTTTTTCGGTTGACGAACTTTGTAAAAATATAAAAAAAATGTCCATTTACGAGTTTTTGAGGCCATTCGGCCATGAGCACTTTGCAAGTATCATGAGTCAGACCAGTACTCTCGCAAATGGATGAGTGTAATCGAACGAATTCAGTTGGGGATTCTAGGGCCAAAATGGCTACGGATGCGTCGGAGTCGAGACTCATCCTCCATAAAATCGAATCAAAATTCGTGAGCCAAATTCGTTTTCTTCATTTTGACAATCAATTCAAATAAGAATTTGTTCCTCACGTAACAAACTAAAACTATGAAATGTCAGAACCTAGTTCTAACAAAAAAATCATACTTCCTGCTCAATAAGCCTAAATATTTAAAATCTGCTCAAAATGGCACAACATGACTAGTAAATATTCATTTACTTACTTAAACATTTTCTGCTGCTTTACTAATGAGGCTGCTTCACTAATGGTTCAAGAAACGAGGTTTCGGGAATATTTTCAGGAAAAAAGGTTGAGGAAAAGAGGTTATTGGTCATTTTTGCCTCAAAGTAAACTAAAAATTTAAAACACAATTTGTGGCAAATTTTCCAGAAAATAAAATAAAAAAGATTATTTTTCAGTAAATTCAGTTTAAATTCAGGCCCTAATAGATACTTGTGCATGTAACTAACCATCAAACAACATTTGTTTAGAAAGGAGGGTATTTATTGCGAATATATATCGTGATAAATATTGAAGTTGTCCTTGCATCTAGGCCTCATAGGCGGGGGCGGGTTGGTAAGCGGGCTTGTAAGGAGCGGGCTTCTCCTCGGGGTATTGAGCCTCACCCTCATATCGCACATCAGCCACATAACCGGATTCGTTGTCTTGAACGGTGTAGGTCACGATTTGGGTGCGACCATCGGGAAGAGCCACGCGGTATTCGCCGTTGGTGGCATAACCATCACGGGCCTCGTTCTGGTTGAAGTCGGCTCCAGAGTAATGATCGGCCACGGCATAAGTGTACTCGTACTTGGGGGGCTCCTCATAGGCGGGTTCCTTGTAGGCGGGCTTGTAGGGGGCGGGGGCGTATCGGGGCTCATAGGGTTGGTAGGTGGGCTCAGGCTTGTCGGCAGCGGGAGCGGCAGAGGCCACGGCCAAGAAGGTGAGGGCGATGAAGGTCTAGAAAGAAATGGAATCCATAATAGAGATGGTCAAAGATCAAGCAAATATGAGAAGCTTACCTTCATTTTTTTAGTTGGTTTTGGGTTTTTAGATCAAATTGAACTGATGATGAGCAAAGAGTACTAGGCGATTTTTATACTCCTTGACTTCAATCTTGTTTGGTTGGTTTGTATGAATGGTAGACAAGGACAAAAGGAAGAAGGAAGCGACGACAGACCCGTTTGTTTCTTGATTGAAATGGGTTTGGCTTTTGACAGATCCAGATCAACCACTTGAGTAGGTGTTAGACTGACCAGGTGGAAATAATTTCGGCCTTAGATCAATTACCATTTGTAGATCGTTGGTGGCGCAAGGTTCAATGATGGAAGATGAGTTTGAATCTGCTGACGATGTAAAGGCTTGTCTTTTAATATGTTTTGGAGCATTTCCTATTATAGAATAATTAAAATTGTCATTTTTTTGGCACGACTTTTTAGTGCACTTTTAACATGTCTTAACAGGTGCTAATTCATCAGTTACATGAAAATCAAAATTAAGCCCAAAGTAACCGAACCAATTTCATTGATTTAGTCCAGACGTGTGTAAGTAAGCGACAGCCTCAGTTTTGGGTGATATACGAAGATTATGGAGTCATTAACTCCCATTCTGTTTGCACGTTTTATGTCCCTTTAGATCGTCTTACAAAGTTACAATTGAACAATTCTTGTTAAATCACTCATTCTCTGCAGTATTTAGGAACTATTAAAACCACAGTTATTGAAGCTGGGTTTAATTTACCGAAGTGAAGAATTGACAACATTATTTAGAAATTACTAAAGAACCTCTCGTTTTTGTCCTCCTATTTGGCTTGAAACAGATAATTTCAAGGTAGATCATTTATAGAAATAATCTTTTTACAGCTTTTTAGTAGTCGGCTCTATCCCAATTCTAAGAGACTCCTAAGAAATAAAAACTGCTGTGGTTCATTGTTAATATCATGCAAAGCAAATTGGTATATTTCATCAACGCCTATGACTCGGAGAGTTCTGATCACATTGTTGTGTTTGCAAATATTGTTGTCATCGCTTTTTTGCACATTGTTTAGTTATACGATTAGCATTTCATCAAGCTTTGTGAATAGTTTAGTACTCATTGTGGTAGTAGTAATAATGTCAGCAATAATAATCATAATGATAATAATAGCAATGATAATCATAATAATAATAATAGTAGTAGTAGTAGTTTCGTTCCATCATTGTGTGTGTATATAGCGATGATCTTGGGAGTAGAATGGCGGAAGTTTTCTAACCACTTTGATAATTTGACTCCCTCAAATGGTGTTGGGTGGTATTGGTTCCCATTTGAGTGTCCTTTTACAAGGTTGTTTCTTTTTCATGAACCAGCATTTCATTCTTCAGGGTGATCAAGAAAGAATCATTTTCATTCAAAGGGTTTTTTGTTGTTTTTCTGTCGTTACTTAGTTAGTACAATGAGGATGAGAATATAGATTGTGTGTGGAGCAATGATTGGAACCAATACATGCACTTACTATGGTTGAAGATGAACAGATTGGTTAGGGGCCCAGGATGGAAAGGTTGAGGGCCAAGGAAGGTCATAATAGAACCATTCTTGGACCGCAAAAACAAATCTGGACGCTCGGATTGAGGGGGGAAGGGGAGACGTTTTTAGGGCAATTCACATTCACTATGATATTAGTATAAAACATTACTTCTTGCGTCGTGTCTTTCTTTGGCCTGGACCGAACTGAGTACAAATGGTTTAGGGATTTGCAATGAGTTCTGGTGATAAGTACAAAATCAGGCAAGGAATGAAAAGGATTGGTGTTGTTATCTTTTGGTTGATGATACCCAGATATGGATGGTTCAAATGGTTCTCACTGTTCTTTTCTTCTTTCAGGGACAAGAAAACAATGCATGCAAATGGTGGCTAATACTGGAACATAGTCTTAGTAGTAGTTTTGGCTTTCCTGCCATTGGAAAATACAAAAAGTTGAAGGCCTTCCATTTTGCTTGAAGTCACCTTTGCATTGATTGGGGAGGGGTTTCCAGTGTGTGTTTGTTTATTTGTTCGTGTTTTTTAGGTTGTTTTGGTATGTGGAAATGTTTGAGGGGATGAATGGGTGCGGGTGCCATCTTCAGGTTATCCATTCTGTAAACCTTTACAAGGTTAGGTTGGTTAGAATATTGCAAACTGTCCTTGATCTTTTGCCATGACCTGTTCCTGAAGCGTGATTTCTGATTTTTTTGTTTTGCGCAGTTTTCAACTCGTGTGCGAAACGTTGTTCACAGGGTGGACATCTCAGTCAAGCAAATGGATAACTCTCCCATGACTTGCACTTTTTCATATCCTAATTGTTATTCATCTGTTAAAACAAAATGTTCCAAACAGCTCGTGACTCCTACCACCAATATCTGTCTTGCTTTAAGTAAAATTTGGCACCTTTCCATTACATGTACTGCCATTCTCCAACTGTTCAGACAGTTCTGACACTTCATATGCCTCTCCCTCTGCCTCCTTTGGAAAAAGAAAAGAAAAAAAGTTTTTTAGATAACTATTTATTAACCATTGCTTTAAAGGGCACAATGTGCCACACCTAAGTCAGCCCAAGTTCCTTGAAACTAAATCCCTGTCGGTTCCTAGGTTATAATTTTTGCACAAAATGCCTGATTCAAGCGTTCTTCCTACTTGCGAGAGTTTCCGAAAAACCTTTTGACATGAGATTCGCCACCCTGTTTGAAGTGAAATCAAGGCAAAACACCAATTTTGGGCATCAAATACACGGCTCATGTACCCTTTACTCGAGTAAACCGCCCATTTCATGGACGTGCATGGGTTTGCTGGGGAACCATTTTCGTGATCGGATTGTTGATTTTATCTTCAGTCTATTCGCCATGGAGGTACACAAGATCCTCGACCACGTTATCGCTGAGGTGCTGGTAGATGATCCAGTACATGAGTTGGAAGCAAGTGAAAGTGACGGGGAACATGATCCGACTGTACTTGTCAATGTCCGAAGCCGTCATACCGAACATCTTGTTCAGTTCCTTCATGTCACAGTCAGGATTGGGCGGGACAAGTGGGGGCACAGGCGGTGGAGGCGGACCAGGGTGACCAGGAGGCCCTGGCGGACAAGGTCGACCGTAGTGTTGCTGCTGCTGTTGTTGTGGCGGGGGTGGCAGGGGAGGTGGTGCTTCTTCGTCGAAATGTCGCATCCCGGGCGGTAAGCCGCGGTGGTGCATACTGTACTTGTTCTCGTGATGATATCGGCTGATCGTGTTCTCCCGCGAGCCACCCTTGCAATGCATTTTCGGGTCGTGAACTTTAAAATGCACGGTCTGGAAGGAAGCAAATGCAGAACAGGAACAAAGGGAGAGAAAGGAGAGAGTCAAAGAAGAGGATTAAGTAAATCGTTAGTAATACTGATGATGAGAAGAACGGGATGAGACCGGTCAGCTGACCCAGGGAGCAAAGAGTGCGATCGAACAAGAGATAGGAGAGAGAGAATGGGCCCTCTGATTGAGATTGCGCATGAATCCAAAGGTTTGCATACTTGTGTGCTCATTCAAGATTGTGCTTTTCTATCAAATTTAAGGGATGAGGGCGGTGGGAGAGATTTCGCTCAATTGCAAAGTATCAAAGGAGGGCACCCAAGAGGTCGACAATCACAGCCAAGGGTGTTACGGTAGTGTCTGTGGCGGGACAACTATTTTCCATGATTTGTTGCTAATACTCCGAATAGAAGATGGCTTTCTGGCTTCTTTTACTCATCAAACCACTCAGTAATGAAGAGGTCTTTAGCCAACATCGAGCACAAAATGAAAATAAGAATGCAGGCAAAGCTAAAATAAGTTTCACCGGGGTTTACCCTTAGTAATCAAACTTAGAGAACATGCAGCTTTCGCCGACTTTGGTCGGTTAGTTCCCTCGTTAACGAGGTTATGGAGGGGACATGCATTAGACGTGTAGTATAAGGTTTTAATTAATCGTTGACATTGTCGTCGTTCTTGGTCCCAAGACGAGCCACTTCCAATCACTCGTCCGGATGAAGCATGACCAGATCCTCGGCGATCTCATCGCTCACATGAAGGTAGATGATCCAGTACATCAGATTGAAGGAGATGAAGGAGATGGGGAAGAAGATACGAGAGTATTTATCAATGTCCGAAGGGGAGATGCCCATCATCTTCTGCAGGTTCTTCTTGCACTCCAACTGTTGCTGGGTCGTGTTGGCCAAGGCATTGCCGGTTGGAGGCATCTGAGGTACATAATGTGGCTGAACAGGCTGACTTGATCGAGGGGCGTAGCCTCCTCCACCTCCATCTTCATGATTTCGAAAGCTATCCGGATGTGGATGATGTCGGAATTGTTGGGAGGAGGAAGAAGGTGGCAGGTAGGGAGAATTTTGAACGCTCTGACTTCGATTGTGATGGGCCACGTACTCTTCCCGTTGTTCCGACGATCGTCTCAAGGATTGATAGTTCGGTTGTGATTGATGGGGTTGATGATGGTGTTGATGGTTATGGTACAAGCGTTGTGGTGATTGGGACCCCATGTGATGATGAAGGACATGTTGGGAACTGGAGAGGGGACTCATGGGGTGGTGGATGGACCCCGACGTGCTGGAGAGTGGGATGCCACTTTTGTTGAGCCGGACTGAAGAGGAGGCAGCGGCAGAAAAATTGGACTTGTTCATATCATGCATGTTCAGGCGTATTTCCTGAAAACAGGGGAAGTAAGGCAACATACAGCATTGGTCAGAAATAAAAGAAAATCAAATGGTACAATTGTAGAAGTCGGCCAAATCAAGTCCCCGAATGTATAGAACTGATAGGAACGTCGTGTATTCAAAATCCATCTTTTCTTAAGCAATCTTCATATGGTATAGAAGCTAGCTAAAAAGAACGGAAAAGTCGAAAAGCAGCCCAAAAGTAAAAGCTGGTAAAAAAACGAACAAAAATATGGCAGTTTCTTTCTGTTTTCAGATCGGTGCCTCGTGCTTCAAGGCCAAATGCAATCTTAGTCCACGTTGAGGCATTCCAACTCGAAATCAGCGTTAAAGTCCAAAGATGACCAGCCAAAATGGTTTTACTTTGAACAACTAATTTGTCGGTCTTGAGATGTGCTGTCGTGTTTGGAATGCCCGAACTTTATCCGTCTGAAATCGAGAAACAAGGTACACTAAAAGCTGGGTAGGATTAAATATGGAACCAAGAGAGAAATCAAACGCAAAACCAATTGAATGGTAAAAGTACGATGGTTTTCCAATCGGGTAACAACACCATGCTGTGGGACCCCAAATGTCAGAAGATGGGGATCCCAATCAGAGGACGGCAAATTATACCTGGTGGTCCCAATTGACCAAAAATTGGAATCGGGCTAAAAGGATCACTCTTGACAGACCGAAAGCACATTATCAGTACAAAACTATGACGAGTCTTAAAGACTAAAGCAGCATCCTTTCATCTCAAGGATATCCGCCGCTTATTGCAAAGGTTCATGTGATAAACAATGTTTTGTTGCGTTCTACAAAAAGCTGAAGCCCACATGCCATTTCCGGTTACTTTATCATACGCCATCTCAAGAGTCCATCCTATAAAAATTATGATGTGGACCGTTGTAATACCTGAGCCAGCCAAGGATGAACCTGAGTTTCTTTATCTCCCATTGAAATGATCCGAAAAATCCTCAGACGGTGTACAAGCGTTATTAGCGATTGATTTCGGTTAAACAAGGGGCAGTGGTCGGGTAGATTAGAAATTATAGTTCAAAGTGACTGGAGGGGGTGCCATCCGATTTGAGGGGGAGCCAGTTACAGCATGAAGAGTGGGTGATAGAAAAATGGAATGGGAATGAATGAGACATAGGCAGAGGTTTTGTTCGTTCGTTCGTTCGTTCTCATTGCGTTGAGGGGGAATGATATTGGGAACCCTTACCGTTTGCTTTGGAATACCGTGGTGGTCGGGTGGTCCACCATCACTTAGAGGACCCGAATTAGCATTCATGGCCTCATTCTTCTTCTGCTCGGCCATTTTTTGGAGCGCTAAGAAGCGATTTTTCCTCATTTGAATTCGCTTGGCCATATAGCCCACACTGGCGTATTCTGATGATAGAGAGAAGGATAGACAGAGATGTATAAAATCTACTGATGGGATCACACGAGCGTGTTCTAAAAGGCCACAGCATCAAAGAGGTCATGGCCTTTATGGCCTTTCTAGCCTTTCTTTCCCCTGAGCCTTTCAAGTAGTTCTTAGAAATGACCTAATGAGTGTGAGTGTGTCTTTGTGTATGGTACAATTCAGTGGATCTTCATTTTTCTTTGGTCAGAGTGCTTTGGGTCTCGTCTTTGGACCGAAAGATCCAAGATTGGCCAGATTAGGACGGGACTGTGCTAGTTTTGGAGAACCTTTCTTGAACAAGGGGGGGGGGCTCTCTTGCAAGGTCCCTAAATCAGGAATTATGACCGGCGAAAGTTATAGCCGCTCTGTGAATAGGATTACCATCTTAAGGCATTGACAAATTGGTT
Source organism: Tigriopus japonicus (assembly GCA_010645155.1). Taxonomy (NCBI): domain Eukaryota; kingdom Metazoa; phylum Arthropoda; class Copepoda; order Harpacticoida; family Harpacticidae; genus Tigriopus; species Tigriopus japonicus. The sequence goes on along the minus strand of CM021316.1, from coordinate 10,851,605 downwards.
TGCAATTCAGGTTTGATCTGGAGGATCAGGGATAAGGAGCAAAAAACGAGAATCAAGAGAGTCAAGAGGGACGATTTTCAATGGCAGTCTCATTTGAGCCGGATCATAAACCCTGAAACGGTCGCGTCTCGTGTAGTGTCTAGCGTGTTGTTGCCCTATTCACGGGCAATTGGTCAACTTAAACCTAAGCTAAGTCCAAAGGGCTGATTTCAAGGCCCCTTTGCTAACTTGGAAGCAACCCTATTTCGTAATCATTACCCAATAAAGAGGCGAACACCATGAAGAAACAGGCTCCCAGGTACACATCGATGGATTTCACATAGGAGATCTTTGGCAGCGCGGCATTAGTCGATGCCATGAGTGTGGTCATGGTCAACACGGTGGTCACACCCAAACCCACTCGAGCGGGCGTGGCACCACGATTCAACCAGAACGATACCCAAGAGATGATGACGATCAGACTGGAGGGGATATAGATCTGGATCAGGTAGTAGCCCATGGAGCGCACAAATTGGATCTCGCAGGCTAACCGGGAATAGTTTCCTGAAAGAAACGATGAAAGTTTTGGTACGTTCTACATCTAGTACAGTATTCGTTTTGTGAAGGTACCTGTGGAAAGGCTGGCTTCAATGGTCTTTTGCCTGTGACCTAGCACTTTGAATTGTGGAAGCGAAACATCGGCGGAAATTTGGACCGAATTCAGTCCGTCATTCCACTTGTATCTAATATCACTCATGGTATAACCGACTGGAACAGAAATCAATGGGACATCATGAGATGATGATCCTAGACTTCATCATCCTCATCCATCCAGACTCGTCTGGGAATACCAGGAAGGAAAGATGAAAAGAAAGAAGGAAAGGAACGAAGGAAATGCAGATGTTCACTTACAACTTTCGATTTCTATATAGCACAACTGTCGGTCCATCGGAAAGTACTGGAGATCCATTGGACAGGAAGCTGTAATTGTTAATCTGAAAGAAGACGGTCGAGATGTAATTGAGGAAAAGACAGCTCTTCAACAAAGGTACCAAGAACCAACTCACGGAAAAACACTAATCAAAGACAAGGCTAACCTATTTCAAATACAGTGCCTCATCGGGCAAAGAGCCATCATCTTACAAAGAGATTGAAAACATTGCTGGGTTTTCCCAAAAATGTCTGGAGATCGAAAATTGTTCCCTATGTTTCAACTGCTGTAAGTTTGCTGTATCGCGCTTGTTGGATAGTCCTATTCAATAAAAAAAAAGGTTTCTTGCCAAACTGGGTGGTCCCCTTTACAATATAATAAAGCGTGAGTTGACAATGACTCCGTGTCATGAAATTTTGCATTACCGTTCCGTGATGAAATCATTGGTTTACTCATTCGGTGCCGTGCTTTCTCAATGTATGTACGATATGGTAGTAGTAGAAGTAGAGTAGGCAGTATACAAAAGCAGTGTAAAGTAGCTGTGAAGATTTGATTAGCTCATGACATGCACTAAATCTAGTTTACTGTCACTGACATGTCACAATAGCTACAATGGATTATCATGCATCAAAAATCCTCCACTGACAATGACTTTTTTTCTGGCGCGTTTTCCTGACTCCAAGAAACACGACCGAACTCCAATCTTCGTTTATGTACAATGTGCTCTTGGAAAAAATGGAAGCGTTCACAATGGTTAATTGATTCTCCTCCAAAACGAGATGAGAGCTCGATTCAAGTGCATTGATCAAACATCCATCACCATTCCATTAAGTATGAGAGCCCTGCTGATGATTAGAAATAACTGGCATGTTTAGACTGCTAGGACATTGGACCTCTAAACCTGAGTTGTGTGCCCAGTAGTAGATCTGTCATGTAAGGAAATATTAGATCTCATCCACTTTTATGGCTATGGTGAAAGCGAATTAGACAGACAGCTGTGAAAATGGATCGAAAATCATCATCTCCTTCCAATGAAAACACTCGAATCCTCTTCCAGACTCCTCGGGGGTAAGATGGAAAATGGTGGTCCCGTGTTCTTCCACTTCCCTTCTTTTGTGATTGGTTTTATCCTTTTTCTGTATTTTGTTCCCTGTCCTTGGGCACTTCTCTTGTTCCTTACGAGTTTTTTATTCCTTTTCTTAGTTGATGCTATGGCCATTTAAGCAAAATTTGCGGGATCAAATAAGTAGTTTTTCATGGGTGAGAGAATTTATTCCGATTCAAGAAATGTCGAAGTTTGCAATTTCAAAAAAGGTTTCGTGACGGGTGTTCGAAAAATTCCGAGTGAAAAAAACAGACGGTTGGCAATTTTGAGTCAATCAAATGGGATCAAAGCCATGGTGATCACAGCACTTATGGTTCAACCACACTGTAACACGTGTTTAAGTCCACTTCAAGCGGAATGTAGCGACAAAGTGTCGAAAATGGAGTGGCAAATGTGTCGTTTGGCTGATTTGCACACTGCGACAGCTTTTTCCCTTCTCGGGTTCATACTCAGGACAATGGAGCAAAACCACTTTGCGACTGTACAAGACTCACTCAGATTTTCCTGTCCCATACTTTTCTATTCAAGCGTATTTGAGATGTCCAAGGAACATGCAAAGAACAAAGAGAAACCTTTTTGATCGCACATTCGGGTAATGAAAGCAGTGTTCCGAGTCATGCTGAATACTGTCCCAATTTTTGGCCAAGAAAGTGGAGCTCGCTTTTTTCCGCCCTTGTTCCAAGGAGGTCCAGGTTGGAAAAGGTAAGGTGCACATACCGGTAGTTTATTTCTATTTTGGAAAGAGATTGTTTGGGTGGGATTGCCATTTGCAACTTGAACATTTCTAATATTTACTCGCTATTTCCCTGGCTCTTTGGTCGAAGAGAAGAGAGTGACTGACGTCATTCTCCACTCCCAACTATCCATTTTAAGAGTCATGCAATGTTCGGAGTCTTGGCAGGAATTTCCTTTTTGGAAGGGATTTGGAACAACAGGCCCCGAAGGCTATCAAATTGCACGGATAGTTCTGTGATAATATGCAGCAAAAGCGTAGAAACAGATACACAGCAAAAACAGGTGAAGGCAAAAACCTTTTTAGGAATGCCAGAATCGCAAGTCGACGACGACAAATGAACGAGAAAGGATATCGGGATCGAATGGAATCTTCACTCAGATTGCGACGTCTTGGGCGGGTTCTTCACGAGTGATACTATTATTAGCTACAGCAAAAAAAACAACAACAACCGAAGGACACCAAACAAGAAAAAGTTGACCAGACTTTGGGATCTTCATTTCCTTTTCAGGAAATGTGATGGTCGCAGTTAACACACCATTATCAGTCAAGTTTGCAAGAGCTTCATTTTTTTCCCATCTCAAAGCATGAGAGGTTTCGTTAGGCTCCAGTATGAATGTTGCATAATACATTGTAAGAAAAAAGCTTCAGTCTGTCAGTCCCGTTGCAGAAAAAATAAAGCGTAAGATGAGCAATGCAACCTAACATTCACACCTACACCCAATGTTCAAGTGGATTCATCGATCATTGATCGCTGATCCCAACAAGTTTGTGGTTGTTCACGCTTTGGTGTTTACCTAATACTTCGCAAAATCTCGCCCGTGTTCAAAATCCGAAGAAACTGGTTCTCGGTGGTGGCCTTGTGAAAGTAGGCCGTTTTCTCATTAACAAAGAAGGTGTCTGGGACCCAGATCTTGTCGATGTACTGAGCCCCAACCACCAGCTTTTTGAGTCCCTTTTGGCCTTCGAAGGAGAGGCGTGGGTCTTGCCAGAACTGCCGAAAGTACATGTCCAAGGTGAAATCCTAGAAAGATCAGAGTTCTCGTTATTGCAATCCCCGAAGCACGAGGCGACTGTCGTCAAAGTGGCACTTTCCAAGATCGCGGCTCCTGGATCTCCTCTGGATGATGATAATGATGATAATACTGGCGCCCGTCCTCGCGTGACTTTTTCGTTTCTAGACCTGTTCTACTGTACAAAGACGATCTCATACACACACATACTCATACACACACTCACCTACTGGCAATAGTTGTCTGGTTGGTACTTTTGTACTCACAGACCTCACGCTTCACCACTTACCCTCAAAACCCATCTTATTATCTCAACGTGGAGAGAAGTGCTAAACTTTAAATGGAAGGCAAGCACACAATGGGGTTGGCGGTGGTTCAAATTAGATTGGACAAGAAACGACGCTCACTTTCTTTAGACAGAGGATCCAGAAGATCATGCAACAGAATGGAACATGCAACTCGCCAAAACGAACTATGACTTGTTTTAGTAGACTGTACTGTATACGTAGATAGTGGGTGGAAGGAAGATGGTGTGAGTGTTTGGCACCGGGCAACATTCTTTGATTCGCCCTATTTTCCCCCTATCCCCACCCACTGAGACAGAGAGGCCCATATGCTTTCCCCATTTATCAAGGGGGATCGAAGTTGTCTCGAAAGTGATGCCTCGTGTCATCTCCTTTCAAAAATGTGTCTCCCTTCCTTCCAAAAACGAGGAGGAAAAGATCTCCTGGACCAATGGGTCCTTAAACTGACAGAGACAGCGACACTCAGGGTTGTCCCCCCCATTGTCCCCTTGGCATAAAGTGTGTGGTTACAACGTGGGGTAAGGGTTCTCTTTTCCGCTTTGTTTGGCTGCTTCCTCGTACACGTACCTAATACTGCGTAAAATTTCTCCTGTATGTATTATTCTGAGAAATTGGTTCTCCGTGGTGGCATCGTGGAAATAGGCGGTCTTCTCGTTCACAAAGAAGGTGTCAGGCACCCAAATCATATTAATATACTCAGCACCAACCACGAGCTTTTCCAAGCCTCCTCGGCGCTCAAACGACAGTCTCGGATCCCGCCAAAACTGTCGAAAATACATGTCCAAGGTGAAATCCTGAAAGAGTCACCAACTTACAAAACAGCACGACAGAAGCCACGCATCAGCATTTCACACGGGACTCATGCTAGCTAGCTTGCTTGCTTGCTTTTTTTGCTTTGCTCCTAATGGGTAAGGGTTAAATCCCCAGCCAAACAACAAAGCCTTTGAGAAGGACAAAACAACAGGATACAGTTTTCCAGGTCTAATACGTAATATGTTCATTTTGCGAGGGGAAAAGCAGTGTTTAATAATTTGTACTTCTCAAAAAACAATCCTTATATTTTTCTGTTCATGAATTTTGGATTCGTGTTTTTTCGAAGTTTTGTTGCGCTGAAAACATGACAATTTTAATTTCAAGCTATCCTTTTCTCTCTAAATCAAATGAAATCCATCCGTCCATGAACAGTTTTTCTCCAATGTGGTCGGATTGGAACAACCCTGAACTACTCGTGGATTAATTCTGTACTAATATTATTGAGCCAATTTACCGTTTTCCAAGCTTTCATTCAAGAAATCCACTTTAGTGGGTTCAAGTTGTATTGGGGTAAGTAAAGTGCACACCTTTACCCATTAGAGCAAACGTCTGCTGGCGCTACAATAACATGGAAAAAACACCAACAGTTTTCAAAAACATCCCCAAAGTCACATGATTACGAAGACGCCCAATTTACAATAAACAATGTAAAGCCGATCATGCAAAGGAGATTGATTGAATTATGAGTCAGATCATGGAATTTGCCACTTTGATCGACAGTTATCGTGACTTCATCTAAAAAAGATAAGAGGACATTGAAAGTTAGTTGTTCCAGATTGTGCATGCAAAGCAGCCAAGGATAGATGTGTGGGGTCCAGAGTCTGAAATCAACCATGAAGTGCAGAATGGAATGGAGGGATGCAACGACAACTCAATAGAACCGTAAACCGAGGGCACACCAAAGTCCAAAAGAAAAGGCAGAGAATCGGGCTCCACAGCCTTTTTCCTGGCTGAGAGTCAAAAACGTTCACTCAAACAGCTCACACAATGACAATGGGAAGTGATTCTAAGAGCTCTAGAATCTCTGTCCACGGGTGACTTGATTTGAACTCTTCTTCCCGAAAGATAAATAGATAGATAGATAACGTTCCTGACTCAATGTAGTTTACTTTAGGTAATGGCTGAAAAAATCCACATGCCCAATCAACATACTCTGGTTAGTCCTTGGAGCATTCAAAGTTGTCTGGGGCTTTGGGTTTTACAATGTTTTTAAAAGATACCTCATGGTCCTAAAACCTATTTCTTTTTGTACGTTGTAATAAGGGAGATGGTTGGTTCTTAGTTTCAAGATGAGATGGCGAGATTGGATAGAAAGGTTTTGTGTGACGACGATAAACGTTTCCGGAAATGCGGGAGACATTTCCAACTTGAATCAGAAAGTTCAGAAACTGTTCAGGAATTCGTATCTTTCTGAACAATTGTAAAGGTCATCTTTAACAAAGCCAACGTTTTTATCCACAACTAAGATGTACGTACGTTTACATTCTGAGACTTTTTTGCTTGATTCAATTTCATCTACTAGATAGTAACAAAAACAGGAATATTGACCACACCTTTACAAAACACTACTTTCTTTTCCTTTTTCTTTATTGCCACATATCTTTCTTAAATTCGCATTTTAACGCGGGGAAGGATGTTGGAATATTTCAAGGAATTCAAAATGGTATCATGACTCATTCAAGCATAACTTTAATATAAATTTTGTCATCCTGACATCTTCAAATCATCTATTTGTAGCTTAAAAAACATTTTAAGGCCTAGCAACGGTCTTTTGTTCCAAATGTGTATTAGTTTATTTATAAGTAGTGGGTAAACAATTGCAATAAGCTACTCCATATTGACCTCATCCGTCAAACCTATAAAATGTAAGGAGAATCCAATTACAACGTTACGATCCAATCTTCAAAACCGATATGTATGTTTGGTAGAAAGCATACTTAACTTGTCATTGCGTGTTACTGACAAAGATCAAGTCGATCATACCATTTTTTCTATGTTGCGCTTGAGTTATTGAACTTTTTTAGTTATTGAAAAGTTGCCAGAATCATTTTGAAAGAACTGAATGACATTTCAGATTGAACACACAAAAACATTGTAAAAAACTGTCGCCCAATGTCGGTCGGATGACTTCAGCTCGAGGTTGAAATTGCGAGCATTGCTAGTATAAGAACAAGCAAATGGACATTGAATACTGTGTGACATATCCAACAATCACCCGCATGTGCCATAGGAAAGAAAAGCAAATGGAAATACAACAGCATCACAGCTTCACATTGATTTGTCTAGCTCGGAATTGAAAACAAGACGTTCAATTTTGAACTTAAACAAGTTGAACATGAGAAATACCATCATGACTTCGGAGACAGAGCTGATGGATAAGACATACATTGTCACTCCCACTGTCACTGGTTCGCCTGAAAGTAAACGAAACAAAGCTATTCTAGTGATGCCAAGCTACATTAGAAGTGAGGTGTAAACTCTCGAGAGATGAATGGACCAATAAGATTAGGGACTGATCATCACGATGATTTGGCTGGCTCCTCCAGTCATCTCTCCAGATAGATGTTTGGGGTGGTGATGAATAGATGAATGAATGGAAAGGAAAGTATTTAGCAAATCTAAAAGGTGATTGAATCGAATAGTCTGACTTCGATGTCGCATAAGCGCTAAACTACAAACGGTTGAGATGATTACAAGCCAGGACAGGCCTTTGTTTGGTATCACAGGGGTCACATTATGATCCTTGCTAGCGGTCAAAAGTACTCTTTAACGGATTCTTTATCCTGTATTTTTTTGTTGTGGTGGTGGAAGAGGAGTTGTTTGGTTCGTTCTTTTCCTATTCTGAGTTAGGGAGAACAATAATAAGGAACAGGAGGAACTCGTTCAAATTACTGTCTTGAAACTGTAGCAAGATTCAATAAGACGAAAAGGGCTCTAAAGCAGGAAAAGGAAGAATGGATGGATGAACTGGAACGAGAAATGCCTCGGCTTTCGAAGAAGTAAAACAAATAATGTCAAGAAGGTTCTTAAGGAAGAAGGTCTTTTTCTCTCACGTTCCACATGGAAGCGAGCTAAGGGATACTGGTAAGTGGAACAGAAGAAGAAAGAAAGAATCGCTTTGAAGCGGTGTGTCTGTGACTTTGTGCACAATCTTTGAATCTGTGTGGATCTCTTTTTTTTCTCGTGCTACTCGGTTGTTCCGGAACAATTGTGGGTGTTCTTTTTTATGAATAAAGTCTGCTAGTTACGTAATGGTAGTACCATATCTCTCTCCGAGAGCCTGGAGATGGACAGAATGTAAGCTGAAACGCCCACAGTGACCGCAGCTCCTAAGATTTGGCCACAATCAAAATTGAGGAGGGTGGTGGTCAAAGGGGCCAAAGGACAAGGTGGATGTGAAAGAGAAAAAGAACAAGAAAATGGTCAGAGCGATTAGTCAGGGTCTCTTGGCTTTGACCACCATTAACCAACTAGTCTTGAGTGGCTAGCAATAATAATGCGTTTTCCTGATCATGATCATCTTAAGGCCAATCATTCCAGGGGTAAGTATTGCTACATAGAGGTGGGCGAACCTGGGACTCCAAACGGAAGATTGGGGAACTAAGACTGTCGTTTTCATTAGGGGCCCCTGGTCTGCGTACAATACAGTTTTTGTTGTTATTTCTTTCCGGTTTCTTTATGCAAGACAATTGGAAATTTATTAGATGATTTAGCTTTTAAAACAGAAATGATAATGGATCCCCTATGACGATAATGAATATGACAAAGAAAGGTCATTCACACATTGTTTTCAACTAAAGGCTAACGGGGAACTAAATAGAATGAACCAAGGGGAAAAATGTTCGTGCCACAGTTCGACATGAGACCATCAAAGGTCTCTGATCAATGAGATTTTTGTTTAGTGTACCATTTCCACTTCTGAGAGCGAAGATATGGAGAGGACATACATAGTGATGCCCACCACCACTGAAGGACCTGGAATAGGGACACAACTTAGCGCTCTCTCTAGCTTGTCCTCAAAAAAAGTCCTTGGCAGAACACAAAATATAACTCTAGCCAATGCCCAAACCCATCCCAGTTATAATTTTGATGATTAATTATGTATACCTACAAAGTAGATGGATTAGTCATGTTTAGCAATTTTGTCATTTATTTAATGGATGACACGAGAAAGGACTTACCCCCATAGTTTGGTCGTACTCGTTTGTCGTAACCCTCTTGAAAGGAGTTTAAAAGGGCGGATATGTTGACATCTGCGAAGCTGGACTGTTGGCTGAAAACGGGAAAAAGAGACACAAGCAATTAATTTGATGCCAACTGATCTCTTTGGAGGTTGAATGAATGACGAAAGAGGGCATTGAGGGAAATCAACGTGGTGACACGACCAATTTCTCGACTTCTGTCTCTCCTGGGCGTTCGTTCATCGAATATCGTTTTTGGATACAATGTGCAACCCAGTCAAGAGAAAAAAACAAGAGTGAGAAAATTCGAGATCATAAGTCATAGTAGCTCCTTGCCAGTCAGCCACTCAGTCAGTCAGTCAGTCATTCGTTCTTGGTATTGGATTTTGGGGTGCCCCCCGGATGTCATATGTCATAAAAAGTATTGGCTTCTGTTCGAGCGTTAACGCTTCGCCCCAGGCCTCTTTCTTACACGAGTGACAGCAACAGCCTTGGATTCAATCCCGACCATCACTAATTGGCACCAAAAGGAAACAAACTGTGACTTCCTCTCTGTATTTCTTGGGGAAAGAGCCACCACTCCTCTACTCACTCCACTACTGAACTCGTGGCACCAGGCCTGTTAATGTGCCCTTCTAGCTTTGGGCAGGAGGAGACTTCACAACGACACTCTTGGACCTAGTACGGGTCCACATGGGTGGTCGTTAGCAATGAGCGCGAGTGAGAAGCATGAGATATCCATCTTTTTATCGAACATTGCTCAAGTCATGTTAATAAAGAAATATTGCCCCGAAGGCTTGCAAGGCGAAGAGACCTCCAAGGACATGCTAAGAGAACCATTCAAGCCAGCTCGGCTTCGCAGACTGCGAAGGATGAAGGCCAAAATTGCATCCGAGCCTCATCCAAAGACTTCAAATTGGATACATACGTACAATATGTAGCTTGTGGCTGGCCAAGGCTCTCGGCGACATTCTTTTATCCTTTATGAATGTGCCGGATTTAACTTTGGGATACGCTCTTGATCCACCCGAGACCGGTTGCATTAATTATTTAAAGACCACATGGGCCTTAAACGGCCGGCTAGCCTTGAAAGAGAAGGAAGAAGGCCACCGCCTGCATGGCCTTTAGTTAGAGTGAGAGACAAAGAGGACAACCGAGCCCAATCTTAGCCGAGATCACATCTGTGAATCGATGTCTAAGTTGCTGGAAGAACTCTGGAACTCTGACATGTTCCTAATTAATGAACACGGCCAGGGATACGAGCATTAACCAAACACTTAAAACATCAGCTCACACATACCACAAGATAAGAAAGACACATTGGATTGAGGGGGGAGAGGGTATGGCTAATACAGCTAATACAAAAGATGGATAGAAGAAACCACTCACATTCTCGCATCCCGTGTTCCATTCCATGTGAGGTGGGAATTAGATTTATTTGTTCCCTCTCTGTGAGAGGTTACGTTCGCTTCATTCACGCAGTTTTTCAATTCTATAGAGAACGAACGCTCAGCAGGACGAGAACGGGGAAAAAAGACTGACTTTGAATTCAAATTGAAAATGCGACATTTTCACATTTTCCTCATGTCATTTTTCCAACAAGGCCTCAGTGTTGGACATCACTCTTCAATTTAGCCATAAACCGGATCAAACTTTTTTTCGGCTCCCAAGAAAAACGGCCTTCAGCGCGTCACCTCTGTTGCAGACATCTTGCTATTTCAGCGACACTGTTTTCAGCTGCTTTGCATGGTCTATGACATTTTAAAGAGAAGCATAGCAACGGAACTGATCTAACTGGGAACAAAGAAACTTTTTTGTTTAATGTCTCCGAGAGTGGGTGGTGCTTTATCAAAAATTCTTTGAATCCAGAAGAATTGCTTCTAGCTCAGCAGGAACTGTGAACTTGCCGAGGCCACCGAGGACGTCGAGAATGGGGCGAGTGTCATCAAATATTTATTACTCGAATCACTCGCGGCACTCCAAAGGAGACGTGACTTTGGATTGGATTTGCCGGAGAAATCCAGTGTGTGTATTCCAGCATGCATTGAGGCCCTCCCATGGCTTAAAGACGGTTTTAATGCCTCTAATCCACGAAATTGCTAATTCCATCTTGTCAATGGCCAGACGAACGAAAGAACGAACGTTGTTCTCTGGAAACGCGAGAAAAGAGCCTTGAGATTTGGAATCGGAGTCCGCTTCCAGATTCAAGCAAAAGTTTGCTTCACCCCTTGGTGTGTACGAGAAAGATTCTTTTACAATACAGCGTTATTGAAAAGAATCGGTTCATTCGTTCTTTTGATAAAAAGTCACTCCGGGTTTTGGCCTTCCTTTTCAAAAAGCTCTCGTCTTCGTTCGTCCTCGCTTTCAGCAGCTGTTCTGGCCTTGAACCATATTGAAGATATTTTTTGCCTTATTTCTTCACGCTCTTCAAACTAAGGATGCGGGTTTTTTTTCGTCGACGTCTTTCTCATCATCGGATGTCAGGTTCGCAAAACCAAGGATATGTTTTTGTCAAGTTCAATAAAGGTGGTTGGTCTCTGTCTAATCTTGGCTTAACTCACGCCACGAAGACCAAAGGCATCCGGATGATGCCGTTTGACTTCTCGAGGTTGGATTTAATTGTCTCGGTCTTGAAGTCTCTTTTTTCTTGACTTGACTCCCTAAGCTTCTTCTTCTTTGTGTATGTGTGCACTCTTTCTCCTCTCTTTCCTTCTCGTTTTTTTTTTCGGGGGCCTTGAGTCTCTATCCCACTCACTGTCTCTCTGGCCCCTTCTCTGAAGCTTGAAGCCTTTTGGGTATAAAAAAAGTTCAACAAGCAGGATCGGATTTCCTTGGCTCCGGTTGTTCGTTTTTGCCCCTATCATAGATCTGCTCTCAGCGTTAGATTAGCATCTGGAGGCCAGATTCAATCACTCTTTCACACCTCACAACCTCGAATAGAGACTAGGGTAGGGATCCATTTCGCGTTTGGACCACATTTTCCAATGAACGAACCAAACAGAGAGAGAGAGTACATTTGAAATTTCATTTCGGAGAATGCGTTTCCAAGTGGGATGCCTGTCTTAATGAAGATTTAGATGTCAAGTGTGAAGAATGCTGCTCATTGGAGTTGTATAAGCTACAGGTAAGAGCAAGTGTCTTGGGTGGTGTCTTATTTGCGGCTCAAGTTTCATACCAAATGCCACACGTTTGTTGGTTTTAGTGTGGCTGACAGAATTTAGACACGGAGAGAAAACAGAAAGCTTGCTAGCCTTGAGTGGAGTGGAGAACAAGAGAAAGAAAAGTTAGGGATGAAAGCCCAATGATCCAGAAGTTTGGCCCGGAACGAGTTTTATCATCATCATCATCATCATCGTCTTATTGACATGTATTATCATGGAGGTCTTTAAGAAAAGAGGTAGTAAGGCGGCCTCTAGAGAGAGAGAGCAAGTGAGTGAGTGCTGGAGAATGGAGAGGATATCCTTTGGCCAAGACAAGCGAGCGATGAAGGCTCCATCCGTCTTGTTTCCACTTCCTTATAACATATGCATGATTTGATGGATCTCTGATAGGAGTTTTGAAGAAAGGATCCTACCCAGCAGAGCAATCACGGGGATCCCTTTGCCATTCAGAGGCGAGTGAGTGAGTTTACAAGATCCGCCCACGGTTACTTATTCCCCGAGGATCCGGGATAGGACCCCTGTTTACAATTGTAGCTGGACCACTCGACGAAATGTTGCCACTCGTTGTGTCTGTCATCTTTTGGGTCATCTATCAACCATAAACAAGGGCATATCATCCAACATGGATGGACATTCTCCTTCGCTTTCTTCTACTCCTTGGTCTTCCTCTCCTCCTCCAAAATTGGGAGAGAGCCAGCAAGAAGGATGAAACTGAGGCCTTTCTCGACAGGTTCGTACTCAGACAGATAAAGTGTTTAGCAGCCCTATAAACCTGAAATGAAAACCTAAAAGCGAGCAATGAAACTCCCATCCAAGGTTTCCATTTCATTTTGCCAACCAACACGAAGAAACAGGGAGAGAAAAAGAGCTTGACCTCGAGTTCTAGGTACAGAAGCAAAACCTCTTGGAGTGAGTTTCATTTCCCTGCAATATGAAGGAATACCGACCATATGAAATTAATCTTATGAACATTGGTCAGGAACTCGGGTGCATTTTTGAACCTCAACTGACTTCAAAAAGGCTCATGGCCTTGGTTTGGCGGCAATTAACTTCTATTCAGTTTGTAGAAAGATTTGTTTTCCAGTCCATGCTGTACTATGATGTGTACTACAATGGAGATCGTTTGGGGGAGTCCTTGTCATATTTGGGTAAAATGGAGCGTCTTTCCTCGAGCTGACATTCTGATCATCCGTCTTATCACATAAATCAAATCGGAGGGGACCTTCTTTAAATCCTCTCTTTACTGAGCAAGGGACACCAGAAATGGGGGCGTCCACGCACTTACGCACTCCCACACCCACAAGACCAAGCTAAGCTGGCTCCAGCCTTTGTTGGCTGCCAGAACGACCTTCAAGGACCCCGGACCCACAAAGTGTGGCGACAGGGACGCCATCTAGCTCTCGGCCTTTGAATAACCCTCTCAACCTTCGAACACCGCATAAACATGTATAAATACGTTTAGATCTCATGCTATCCGAGATGACCCAAGGCTCGCATATTTTGAAGGTTGAAATTGGAAGTCACTTAAAAGCCCAAGAATGGAAAGGGAACCCTGAAAAGTTGAGCTTGCACTCCAATGAGGAAGAGACGAACGGAGAGCGAAAGATGGACGGACCAATGGCATCCAAGCACGATAGATAAGGAGGTTCTTTTGTTTGAAAATCACATTTGATCTAAATGAGGTTTTCATCATTGAGTTCCTGGAGACATTCGAGTTGACACTAATGCCAAGAGGATCAAGTTTCCCATCCTGGTTTTTACTCACTCCCCCGAAAGCTGCTCCAATTTGCATGGAATCTTGGCAGTCATAATGACAGTTAGTCTGCAAAATCAGCTCTAAAAAGGGGCTGCTCTCGTGTGGATGACTGACCAAGGGTACTTTCATTCACAGAAATGACATTACACAGATTCTGATAAAGCTCAAGAGTGTCTCGTTACATCTCGAGGACAACTGGGAGAATCCTAAGTTGGATTGTCGACCAGGTTGGGGGCGCCTTCAAAGAGAGTTTCAACGGGGCTGTCAGGGTGGTGGAAGAGTGGCTTGGTTCCAAAATGACCGGTTCTTCTCTTGGCACAGGTTTACATCTCATCCTTGCTCCATTTGCGATCCACAAGAGATGAAGGCAAGTCCTTCCCTCTCTCTAGCTCTTTCTCTGTATGTGAGTGTGTGTTCCTTGCTCCAAGACAGACAGCGCCAATACTTTTGGATCTGGAGGGATCCTTTCAACGAGGAAACCATGCCCCATTATGCAGGAATGTTAAATGGCCCTCCTTATAAAGGTTAAGAAAGACTCCTAGGGTGAAACACGCAGGGAGACATACACACACAGAGAGTTTGAGAAGGGGACTGCTATTGTACCCGCGTATGCGAGACAAAAGAGACAGTCACACTGGATTGCAAGAAACCTCTTTGGGAGTAATCCTGGCTCTCTGAGTACTTACTCCTTACATTAGAGCCCTTGAAGAGCCCTCACTAGGCTAGACTAAAGCTGGTTGGCACTGCTCGGGGCTTGACCGAGGAAAATATATTCGCTTCTTCCTACTCTGTCCAGAGAGAGAAAGTGGATTGAGTCCTCTGATATCACAGAGTGGACTCATCATGGCTGGAGTCATCTCGAGAAATGGTCTGTCACCAATAAAACTACGCTCCATTTCATTTGACTCGTTGGTTTGATGTTTGCCAACATGGCCGCCCACCACCGAGATGACCTTCCTGGGGTCTTCATATTGTAACGTACGAGTACTTTGAACACTAAGTGTGGCCCAAACATCCCAGTTTCTCGATTGTGTGGGTTCTGCGTCCATTCAAAGAGCCAGAATACGGAGGGCGCGATAGACGAGTTCAAGTCAGTTGCCATTAAGGTAACGGCTTGCCATTTAAGATCCCTCGGCCGTTCCTTTGACCATGCCAAGCTTTTTGGTGTCAATAGGTCAGATGGATGTCTTCAAATGGATCCTCTCCGTTCCAGGCTCGAGATGTGACAGACGGGAAAAAGTCGAGGTTCCAAGTTCCAACCTCCAACCTCACCAATGGTTCCTTTGGGACCATCAAGACTGTCGTCCTTCTCCACGATAGAAAGCTTCTCATTTCGTCGAAGAAAAACACCATCACAACAACTACCAATGGCACTGGTGGCTAGTGGTGGTGGTGTTGTTTGGTGGCGGTTCCACCACCACTACCACTACTACTACTACTACTTCTTCTTCTTCTACCTTTATACTGTATCCCTATTGTCCGTCGGGAAAGTTTTCTAGAGTTGAAGGACAGAGAGTCTTTTCAAAAATAAACTATCGGCTCGATACGCTGTCTACAAAAAATGACCTTACCTGAAAAGAAAAATAAGTTTGGAATGAACCCGAGTGCATTTACCCCTTCTCTTAAAGAACGGCAGATAACTCTGATGTTATTCATGTTATTTGGAAATTGGAACATGGAGGTTCCGAAAACTGATCAACACAAACTCTTCCAAAAAGGTGCCAATTAAACAGACTTAAGACACCAAAACTCAAAAAAATGCATGTATTCGAGAGAGATTGCTCAAATAGGTATAACTTCATCAGAGTATTTCCCGACATCAATCTTATCTGAATGTGTTAGGCTGTATTTCTTCGGTGTATTTATCACCCTGAGAACCTCTAAATTAACTTGTTTTCTGGCGCCTCCACGGAAGATTACCTTCTGCCTCTTTCTCGCGTCTAACATCGTACATGCGTACTATGCCTAATGTCATTGGAGCAATGATGTGTACTTGTGGAACAAGGGAACAAATAGAGTGATAATTTGTTTTGACCTCAAAGTTGGAAAACTAAGCTATCCTTGGGGAAATTCACCTGGCACCCCAAAGATCTGGCACCCGTTTGTATCCCCAAGAGACTCACTGAGCGGGCGGACAAAAGGCAAGCACACCAGATCCAAGAATTCCCATCTACATTGGCCTTCAGGTTCGTAGCCTACCGACAGTATATCTGCTACACATCATGGCACACATCCCTCAAGCTATCAAGACACCTTTCAAGGCCGTCCAAAGTGCAAATGGAAAGTAAGTAACGCGAACCCAACGACGTCAAAGCCCGGACGCTTCTTTTTCTTTTGTCAATGTTGTCATGTGAACCAATCCATCGTGGACCATTACCACCGCCATTCAATGGGGATGGACGTGGAAACGTCACTGGCACAGGTAATAATTCATCCAGTTTGGCTGGCATCTCGTCTCGAGGTTTTGGGGTGCCAGGCGAAGAAGAAACAAAAGCAATCTAACTTTTGGTTGACTGCCGCTTTCAAAGCGTATTACTAGTATAGTATGTGAGTTCATTGTAGTATGGAGTACGTACGTCAGACT
Source organism: Tigriopus japonicus (assembly GCA_010645155.1). Taxonomy (NCBI): domain Eukaryota; kingdom Metazoa; phylum Arthropoda; class Copepoda; order Harpacticoida; family Harpacticidae; genus Tigriopus; species Tigriopus japonicus. The sequence continues at coordinate 10,835,044 of CM021316.1, read as the reverse complement.
ACAATAGGCTTTGGAACGGGGGTGTTCCTTCAATCTCGAAGGAAGAAATCCAATGGAATGGCCTCCATTTGTCGAGCAGTCCCGACTCTGAAGCGTGGTCGGGAAAGGCCGTATGCTAGTCAGATTTAACTTTTGACTGGACTGAATTTGAAGCGGAAAAATCAAACAATTCAATTCACACACACAAACAAACAAACAAAACCATCCTGTGGAAATTTCCGCCGTCAAAGGCGAACACACAGCACTGTTCCAGTCAAGAGAACCACTTCCGATGATGGAGCATCTGTTCCAGGGCCAAAACATTCAAAGAAATGGCTACGAGAACGACTTTCGATGGGGTTTCGTTGCTCGAATTGCTGTCATGTCTTAATTTTGATGCTAAACCCAAGTCGAGATAGGATGGAAATTCAAAAACGGAACCCTGAATATTGGAAAACATTTGGGTGGGAAATCTCAAGTTCTTAGCACAATTGAGGAGAATTGAGAATACATACTTGTTGGGTATGTATGAAAAGCGAGATCGAAATGGAACGTGTGTGAGAAAGGAAATAATGTTCCGTCTCTTTGTTTTTAAGGGTGGCAGCAACATCTCTCAAGGGAGCCAAAAAGTCAGTTGAGAGCTTGAAATGACAGTGACAGATGGTTTTATTTAGGTATAATTAGTTTTGGCGAACTGGCAGAGGCGAGCGCCAGCAGGAAAATATTGGGTGCCAGGATCCCAGCAGGAAATTTGAAAGCCACTTCTGAAAATGCCCAGCGACATGGCTCCATTCCAAGTGATGGCCTTATCTCTGAGAGACCACTCGTGGATGATGAAATGCAAGAGGAGTGCCAAGACTTTCATTTTCGAACTATCTCGTCCACTCATTGATTCATTTTGAGGTGAACATCGCCAAGAAAGGACAATCTTCACTTGTTTCGAATGTCAACTTGGCTGTAGAAACCTTATCCCATCTCCTGTTCTTGAACGTGATTGTTTTGTGAACAACACAATTGGAATAGGTTGACGTGAATGCAAGCGCAAGGGTTGCGCAAATAGACTCCTTCTAGCGACAGCTGCATGAAAAGTTTTGATGACATCACGCTTTGTTTTGATACGACAAATAAGCTTTACAAAAAGAAGTTATTGTTGTATCAGCCGCCTTAAAATGTATCGTGCAATCTAGTCAACAAGACTCCTATTTCTTTGCCTTTTTTAAATCGTTTACTGATTCACATTGTACATCTAACTCAGCTTACATTTTCATGACAATGTACATGTACGCCAAAATTTTCTTCCTAGCACTATGACCTCATATCAGTTTCTCCATCTATCCGTTCACCATAACGCTTCCGGCAGAAATGCCTTAAGGGCCCATTTGGCATATTGAAACTTGACATCCTGCTCGTCGAGTTTTAAGGCGAGGTTGTCACTCATGAAATATTAAAGGATCAGGAGCATCCTGGTGTTGTCTTGTCATCTTTAAAGGCAAACTAAGCTGAATATTACATGAGATTGAAATTTGAGTGGCGTCTAGAGGGCCATTGGGACACTGACTCGTGTCAGGAAAAAGTGATCCATTCTTGGAGATGGACGCCTGTCTGCTCACCCCTCACCAACCCAAGAAGACTCACGCGTTGGTTGTGTTCTAAGACTGATAGCTGGCAAGTTTCCACTTTCATTTTCGCTAACTTTCAAGAGGCTAAAGATAAAAATAGCACCTGACACACCTGGCACATCTCTCCACATGTTTGCCAAATTTGTCTGTAGGAGTTCCGTTAGAACACTTATATACATACCGTATATCTTAGTAAGATGTGAGCCACGCAGATTCACACCTTCCCACTAAAACGCCATACAATATGGATCGACCAAAGAGAGGAACAGAGGGAGAAAAGGCGAGAGAAAGAGGCGTTCAGGTTTGGTTATCCAATATCTTCTTGGATATTGTGCACTGTCAAAAAAGATGCCATTTCATCGGCCTCTCATCATTACCAACACTTCTCGGAGAATGCGAAGAAATAAATTTGCACACATTTTTTGTCTCATCACTTCCTCGCCGAACCACTATATTTCTCAATTGAATTTTCTTGACTAGAGCCCGGATTTTACAGTGAGCTTGAAAGAATGGTGCTTGAAGGGAAAAGTAGGAAAGCTAAAATCGCGCATTACTACGTTACCACATGTTGCCAGTCCTATAATATTAAAAATAATTGCCTGGCTCAGAGTGATACATGGGCTTCCCTGGAACATTCTATATTTCCTGCTTTGTGTTCCAAAATTGGATCACAGCAAAATATTGGCACGAGATCCGCTTTCGTGTCTTATACGAGCCACTCTGTAACAAAATAATCTCACACAAAGATGAGTGTGAGGCTACAGACTCAGATTCCCGCCCTTAAAGGGCCTTGGGAACCGTCGATGATTGGATTTCAAAAACAACATTGTTCCACCCTTCATTGCTTTGTACATCCGAATGTACGCATATCAATGCTTTTGTTTCTACTCAAGGTCTCAAATATCATAGTAGTAGTATTAGATGTGGGTCTAGATTTGGAAGTTGAGCCCCGTGAATTATTTATGAATGTCTTATTGTCTAACACGATGAGAGCAAAGAACATAAAAGCAAGATGAACGCCAAACTCTATCCAGAAAACGTCCGACGCGCTCGGCCATTAAAATGGAAGAGAAACATGGTCAAAACTGGCCAACTGAATAAATAATGGACAAGCCTGAAATGGAAGTGACGAACTTGTCCCACCCCCTTTCATCGTCTCTCTTGTCACTCAAGCTTTGAAAGTCTTAGTTCAATATCTGCTTAAATGAACATTGCATTCCAAACTAAAGATAGAGCTAATATCGTCAGGCTTTGTAAAGCGTTTTTAGAGAAATGAAACTCGAATCAAAATTTCTCTTTTTTTTCAATAGTGCTTTTTTTCAGGGGGGTGGCCTTGATGTGAGTATGGTTGTATTGCATATGTGGTATTCCAATTGAAGATCATGACTGGATGGCAAATCGAGTTGCCTTGGGAAACATGGTTTGAAACTGCCATGGAAGATAAATTTCAGTTGAACAATGAGCTCAACAATAGAGCTCGCTCCTTCTCCTTTTTTCTCTTTTAGTACACTTTTTGTGATGTTGCCAAAAGACTTTTATTGGTTGGTTAGAGGCAAGGGAGGAGTGATTTCTACTGCAACGAGTTGGTTAAGTAAAAAACCGGAAACTAAAACTAGAAACTGCAAGTCTTCAGGGCAAGAGGAAATGGCGGAATTCCTTCTTTTATCACCCTCACGGATACTTCTTGATCGTCTTTGACATGGAACTCTGAATATGCCATGGTGCCTTGAATGAATGAATCGATGGTTGGTCGAGATAGATCTTTAAAGCTGCCTTTTGTTTCGTCTTCATGACTACAATTTCCCCGCAAAAGGGGCGTCGAGAAAGAAATAAAAAAGGCCGTTTTATGGCCTGGCCTTGGACCATTTGGGACATAGAGAGCATAACCGGATAAAAATAGATACTTAGAAATGAAACAAAAGGCGCAGTCGGATTCGCAATCCAATTCAGCAGGTGACGAGTCTTGTACCTTGAACGAAACGAATCCATTTTTTCGCTTCACAACGCAAACATCTCGAGCCCTCCAAATTGTGTACGTACGCAAGAAACGAGGTGGAAATCAGTTTGAAGGCGAAACTTATTATGCCTTGAGTAGAGTAAACAAGTCCCAGAGCACGCTTTCATTCCACCTCGATTTTTCACTTTCCCCTCTTTCTCTGCTTCCCAAATCCATCTCAACAGGGTTGCCATGTCCCATTCCTCAAGTTTTCGAAGGCTTCCAAGTTCTACTTCAACTTGATTGCTAAGACTCCCTATCCCTTTAATGGACCAATGACAAATTGGCAATAACGTGCACATATGGGTGTTTAGGCAAAAAACAAGCAGCCCTGATCAAGGCCAAATCTCTTATACACCATATGGACGAGAGCATCAGACTGAATTGAATTATCTGCCCCCTGCTGGTTTTGATTACTACTCGCCATCCCAAGTAAGGCTGGCCATCTCTGTCTTACTATTGGCAGTTCTCTGAAAACATGGCGGATACGAGAAGCCCTCGTACTTCTCATTTCTCACCAAAGTGAATCAGTCTTGGGATGATTTTCAATTGATCACCCACAGCCAAACCCAAAGACGTACACGCACAGATTCCGACTTTCCGACAAAGTTCCGCGTTTATTTTCCAGGAAAAAGGGAACGAAAGGACGACTCGATCTATGGAGAATGTCTCTTGTTCGAATCGAGATTTAATTGGCCGCTTTAATACCGCGATCAAGCATGCCTGAGCTTGATCATTAGACACACGAACCAATGCATGCGCTCTCAAATCAGCCTTCTCAACCGCTTATTATTCCCCTGAGCTCTACAATCGCTCATTAAGAGTTGGCGGGTTGATAGTAATTAGTGCTCTCGTCCCCAAGATTTACCAACAAAGCACAGAGTTTATTGACTGGCGCCATTGAATCTGGGAACGGTAAATTGTTAATGAGCATGGAAATTTACTCGCCCGATCGTTTGGTATGTGGAATGTAAGGCATTCGGAGATTCTGGCTCTACTTTGTCAAGCCTGAAATTGGGTCCAAGTAGTGGTAGAATGTGCCTATTAGTTCGTGTCTATGCTTGCTCGCTGGGTCTCTGGAATGGCAGGGTTCATGCGGAATGTTGTTCGTATATCGAGCGATCTTTGGCTGTTGGCTTTGTGGGAGTCATTATCAATCCACCATTATCAGTGTACCAGATATGTATCAATTAAAGGTCTTAATGTGTGACGGCATGCTGAAATACCAAGGACTCTTTGACGACAACTCATTCAAGGAAGGACAATCATCACCCACCACCAAGACCACGACCACCCACACAAAAGGATGAGCCATTTGAGGACTTTAGAGTCTTCTTCCCGTCCTCTGACGCCACTAATATTCTGATGCCGATGAAGGACTTGCTTGTCATGTCTGTTGATCATACATTGTTCATCATTTCTAAATGGAGCGGCACTGGATCATTATGTGCATATTTTACAAGGCTGGAAGAGCCCTTTTCAAGCCATCAATATTCCCGAAGCTTCAACGTCGTTCAAGTGTTCTTTGGTAAGGAACTTGCTCCGAGGGTGGCGCTCTACTTCCACCAAGCTCGTCCTTGATTCATGGCTCAATGTTTATACGCCATTTACCCGTTTCCAAAGCGAACTCGAATTGTTTTGCCAACAACTTTTTTCCTTTTGGATCTTTCTCTCTCTCCATTTCTTATCCTCCTCTTATTCCAATCTTCATAAAAGCTGTATTCCTCAAGAGTCCAGATTTTCTTGGGCTTCAAAGATGTGACGTCACAAGGGACCGACTGACGTCATCTTCACTTGGTTCGTGTAAACTTGTAAATGACATCCCTCATTAGCGATCGAACCTTTTGATGTTAACGAACGGCGATTCCGTCAAAACTTTTCATCCTGTGGCAGGGTTTCTTTTGAGACCACTCACTTGGTACTGGAATTGTAACTTGGAGGTACATGCAAGCATTCCCTCGCCAGGAGGATAAACATAAGCCTTCGTTAGGTTGTTGTCGTCAGGACGGATAAAATTAATATTCCCTGAACTAATTCCGGCGTCCTCCCATGGGGCCGATGTATATTCGCTTTCTCGTTCCTCTTTCCTTCTCGAAAAAAATGAGTTGCCCTCAATTTGCATAAAAGATCCAAAGTGTCTGCTTTCAAGGTGGCCAAAGAAAATGTCAGAAATAAACGCTTGGAGGAGTGTAAATCATGTGGCCCTGACGGATACATACACACCCTACACTTAGCAGCGTCTATATTCCAGAAGCAAGCAGATCTGGTTCGAGTCCCACTTGGCCTTGGGAGCCTCGTGGGTGGAGAATTTGCAAAATGGTCAGGGTTTGTGCAACAAAGGGCCGAGGTTTTTCTTCTCATGCGGATGTTGATGCGCTCAGTACACAAGAGACAACCTTGGAACTGGAAGTACACAATCAGCTACTTCCACAACATCCATCTGACAGGGCTCCCATTTAAAGCCCAACTTGTCGAAGTTTGCCAACCAGATCCTTCGTTTACCAAGCATGATGACGCTGAGAGCGTTTATTATTGTGAGCTTGAAAAGGGTTCTTTCTAACGAGAACAGTTGCAAACTTAAGATGATTTCAGAGAACTTGGACCGAGAAGCCGGGGCCTTGAGTTATCTTCCCTCATAGTCATGGCATCACTGATGACACGTTGTGCACTTTTGATTTCGCAGATATCCGTAGCTTGTGCTTGCCTCGGTCTACAATACATGTGGTGGGTGTGCAGTTTTGTGTTGCTTTCAAAGTATCCCAAGCAGCATTGGAGCTCTTTCACTCACGCACAAATAAAAGCCCGGGTTTGGAGACCATTCTCATTTCTCATCAATCCAAAAAAGAGCGGATGGAAAAGAAGTGTAACTATCTCTCTTTTCCCCAACTGAAACAAACACCCATTCCATGTCCTACTCACTCACTTACTTACAACAGTAAACCGTGTTCGGTAAGATCAATCTCTGATAACTTCAAATCTGGGTCAAGTAATTGGGGTATACAAATCAGAGTTGAGAAGGCCGGCTAGCTGACTTATCTGATGGATAATGTTCGCCCCTCTCTTTCCGTACTTCCTGCTTCCCATTCATAGGTTGGCTTCATTTTGATTGGCCCATGTGGTGGAGAATACAAATAGTCTGTTGCTTCTCGTTCCACTTAGAAAAAGATGGAACATGCCGGAACAACAGGGTTTGAAGGTGATGGGAACCATAGCACAAGGACTGCGACTGACTCTAGGCTTCTGTCGGTAACGAGTGTCTAAGGACAGACAAAGTTTGGCTTCCTCAGATTTCCCTCAGTGGAACGGTTCCGATGAGGAACTGAGGAAGAGTCTGATTGCTCAACAGGAGGCTCGCAACCAAGAGATAGAGAATGGAAGAGATTACTCTGATTACAACGCTACTTTCTACATCCTCGGAGCGAAAGATGCATAATAACACAAGGGAAATGTAGTTACAAAAAGTGTCATTAATGACTGTCACCCGGATTACGGGAACTCAATGTGAAGGGCTAGGGGAGAGGCGTCATTAACGGTAATTTTCCTGTTCATGTTCCAATGTGACTGGGTGTTGGGCTGCTGCCCTTGGCCGAGTGTACTTACTGGAGTCCTAAGATCTTGATGCCCCACAAGCTATTTTGGGGAGCAATCACGTCTGTCCTTTGACCCGTGACGACGAGGAAGGAGAGGCAAATTACGTTCCAACATAGTAGTAGAATAACTCCTCTCACTTGAAGTCCGATAGAAGCGAACCAGGCAACCAATGGAGGCTCTACATACGTAAGTACGTACGTACAAAACGAAAGAGAAAGACAGAAGACAGAAGAAAAGGGAACGGCAGGATCAAGGCCTACCAATGGAAGGCTGGAAGTGTCGTTGCTCCGTAATTAATTCACATACTAGAGGGTCTGGTTTCCATGTTGACACAAAAGAGGCGTCATTTTCAGGCAATCACTGACAGGCTTTTACATGAAAACAAGCAAGGTACCTAATTAAGTGCGTTTTTAATGCATTCATGATCTTTGTCACAAGCTTGGGGTTGTGGCGCACTTCAATCCAACTCATAATGAAGCATAATTTGTCATTGAAGACAAGACAAGGGCAATTATGATTAGTTTAAACTCTTTGTTCACAATGTCTTTCTTCTAGGTCTTGTCCTTGGAGGGGTCGCATTAATTAACAACCGTGAAATTATCAAGTACTCGTTAAAGAGTTCTTTTCATTCAGTAACGTTGGGGATATTGGACCTTTATTAGGAAGCGTCCGTCCAGGTCACATAAAACGGCGCCAACTGTATTGATGAGAATATCTTATCATCAAAGGTTTTTTTTTTGGCTTGTCCCATTTTCATACAAATATGCTACTAGCGGGTTCCCGAGGACGACCCCAAAAAAGTGTGACATATTGGGGAAAGAGTTGAGCGAGCTCAATTTCCAGCATGTTTACTTTTGGGGCGAATCGCCTTTCCCCAAGGTGACTTTCAATCTCCTTCTTCAAATACCAAAGACAGACATGTTTACCACTCGATATCTTGGTGATGAATGACAAAATCATGTATACAACCGTAGTACAATTCGGGAGTAGCTTGTTTATCAATACAAGGCCTTTTTCCAAAACGAGGGTTCTTAGACGTGGGAACGCCTTTTGGAACCAGTATTCCCGATGATAAGCCTACTCAAAGTCGGGGCTCCGATTGAGGCCAAACTACAAACTGAGCCAAATAGAGACCCTAAGTTCCCAATCGGGAACGTGAAAGTGCGAAGGGACAAGACCCTTTCACGCCAACTTTGCAAGTGGGAACACTCCAATAATTGTTTCTGATTGTGTTGTGCGGGAAGTGAAAACTAAACTTTGGAATTCCTGGTTTTGAGGACCAGGAATGAAGAAGTACAAGGGAGCAAATGAATGTGTCATGCGTTAAAGTTACTTTTTTTGCACTTGGGGTTGCACAAAAGACAGTTGATTGTGACGGAGCTGGTTGTTTTGAAACATTATCATATTGTGGCTCAAGTACGCTGACGGGAAAAATGTTTTTTTTTTTTTCGTCAAGGTTAAGCAAATATATTTCCGAATGAGACAAACAAATCCTTTGCATTGATTGCACTGCCGATTAAATGTACATTTTGATGTTGTACCATAACGACTGAGGGAATGAATGACTGAGCTGAGCGGAGGTTTCATGTTCGATCTCTTTACCATTCTGTTGGACGTTTGGTGAGTGGTAAACCTTCAAGCAAACCGTTTTCCTTTCTTTCTCTGTCTCACTCAAACACACTTCCTCGAGCCATTGTTAAAGAGCAATCAAGCAACTCGAAGTACAGCGAGCACATTCCGTTGGCCATAATAAAGCTTGGACGGGAAGTTTACTAATACATCTCCTCGCTAAGGTCATCTACGTGGAAGGTCGGTTAGTTGGTAGGTTGGTTGGTTCTCCAATATATCTGTCAGGATGAAGTTTAAAACGGTGAAAGTTGGGGGATTACATTGAGCTCTCGCTCTCTCTCTTTGGGAGTCGACGAGGCCGAGATCCAATACATTGTTGAAGAATGTTCATTCCGATCCCCTTCAAGGCATCTCTCTTTAAAACCAACGCTTGTCAAAACTGGGATTAGGGGGGTTTGAAGGAGATTACTGTCCCATCGTTATTGTTCCAGAATTAACATTTTGTCGTCGGTGGAAACTCAATATTGTGGCGTTGTTGCAGCAGCTGTTTCGCGTGGTATGTTCGGATTCCCGGACTCGAATGCATTGTCCGGAAAGATTTATAATGCAAGGCAATTCCTCTTTTCAAACAAGAAAGACCAGCTCTTGGTTGGCATCTTCCCAATCCTGAGCATTCGTTCTTACACTTACCAGTCTGAAGCGAGCTGCCGACATGATAAGAAAGCAGAAGAAAAAAAACAGTACGGCAAATGCAAATTTATGTAATTTCATGTCGTACTTCGCCTCCCGTGAAGTTGCTTTTTCGTAGCTCCTCCATCCCTGTTCTTTATTCTTCTTCTCCCACTTTTCATTGGGAAACGCTCAACTTGCAGAGTATTGGGAAAAAACTCCGTGGAAGGCTTGAACATTTTAGTTTATTCAATGAAGCTGGGAGCTCTTCAAGAACCTCGCACTGTATTGATTCCAAACATTGGCTCTATTGCTATCATGTCATAAAATGATGAACGTGAAGGATATCAAAGTGAGTTCTCGAGCATGGAAAGGGATGAAGCAACTCTAGTTTCAAGGATTTTTACTTTCGTAAACAATACGCCTTCAGGGTGACTGTCAAGTACGTCATTGTGCATTCTCCTGAACAACTTTTGCTCATCAAAGTTTCATTTACGTTTTCTGTCCAACTAGGTCTAAAGTTGTTTTATGCTGTAATGCTACAAAAAGTTTGAGGGTCCATTTCCCTCTTGAGCCTCATTTTGATTTGTTTTCATGTCCTCTATTTGTGATTTTATGATTTTTCGACAGTTTTAGATTCTTTTGGGCATGGGCTTGGGAGTCTCAGCTCGAGCAGGAAAACTTTCCTAAACATTCAGGAGGGACTTTTTGCCCTCCAATTCCTCCACTGATAGGATTAATCGCCCCAAATCTCGATCCCGGCCTTGGGACAGTCTCTATCGGCCCCTCTCCAAGTCCGCTTGTTCGTTGGCTTATTTGGTTTTTTGCCTAGAAACGTGAAAAGTTAAAAAAAAGTTTTCTTCCAAGGATCTCGAAATGAAAATTCGGTCGCCAAGCAGGCGTAAAAACAAATGAAAACCACCAGATCGGTATGATTAAGCTATGGTTTATTGAGACAATTTTAAGTTTCAATCAGAGACCTTCAACAATTATTGGCGCTCGTGCTACGATGAGGGCGGATAAAGATTCAGCCAATTAAGCCTTGTTGAATAGGAGACTCTTGAGAACGTAAACTTTTCTTCCTCACAGCCCAAATGGTTGTTTCTGGAAACATTTTCAATTACAAAGAAGGCTGTTATTTGGCCCTCAAAACTTGGTCCCAAGTTTGGTTGTCGAGAGACAACGGACGTCATGCCCACCCAAAACCACAAACCCTGCCATGATTTATTCATCCCACCCTTTCCAAACGGGGCCAATTACAAATTTGTGGCATTCAATCAACAATTCAAACAAGGCTGGCCTTCGTGGTCAATTCTCAAAACCATTGAATGACTATCAATTGAACCTGATGAGACCGAAAGTCTGTGGGGAGAGGCAATAGGGTAGGGTACAAACGGTCGGTGAAATCCGGCTTCCGGCTGCATTTGGCTTTCTCGACCAAATGATCAAAGGAATTTCGATTATAATGAAGTGGAACGTTGACGTCAAGTTTGGTTGGAACCTTTGGTTGTTCCCCAAAGGGTTCAAAAGTTGCTAATATGTCGACGAATCGAACCTTGACAATAGCACAACAGGCAACTATACCAGGGAGCTCAACTCAACCTCGTAGTTGAGAGTCCCTTGTGCCCTGGTTGTGCACTTTTGGATGCCACGGTACGTCATTGACCAAGCCTCAAACGCAAGCAAAGGTGATTGCAAGGACGAACGCATCACATGCAAGAAGATGCTTTAGTTCTGTGCACACATAGTAGTACGTTTAGTTCCGAAGAGTTTTCCTGTTTGGTGGCCATCTTGGCTCTTCTCTGGCTAAGAATATATTCACCACGAACGAGGCATGAACACTTATTAAGAGATGAATGGACGATTGTGTAGTCCGAATTCACTGAGATCACGTTTCGGGTGTTCCCAAAGAAAGAGGGAACGATAGAGAAAGAGAAGGAAAGAAAGAGAAGCAAGGCCGGAAGGAAGGAGCTGTGTACAAACTCAAATATTACTGTCAGGCGCAGACTAACGTAAATGAAATTTATCACTTTCTGCCTCCATTGGAGCCCAGGCACCAACCAACCAACCAACCACCAACACCAAGAGTCGCATACGCACTTCTCGACAAGTCCACTCTACACAGAGAGTACAACAAGATCAGGCCAAGAAGACGGAGTTAGTGTGCCAATGCCAATCGGCCAAATCTCGAGGCAATATCTTCTTTTAGAAGGGGAAGTTCTATCGAACAGAAAATATGGACTTGAAGGTCGACCGGTCTTTGACTGTTAACTCTCATTCCTGGCATTTCTGAGGCGGGAAGAAGGCTGAAAGATTCAGCCTTGTCTCATTGGAACTTGTTGAATTTCCATTCAAATTTTGATCCTTGGTTGTTGATTTTTTGGCTTGATGTGCATAGGAATGAATGCTCAATTTTCCATTGGCACGAGTTCAATCCCGATTTCCAATTCGAAATGGCTTTAAAATCCCACAAAGAAGGAAGTCCTCATGCCCATAAGAATCCAATTGAATTAATGCCATTGATCTCAATTGCCATTCCCAAAACCTTCCACAAGAAAGACCATCTTGAACTCGGAATAAATAGTAGTTGAAAAAGGGAACCACGGCTTCAATTTCAACCAATGGAAGCAAGCTTAAGCCAACGTAAAATAGTAGAGAAAGGAGTACAATAAAAGTACATCACATCTGGTGGCATTTTCTTGTGCTCTCATTTCCATAACCCAGCTACCATGGAATGTGTGTGTGTATGCTTCCTCGGCGAACTCATGCAGTCAAATTGACACAGCATGAGTTGCCATAATTTTCCGCCTCTCGTGGGACATACCATGGGGAAGTTGAAGAAATGGATATTTGGTCTTGAAAAGGTTAATCTGACATCACACGGGCTTCCTTTTGGAGGATGCTACCGTATGCTCACCACCTCCATTCCCACCCAAATTGTTGACAAACAGCATCAAAGTTCACTCTGTTCGACCATCTTTATCTGAGGAGCCAGCTTCACTTTTCAAAATTAGCCCCACATTTGAACTAGTAGTGAGGTGGGAAATTCAAATCAGTCAAATCTACCATCGTTCAAAAGCGCCACTGAATTGATATTAATCATGAAACAGCGTTCCATTACGCGATAACCAATTGAATGGACCCAATGACTTCGGGAGGGTTTCTTTGGAATGTTATTGAGCAACGAACTGCGTGAAACCCGTCTCCCTCGAAGGCACTTGTGTGTGAATGGATAGGTAAAGGGATAAAATGCCGGGTCGAAACCTGCCTTTGCTGATTTATGACAGGACGTTGAAATTAGTGGCGATAAATCTTTCTCGGCTTGTTCATCCCCGGTTTCACTGCCAGCCAAATGAGACGGAACCCAAAGGAGGCAAGCAAGTAAACCTAAGAAGATTCCTCCTCTCCGCCAAAACGCACGTCTTTCCCGTTGGCGTTAGATAGCTACCTACGGATGAACGTCCCCCATCCAGTCTTCCAAGTGTTATTAGCTTAAGCCCCAGAGTGTTTGCAGGCTTCTTACCCTTCAACGAAGACGTTTAGCTTGAAGGTTTGACCAAAGAAGATGGTCAAAATGGCGATGAGTAGTGTCATTTTGGCAATGAACACATCCTGACACCGCCTCTGTATTCCGAAGGTGCTCATTGTTCCTTTGTTGGCGTCAGCTCCTCCTCGGGACAAGAGGTGCGGAAGGCTTGATCAAGACCAATAATCTCGTGGACAAATAGTGTTCATCACTGGCCGGAACACGTCAATCGTCCGGAACATCACTCTTCAATGAGAGGAGTCATCCACAGCCACGTGGAAAGGGTCAAACGGAGATTGCTGCGAAGTGTCCTTGATGAAGGATGACAACTGAGACCTTCAAGATCATTATCGGAGAGTGTAGCTGTGGCCCGGCGGACGAGATCCTTCACTGTCAAAGCATCCATTTTGTCATGAAATTTGAGCAATTCGGGTTTGTCTTCACATAGTACACATGTTTTCTCTGATGTTCACGTGGTTCCGGAGGATTGATTGACACCCAACGGAACTATCACAGCCAAGAGCTTTTTTGATTACGCGGAATCAGCCAGTCAGAACCACTTGGTAATGGAATAAATCGTGGAATTCACACGTGGTGAATGAAGTCAACCACTAGATTTGTCTCCTCACTTGGCGGGAAATCACGCAGAGGATATCATTACTTTGGAGCTGCAAACCTATCGCCAAACGTCTACTGAAGTAAGGGGGCGAGATTGAGGGTTTCGGCACTTTTTGTCGTCAGATTTGAATCACGTCACAGAATCAAAAGGAATGGCAACTTTTCACTCTCTCCTCCTCCTCCATGGAGCGTTTCAAAATTCAACAAATGGCGTCAATCTTGACGAGAGAAGTTGACTAGGAGGAACCAAGGAATACAGACAACGAGAACGACGATGATGTTGGTTGCAAAAATTTCCGGAACGAAGCCCGTGGGAACGAGTAATTCGGTCTTGAAGCACCCGCATACAAACACCGCAACGTTCTTCAGTTCTAAAGGAACTGACAAAGTCGAGTTTCGTCAAGCAAAAGGGGTCCGATCCATGCGTCCTGGAACCTTTGCCGTGGCGGAGATAGCACCTGTATTTTCGGTCAATTTGATGGGAGACTCGGAAAAACGGTTCCGTCGGGCACAAACACACAAAACAATGAAACGATGACAACCAAAACTCAAAACTCTGAAACGAGGGTATACCTAAATTAAAGAGGTATGGCAGATTGGGTGCAGGGTGTTGCGATTGTAAGCACTCGGGAGTCGAGAAGGCCACTCAAATGTCTCGGTGTGTGTGGGTCTGGGCTTTGGTGTGTGATGTTGCTGCTGATGATAGAAATGCCGCTGTCTTCAACCTCCTCTTGGACCACAACCATTACGACGACTACTTCCACCACCACTAGTTCTTCTTCTTCAGGGCGTGCAGACTCACTCACTCACTCGCTCGTTCGTTTCTTCTCTCCTCGCTCTTCTTTTCGGCCTTCTTCTTTAGTATTGCTCTCTCTCTCTCTTTCTCTCTCCTTCTCTCTTTTTCTCCGTGAGTCCGAGCGCAGGCTCTTTATTCAGCTTCGACCGAAGAAAACCGACCTTCCTTCCATCCGAGGATTCGAGTTGACGAAGACCGTCGTATGAAGTAGGAAGAAGCCCACCACTACCACCTCTAACTCCACCACTACCACCATCAAAAACGGGGGGCAGAGAGTATGCGGGTGGGTGGCCAAGTGTATGGATGGATGGGTGGGTGAGTGGGTTGTTGGTGGGGACGGAGCCTAAAAGTAAGAGTGAGTTCGGGGAGAAGATGGAGAACGAAAAAAATTCAATAAGGCCGAGCGGCTTGAAGAACCAAACAGGAAAGAAGGCCGGTGATCGAACAAGCAGGCGAGCCTTGGACTTGTTTCCAAGTCCTGTGTTGGGGTGAGTGAGAGAATGAGTGGGTAAGAGCGGGGAAGCTGTCGGACTACAAGGACAGCTGATGGTAAAGAAACTTGAAGTCGGCTACTGCAAGAACTACTACTTCTCCCTCTCTTTACACACTCCTACCATCTATCCCTTCCTTTTTTCTCTCCTTTGCTCTGGTTCCATAACTCTAGGACAGAATAAGGGGAAGGGGCAGTGGTGGCAAGGACACCATGCTTCGTCCAAGTTATTCTTCGAGGACCCCCAACAAGGGCTTACCCGCCAGACAGACTGCCCTTCAATCTGTTTTCTCACCGGTGCTTTGAGGACCAGAAGAGGGTTGCCAGAGTCGCTGATTCGGCGTTTGCGCCGTTTTCTTCGTCGTCTTATTTAGTGGTCGCTCAAGGCGTCATCAAGGCCGGAGAAAGGGCGCTCATTTCGGGTTTGAGACCAAGACGAACCTCGATCGAAGTGTGTATGTACGTAGTATAATGCGTAGAACTAGGATTAGGAAGCAAAAAATAGAGGGCACTTGTTCAGCGGTGCACAACTACAAGGGAGGGTGGGACGTAAAGGCTGTAAAAAAGGAACTTTCCCTCTTTTGGGGTCAGAAGAAAAGGACCCTCTTTGGCTCTCAAAGATACCGGCCTTGTGGCAAGGCCACCGACGGGGGGAAGTATGGGTGAATACGGGAGGCTGACTACGACGACGGCTACATTAAAGACGATGGTGGGCTTTTGTCCGTCAGAGACCATCCTGGTCCTCGGGCTTCAAAAACTCTAGAACCGCGGAGGTGAGCTCCTCTCCTTATTGCCATAGTACTGGGCCACCATTTGGGCTCACATAACCCACGGTATTAGTACTATATGGAATTCAGGAGAGAGGGAGATCAAGGAAGAAGAGCGACGACGACCAATCACCAGCTATCACCGGTTCATTCCAGCAAGCGAAGAGACGTCAGTTGAATTTGCCATTGGTACTCTAGAGGAACTTTAGATTGAACAACCTTCGGTGGACCGTCTTCTTCTTCTTCAGTTTCCGTTCTTTCGCCGTTCTCTTTCACTCTCTCGCTCAAAAGCACCCACATGCACCTCTATAGGTTGTACACAGAGGGAGAGAGAGAGAGTACATAGGCACGCAACTGTACTGTAGAGCGATCCCTTCTGCAAAATGAGGATTGCAATTTAAAACAGGCAAAAGAGAGGACCAAGAAAGAGAGGCGAAGAGAAGGGGAGCAGGCCTTCGCCCCTTGGGAACCGAGCAAAATGGAATGTTCAAGTTGTAGTACGGGGAGTTGTTGCTGTTGTCGGAGGAAGCAATGGTAGCGGTAGCCAGAGAACTTGGAGATGGAGTAGAGGAGAAGGAGGCAGGAGGGAAAGAGGAGTGGCACTGCCACTACAAGTAATAGTAGTCGCGCTAGTAGTTTTGGCATTGGTAGTCGGAGGACGAAAAGGACGAAGAGGAGGTGGAGGAGGAGGAGGTGATCGCAAGGCCCATCGCTACTCTTTGAACGAGTTGTACACTAGTCTCCATCGACGGGAGGAGAAGGATGAACAGTCAGTTTTCCCTTTTGGGTGTTCTATATCTACCTCCTTGTCTTTGGTGGCATCCGTGCCTTCTTGCATGAGTTGAGACTCTTGTCTCACGGATCCCTTTCCGAATTGACTTTCCACCCCTCACTAAAGGGAAAACTGAGAGAACCTCCATTCGTTCGTCCGTCCGACGACGTGAAGAGACGAAAAAGAAAAGAAGAAGACGACCGTGAGGACGAGACCAAGAGACAGAGGTTCAAGGCCTCAAGATGATCTTTGAAGGCTTGATGATCGTCAGAGAAGAAATATCCTGAGTGGAAACCCCCTTGAAAAAAGAGAGGAGGGAGAGAGGACGAGGTGTAGCCAAATCTAACTAGGACTTGCCAAGTGCGGCTCTTTGCCGTTCCTAAGCCGTTAAAGTTATCACCTCATCTCATAATCAAATTCTATGAGGTCGAAACACAATGAGTTCTCACTCACCCACCCTTAATCTATACGGACCTAGCTCACTCTACGATCTACCCAATGTGCCCTCACTATCTCCTTACATTCTTTGTGGTGTCTTAACCCGTTCTTGGTCAAAGTCAGCGAAACTTAAATTGGAGGCCACAAGGGCTCCCCTTTTCAATGAATCTCTTAGGCTTCCAGCTTTAATGGCTGGAGTTCCGTTGCAAGCAAAAAAATCCCCTGTTCTATTTAGCTGGTCGTCTTCTTCCTTCCCCCTGTTTCTCAGTCTTGTTTAGAGGGTCTTCAAAGAAAAGGATCCGTCCACTACTCCCGTTTTGCTTCCCACTCAGGCATCTCTTCTTGGAGAATATCCCCCAGTAATAGACGGGTGTACTAGTATCTACTATCCCACATTTGCACAGAACCTGCCACAGCAATAAGAGCAACAATTCAAACAGAAACCCTTCTCAGCGAACAACAGCAACACCATAATAAGAACTCTTACAACACTGAGGGTATCTGTTTAGAGGGCACCCAACCTCAGCCTTTCTACTTGTCTTGTTCCGAAGAAGGTCCCACAAAGGACTAATGATCATCTAACTGTTGATGAAATGACACCACTCTCTTGCAAAGAGATCTTCACTTCAAGCTCACTGACAAAATTGGGGGCCTCTCTGGACACACCTTAATCAATTGCCCCATGTCGCAATCCCGCAGAAAACGCAATCTGCAACCCGACTTCAACACACTCTAACCAGTATTTATTGCTTCCAAATGGCAACGCTGACAAGGTAATTGCCAGCGACGTGACAAGTTGCGAACAATCACACATAATTAGACCTTCAGTGGTCCACATGGTCCCTTTCTCTTCTTTCTTGACAGACGCGATTGTCGCGAGGTTTTGAGCAGTGTTTTCTTGTACATGGATATTGGTGGAATGAGCTTGCAACCACAGAAGGGCCCTCCCGAAAGATGTCTGTTTAGGATGTAATGTTTGTTGCTTGCTTAGAGATAAAGGAGGAGAAAGAGGCGGAGAAAGAAGCAAGAGAAGGAGAAGGTTGGCTCTGCTTCCACCACCTTTTTAACCCAGAGTCCCACACTCTGACAGAAAAGAAACACAAACAACCTAGAACGAGAGAACTGGAATAAGAATGAGAGAAACAATGGAACACCCAGGCAAGATCTCTGGGATCTGATGGCGTGGAAAAATTCTAATCACTAAATCTCAAAGGTAATTGCCTGGTTTTGTCATATTGCGCACTTGGCGTTAGTTACCTCTTTAATAAAACGCCTCTCGCCTTCAAAAAGCCCTATGTCAAATCCAAATGAAATTCAATGAAAGACTTTCATGGGTTGATTATATCTCATGTACACAGCTCCAACAAAAGAGCCCCATGAAAAAATGGAAATGGGACAATCGTGTTCCAGTCCTTATCACCATTGCAGTCGAGGGGGTTGAAAACAATTTCCTGCCTTGTCGGTAATTGATCCCAAAAACCGACAAAACAATACCCTCGATGATTGTTCCATCCAGCTAGACAAAGTCCAATCTCTTTTGGGACTCATCATGGTGTGTGGGTGCCACTCTCAAAGTCATGATTGAAAAGACCAAGTTTTTTTCTGTTTACTTCGATTGCCGAGTAAACTACCATTATGAAGGCCAACGCAACGAGTCAACCGGCCTTTGATGCAGTACTATGGTAGCAGTGGTAGTACTTGTAGTGGTAGGTGGCGTGGAACGTGAGTGGAACTTCTCCCCCTTCTCTTCTCTCCCTAAATCGCGAGTTCCTCTGGCCCTTTTTGAACCTGAAAACGATAGTCCCATTGGAAAGAGCTATTGCGATCCAGGAACAACCACTGGAACATGAAAGAGCGTTGAACAAAAAATAAAACCATTTCCCCATTATAGGGCCCTGAGGTCATATTATTTCGCTGTCTATGACTCACCGATACAAACAGTCGAAGGCCAAGGAGGGGAAGGCTGCTTGAGTTATTCACGACCTTCGCTCTCTTCTTCAGCGGTGGTTTGATCGGAACAAGTCGCTTAGCCTTGGACTATTTGAGTTGTTGGTAACGAAATAATCACATTTTTATTCTTTGCCCTCAAATCTGAGAGGAAACGCTAGATGAGTCGTCCTTTAGAAGAGGAAATGAGTTCGTCACAGGCTTTGACTTTGATAACTGTAGTTTTTGTTAGCTTTTCTAAATAAATAGCCTTTGATCCGAGTTTCGCTTTCAGGTTTGTATTTTGGGAGCGTTGTCCATTCTAGCGAGTTCTCTATGAACCGGTTTTCCCCCTTTTGTTAGAGTCTGGACTTCGGACTCGAAAAAGTGCCGCTTTACAAAGATTAATGAATTGGACGAAAACACCGTGGAAGAAACGATATTTTCCTTGTAGGAAAAGCTATTATGTTAATATTATCAAGTCATTGTTTTACAAATGTGCCTCTAAAGAACATTAAAACTCGGTCGGAGAAGACTGTAGGAAGATGACTAGATCTGATTTTTGTACAGCTTATAGTACGTAGCGTTTTTACAAGAAATGAATGTTAAATGGATTTGAATAGTTTTTTTTCGCAGCTTCCAAGTTATAAAAAAGGCTCAGTTTTCCTTTTTTGATATCATACAAAAAGAAGAGCAGTTTATTGGAACTCGTTTCAGTAAAAAAGCATCACTTAGAGGTCAACTTACATAACTTTCAAGAATATTCAGCCAACCTTGAAGCAAGACATATGCTTTCTCGGAAAAAACGACTGCACTTTCTTTGAAATGGAATTGCTTTTCCTAAGTTTGTCTGTCAATTATGGTATTAGACTTTTGTCTTCCATAATTGGTTCTTTTGTTACTTAAGTCTCAGGGAGTCAAAGAAACGTTCAAAAACCTTATGGATTGATGTCAAAGAACGAGTTTCTTTTTTGTTGTTCGATTGTTTGTGTGATTAGCTATTAAGAATATCTTATGTGTTAAAAACTTGAAATTTTGCCCAATTAATAGCTGGAGTGCATTTTACCGGCAAATTAATTTCTAGCACTGAAAGACCTTGACTAAAAGATGTAATGTCGAGTTGCTTCTTTTCCAACCAAATGGGTCAAGGATTTCACGCTTGAAGTTTTCTCTTTTCAATCAAATTTCTCCCCTCTCCTAAATTGACCCCATTCCAACAATTCCAACCTGCTCCTAGCAAAGTAAACTCCTTTTTTAATCTTCCTTCAAACTTTGACAAACAAAAACGAAGACTACCCTAAATTTAAGCAAATTTGAGCTAAAATTGAAGCACCATTCCTCTTTTGCCTTCCGGTAATAGAGTTAACACATCTCTAAAACTACACACATGGAAACAAATTGGGGCGCCACTATTTCCCAACCATACATTTTTTGGGACCATGCTCATCAGGGACAAGACCTTGGACAAATAAACTTCCTCTTCTTTTTACCTTTATTCCTTGTGGAACGTATTTTTGTCTACTTTGAGTTATATTCGTCTTTTTTGTCTAATCAGGTAATCTTATTCGTTTTTTGTCTAATCAGGTAGTTTAATTCATCTTCTTTTTGTCTAACCAGGTAATTTAATTCGTTTTTTGTCTAACCAGGTAATTAAATTCGTTTTTTGTCTAACCAGGTAATTAAATTCGTTTTTTGTCTAACCAGGTAATTTAATTCGTTTTTTGTCTAACCAGGTAATTTCATTCGTCTTTTTTTTGTCTAATCGGGTAATTTTATTCATCTTTGCCGTCTAATCAGGTAAGCTTACTTGTCTTTTTTGTCTAATGGGGTATTTCTTCGTCTATTTTTGTCTGGTTAGAAAGTTTTATTTGTCGAAACATCCTGTGTCTAATACTCACACCTTGCTTTGATCAATTCTTTGCAACTATCTCGTCAAGTAATATCTAATTCTTACTCTTGAAATTGATGCTAAAACACGACATAACTATTATTTGTCGCGAATACTTAGTCAACTAAATAATGCCCACCCTAAAAGAATGAATAAGATGCTTTTTGAGTAGAATTACTACTGTAAGTTATATTGTCTTATTTACACATTATTGTACGATCTCAATATGGCCTAAAAAGTTTGTTTTTTTGGTGGTAATTTGCACTAACTTTAGTCCAATAGAGATGGAGGGTAGGGAGTGCCGAATTTGCACCAGAAAATGGATCCATTCAAGAGCAGACCTTGGTTGAGCTACTCAGACGTTCAAGTGCCGTAGGCTTTGATTGAATCTTTACAATGACGATGGCTTGGCTAGACCACAAATAGCCACTGAGCAAATTTTTTTTTAGAACGCACATCAAATCCGAAATTTCCATGTACATCTGCAACTGTAGTTTGTTGGAATTTTGTTCGACTAGAGCTTGTGTTTAATACAATGGACACAATTTGAACAAAAATGAAAAGAGATTGACTCTTTTCATATCAAATTTATGATCTACCCTGACTTTGCAAAAACGAACTCTTTAGGTCAATCTTTGTGCCAATTACTAGTTAAAAATACTAATTAGTGATGGACCGAAATGGCTCATAACCGAAACCGAAAGTTTCGGCCGAAAGAGGGCTTAACCGAAACCGAAACCGAAACCGAAAGCAGCTGACTACAAAATAGTATAAATCTAAAATACACCTAAAAAATTCAAATTGCTCAAATATTCGATGTTGGGTAGGCGCAAATTTTGAAAAATCGGGAAACTTAAATTTCAGAGGTTTTTGGACGAAAAATTTTTCGATTTTGTTGTCAAACTCCATCCTTTATAGTGCCTGTCTGCTTTCGGTTTCGGTAGGCATAACCGAAACCGAAACCGAAATTTCGGCCGTAATTTCGGCCGAAAGCGCTTTCGGTCTATCACCAATACTAATTAAAATTACTATTAAAATTAAATCCAGAGAGTCTTACAATTCAGGTTGGCAAGTGTACTTCATGTCCAAGTTAGATTTGCCTACGTGTAAGATGGTAAGTGCTTTGCCATCACTTATTCCATAAATTGGTTTACGTAAGCAGACCATTGGCGACTTTCACTATGCCATGTCACTATTGGCTTTTGAAAAATCTGTGTATGGCCAGCGTCTCGACTCAAAAAGTTCAAAAATGACCAATTTGAAAATACTATGGAGTTTTTTTTTTGAAGTGTTTTAATTCTTTGCAGTGTTTTTTCCAAACTAAAACCACACTTTCGGTCCCTTGCCTTCGATTGAACTCAAACTTGAGCATATGATTGGAAAAATTTCGACGAGAGCCAATTTGAGAAGGAAATTGCGCACATTTCGCAAGACTGAACCGTCAGAAAGCCCCTATTTGGCGAGAGATAAGACTGTATTGAGACATTAGATCGATTGGCAAAGATTTCATTCACCACCGGGAATCGGATTCCAAGATGCCAGTCAGCAAAAATGAGTGTCCCAAAACTGTTTTCACATTCTTACTTACCCCAGTTACCGAGTATTTGCGCTCGGAATCCGACACTCCAACATCTCAAACTCACATTACCCGAGATCACATCATTCACCATGATAATACCAACAGCCCACTGATCCAGATTCTAGATCCTATTTCAAATCTTTCCATACAAAAGCACAAAATATATTCTACGCCGCCCCCGCCACTCAACATACAAACAAAAACGAGGCCATGGAATGGAGTTTCATTTGCATTTAAGCGCCTAACTGAGTGGGATAACTACATGTTACTACAACGCCCTTTCTTTGGCCTTCTTTGCCTAAGTGAATCCCTCATTGGCTTCTGGATTCGTTAATCGAACCCGTACTCTTTAGCAATATTTCTCAGGCCAACTGGTCAAGCTCATCTCATTTTTCTAAAGGCGTGAAAATTCCCACGTGGCTTGGAAACATATTCAGCTGAATCCTTCACTTTACAAGTGTACCCACTTTCTCCTCTCTATTGAAAGTTCGAATTGAATTTCAGCAGCCTTTTCCATGGCGATCAAACCTAGAAACTTTCTAAATTAGAACGTCCCTGGGTGATTGACAGATTACAATTGTGAATTTGAAGCCAATGTTTGAGAGACACTAGGGAACAAACTGACCGCAACCCTGGTCCATAATTACCAACATTGGTAAGAGCCCGTAGACGAAGGATGGAGAATGAAGGCCAAGGAGGAGGAGAAGGTATAGGAGAAGTAACTTGCGTTGTCTGCAAAATCAGAGAATTCCCTTCTTCTTCCTCGTCTAATGCCTCAACTTCTCATGTTGCCGCTAATCATCAGGCTTGCCAAGAGTGCGTCCAAGTTCCAAGAAAACGAGCTTTCTAACAAGGAAAACAAGCGCAAATTCCTCGCGGATGCATGCAAAGTCTAATCTTTCCAAGTGATTTTGATAAGGAAATGGGTCTCTTTCCTGGAGTTCAAGATCTATGTGCGAAAGGCATTCAATGTGCACTTTGAACGGCAACCCTGACGATCTGGTTGTTTGTTCCTTTTGCTCCAAGTAAAGAGAGTAAGAACTCTGGTTTCTAGCTATAAAAAGCCAGCCCTAAAAGTTTGAAACTTTTCTTCTTCTGCCCTTCTCGTTGTTCGGCGAGGAACTTCTTTGCTTCCAGTCTGCTTTATGTTGCAATATATTCGACAGAACTAGCAACTCCTCTTAGTCTCACAGTGTGGCAGCACACCTATCCTCCATTGGCAATCTCCCTGAGGCGTCCAATCTGTGACAAACTCTTGCAGTTCAATAAAATATCTCTCTATCCTCATCTCCTGACTAGGTTCTTTTACAAATCCAACTCTTTCCGCCCCTTGCTCTCGCATCTCAAAAAAGTGGTGTCATTCCTCGCAAAGGCATCAATAAGTCAGTTTCTCGGGAAGTGTATGCCTCCATCAATCTAACGATAGCTTCTCACATTCAGGGTGACGCAATAAAAAAGCCTGAGCGAGCCGTTTTTAAGTTGTGTGAAAACTGACCGGAAGGAAGCAACGCATCATTCTGTGCTATTTTGTCTTCCTTTGTCCATTGGTCACAAACCCGTTCACCGTCTTTTTACCGTTAATGGAGTGAAGAGATTGATTGGTTTACCAGAGGTACTTCTTTACCCGAAGGAGAAGAGTTATACACCAATAAGCAATGGGGAAATCTTTTCGAAGGTGCTCACGCTTGGTATCAGTTGTTAGACATTTCTACAATCTTCAAACCAGTACTATTACTTTAATTAGTTATCTTTGTAGTACAGTATTTTTATCTTTACAACCTACATGCAAACCCTTTTAGTAACTGAAACACACGTGAAATGATCCTAATCATTTTATTTCCTGATTTCGACTTAACGATCCCGATGTAACCTGGTTTTAATAGTTTACGAACAATTCAGGAAGCATTCCAATTTGCTCCTCAATTACTTTTGTAAGCTTCATTCTCTAAATAGTTTACCTATCCTTTGTTTTGAACCTGTATCAAAGCAACAAAACTCATTAAACCTGTTTTATTACATTTGACCTTGGATTTGACAAACATTCTGAATCAAGCCTTCCCTTGTCCTTGATCGATCTGTTCCAAGGGCTCTTTTAATCCAAGACGGTTGATTGTGCTCACCCTGTACATGTCCCAAGTATCGCAAGTGTAGGTATCTGAAAAGCGGTAATTGCATGTTAGAAAATCAGGAGATATTGTCTTGATCACTCGAACAATTGCTTTGCGAGTGGTGTCGTCCTCTCCCACTTAGAGTGCTGTTCTTGGTTGGTTGTCGTTGTGTCCTTTGGGGGGTCTTTCCCCTCTTGAATGTGCCACATTGGTTGGTTGGTCCCTGGTTCCTCCTCGCCCAGTTATTGGATTGGCTTGCTTACAGTTGTTCGTAGGAATAGGAGTAGCTCGAATTGATATCAATTCGGATAGAGGGAGTTCCTCCTGAGCCATTTGGTCCCCTTCTGTGAGCAAGAACAAGAACTAGAGGAAGGAAGTTTTTGACCAATCTGGCGATTTATCTTTTTCGTCCAGTGCTTTGTCGATTGGTGTGCCACTTTTTTCTTCTTCTTTTGTAATGCGATTCCTCTGTGATCCTGTCCCTGAGGCTGTGGAACATGAGAACCCGAGACAACACCCAATTATGCATGTTCACCGCTCCAAGTTCATTTCACAATTGAGTTAACAATGGTCCCTGGAATCCTTGGTACAGTTCTTGGTTTTCTCTCTGAGTTTGAGAGCAAATGAAATTTATTCAACTATGGTCGTCTGTTGAGCTCGACAAGTTCAATGAATGAATTTCACATCAAGAGCTGGTTCTACAGTCGAAAATATTTGGGTGTTAAAGCAAATATATGCTAATACAATTCATTCATAATCTCGAACTATCGTGTTTGTGTTGATTGTTTGTTTGCTCATTTTCTGTGCCATGAGTTAAAATGTGGGGTTATGGCTTGAATTTACTCCAATACTTGAAGCAAAAGCCATTGAAAAAAAATTATTCGTTTTTTTGCTTTGTGCAAAATTCTTTTTTTTTTCAAAAATACGCCTCAAAGGGAGGTGTCTCCTTTACAATACATGCGTAGGTTGTGACTCGAGGGAGTTCGATTTCTTACTTAAAAAGTGAATTTTGTTCTACAAAGAATACTGACAGCCAAGATCTTCTCTAAATGGTTTGTAATACTACTTTTCTGATGTGAATTAATCCTTAATCGTCAATTTCAGAGAAATTATCAAACTATTCAAACCTTCCCTTTTCCTGTCCACACGTACCCGCCGGCCAGAATTATAGACCAGGTAAGATGTAACTTAAAAGGATAAGCAAGGGTGACGCCTTGCGAGATTTAATATGTTCCGGATATGCCATCCATATCTTCCTAAGCCGAGATTAGGCCTTCATGATCACAAAAAAAACTTTATTCAATGTGCCTGCAATCGGAAAAATGAATGACTTCAGAGAATAATTGTTGGACTATAGACCGTCGCAAAAAGCGACATCTTGCAGCACACATGGCATTATTTGGAGTGCAGATGTAGAAAATTCCGAAAAACAGCTCTTCAATTTGCCAAGTTTGAATAGCTCATACATTCCAAGTGATTTAAAATTGCTGGCAAGCAACTGGAAGTTGTAAATAATTTTGTTTGAAGAAAATAGTTTCAGCTTTTAAGGGTATCATGTTTTGACTCATTTTGAAATTATTACAAATCGAAAATGTCAACTTCAGCTTCAAAATCAGTCACTCTTTACATAAATGGAGAGAGAAAGGGAAAAGGAGGAGACAAGAAGCGTCGTTCACCAATTGAGAGTGACCAATTTCAGATCAACAAATAGGTGAGAGAGAAGAGAGAAATAACATTATAATTTTTAACATTGCTGTGACAAACACATACAATTTTGGTCTTTTGCTAGCTAAAAACTCTTCAAGTTTGATTAAATGGCTGATAAATGAAATGAAAAAAGAAACTCCAAACATTTTTGAACTTTGTATTAAAGTTAAAAGAACACACAACATAAATTGGGTCACTTAGTATTAGCTAAAGGCTGGAAATTTCAGCCTTTAGTACTAGCATGCGCTCCAGGTCTTGGAATTGCGTGAGTTTATACATGTACATTCGATGGAAATTTAGGCGATAGCATACATGTACAGTCAGGAGCAAAAGTATTCGTAACCTCGAAAATTTTATTGATTTTAAAATGATACTCGATTTTTGAAAAATACATTTAAGAACCATTTTGCTCCTTAGTTATTCTTTTATCATTTAAAAGCTATGATACTTTTCTTTTTAAAAATTTACAAGATTTTGGTTAAAAAACTGCTCAGAACATGTTTTAGACCAAGAGCAAAAGTATTCGTAACATTTTGTCAATAGTTTATTGAACGCCCTTTTTGCTGAATTACACTTAAGAGACGTTTTTTATAATCATTTACAAGATTTTTACATACATCTGAAGGAATGTTAGCCCATTCTTCATAACAGATTTGCTCCAGTTCGTCAATTGTCTTTGTATGTCTTGCACGGATACGGACTTTTAATTCTCTCCAAAGGTTTTCAATTGGATTAAGGTCCGGATTCATGGAGGGCCAGTCCAAGACCTTAATCCGATTGTCCTTCAACCATTTCTTGACCAAAATGTTGTTGTGCTTAGGGTCGTTGTCGTGCTGGAAGACAAACTGTCGACCAAGCCGAAGTTTCCGCGCTGAACTCTGGAGATTCTCAGCCAAGATATCCCGATAGTCTTCTTTTTTCATTGTCCCACTGTGCTGAGTGCATTCAGCCGAGAATGTAGGGACAGCCAGATAACAAGAATATAAAGATGATAACCAGCTTGTTTGGAGAACTCAAATATATTAATGTAAATTTTCGAACAAAACACGCGTCTTAAGATATTAGGTTTCGTGATCCATTGAGTGGCGGGAAAAACAATCAGGGATCGATAGGGGGAGCCACATGTTGGTAATGTCGTTCGAACTCAGGCGGGAAAGTGGGATTTTATCTTTGCTGAACAGCACACCCACTAATTCTCACGAGGTTACCGGTGCCTTTGGCGGAAAAGGAGCCCCATAACATGATCGATCCTCCACCGTGCTTGACCGTAGGATTGGTGTTTTTTGGATGAAACGCTTCTCCTTTACGTCGCCAAATCCTTTGAACATCGTTGTGACCAAAAAGCTCAACCTTTGTCTCATCTGACCAAAGAATCCTAGACCAAAAGTCACTGGTCTTGTCAAGGTACTTCTTGGCAAATTCCAAGCGAGCCTTCAAGTGTCTATCCTTGAGCAAGGGAGTCTTCCGTGGGCGACAAGACTTCAATCCTGCTTTGTGAAGTGAGCGAGCAACAGTAAACCTCGAGTTGGACAATCCATTTTCACTGAGACTGTTCCGGATGTCCTTGACCGTTGTTCGAGGATTATTTGTGACCTCTCTGACAATCTTCCTCTCAAGTCTGGCTGACAGTTTCCTTGGACGACCGGATCTTGGGAGGTTCTCAACCGTTCCGTTCTTTTGTGCCTTCTTCACGACGTACTGAATCGTTGAAATCGAGATGTCCAGAAGCTTTGAAATGGCTCTGTAGCCCTTGCCTCCATGATGAAGACTTACTATCTTCAACTTCAAGTCCTTGTCGAGCTCCTTGACCTTGGTCATGATTGGCTGACTGTGAAGCAATTGTTCAATTCCGTAACATTTATAAGATCCAAGAAAGATCTAGAAAATCTTGGAAAAAAGGAGACTAAATGACTTTTCTCCGGCTTTCCAGAATGTTCTACATCTTTCGATCAATTTTTTCTGATGAAAAATCTGTTTATAAACCTATTTTGTTAACTTTTTTGCGCGTTTCGAATACTTTTGCACTATCTAAAATTTTGTTTTTAATAATTAAAAGTTAGTTTCAGACATTTTTATAAAACAATTGCGGGAAACTGGTATTATTCTTAATCGGAAAAAAATATTACATTCTTACAAACTTCTTAGCATAGTATTTAATTGGATATAAAGGATTTTCTGGTTTTCTCATCACGTTACAAATACTTTTGCTCCTGACTGTATGTAGTTATTAGGGTAGCATTGAACATGATCCAACAAAATAAAAAAAGGGTTTAATTCCTCATTTAAAATTGCAAATGCACGTATGGAATTTTATTATTGCCTTTTTTTTGGTTTCATTTTTGGTTACGAGTTCTTTTGGTCCATCACTGAGTATTTCGCTTTGAAACTGAAGTGCTGCAGATTGCTATGACACCGATTTATGCATTTTAAGCCAAGGGTTGGTGCTGAATGTCTAAAGTGAAGCGTGTTTTGCTTTTCTCTCTTTGGCTTTGTTTGTTTTCAATTTGCTAAATATCAAATCAAATCCTTAAGGATATTTTTAAATGAAAAAAGAAAAAAAGAGGACCCTCTTTTGTATTGCTTGCCTTTAAACAATGAGACATGCCTGCAATGTGGCCAATTTAGGTAAATACATCTTATCATGTATGTAGGCAGAGTTGTGATGTGATTGTAATTTCAATTACTGTGATTGTAATTTCAATTACTGTGATTGTAATTTCAATTACTGTGATTGTAATTTCAATTACTGTGATTGTAATTTCAATTACTGTGATTGTAATTTCAATTACTGTGATTGTAATTTTAATTACTGTGATTGTAATTTCAATTACTGAAATTGTAATTACAGTGAAATTTGATTTAACGAAATTGTCCGTCATTCCAAAATATATCGTTTAATCTAAATTTATCATTAAATCGAGATTTCACTGTAATTACATTGAGATCAAAGTAATTGTAATTGGTTACAATTCATTCAAAGTAGTTGAGGTTTTTCAATTACAATTTACAAGTACATTTCTTACTACATCACAATTTTTCACAGGCAGTTTTCATCGTTTATCAGAATTGCTTGTTGCACTGATCCATGAGGTCATATTTGTCAATTTTTAGATTTTTTTTATTGTGTGCGAACCTTTGCAATACAGAAAGGTTGAAATTTTGAAAAGATATCCAATTGAAATGTAATTCCAAGTAAATAAATTACCATTTGAAAGTAATTGTAATTAACTTCGTTTTAAATATAAAGTAATTGTATTTAATTACATTTGATTACATTTGAAAGCAAAGTAATTGTAATAACAATAAATTGCATTTTGAAAGTGATTGACGCAGATCTGTGCGTTTGAAGATTTCTTAGCCACCCTGTACTCACGATTTACCACCTTTTTCCATGGCTGTTTTAATCGAATTCAAAAACTTGTCCATGTTCCAAAATTGTTTTTATCCTTGGCACAAGTACATGAACGTACCTAAAATTGTACAAAGTATTCTCACATTTATTCGATGACTAACAAGGTGATCTACAGGATACATCTGGCGGGCATTTGAGGCTCCTTTTCCCCGCCTAGTTGGCCGATGTGTTCATCTTGTTTTAGTCTGAGTCTTCACATTTCATTGTCTTCAGGAGTGCAAATCTGTCCCAAGGGAGCCCTAACCTCAACTACAAGCGAAAGAAACCCACCAAGTACGTACATAGATCCAACAAACCGACCCTCTTTTATGTTCTAATAGAGGTCCGTAGTTTGTGACCTACAAGTTGGGTTACCTCACAACCATCCACGTCCGTTCCTCATTCTCATCGTCTCTGAGCGGAATGGTTTCAGATCTCAATCACAGATATCGTGGGCAACTCATGAGCCGACATAATCCAAGAAGATGGCTCGAGAAACTTGGCTCGTCATTGAACCTAGGGACCAAAATGAGACGATTACAGATGCTTGAGACCACCGCTCATTCGCTTTGACGAGGGAACTTTCAAGTGACAAAACACGTGGTGAACCTGTCTCCCCATAATAGAGAACAAGGCTCCTCAGGGGTGGAATATCTATCTTTGTTCTCTTCCAAGTATCATTCAAGGTCTTTTGTCTCCTCAAGACACTTCCTCTTTCTCTGCCTTTGCAAATGGGGAATGCATAAGTGCCTGATCTACTGTGAAAATTAAGTGCTTAAGAGAGCCCATTTTTGAAATGAAGTAAAAAAGGACCCCCTCGCTCTTGGGTTTTGTTTTCCAAATGCAGCCAAACTGTCACTTGAAACGAAACGAAGGACAAGGGAAACAGTCGGCTGATCCATTGGCACGCAAATACGAGAACGTTCCATTTGTCACATGGAACACCGAGGACCGCTTTTCAAGCGGGAAGATGAGCCTCAAGTTCCGGATGTGTGCAAGAAACGCTTTTCGGGAACGACTTCATAATCATAATACACTGCGATATTTCAAGCTCATCTTGGACAGAGAGTTCCATGAATTGTTTTTTCCGTTCCATTTCAGGCACATTAACATCAATTTCTTGTATTATTTCCTCACTTACTCATGTCAATGTGAATGTCATTACTTAGCATGGGATAGAACAAGGGAAAGAGCGCTTCGATGCCCATATTTCGACAACTCAAGCCGAGTTAATCTTATAGACGTGTTCCTTCAATTGATCCAAATAAAAGTCTGGAACCCGTAATCCAAATATCGTACTTTGAGAGTGGCAGAAAATCGAGAGTTTGGAACTTTTTTCAACTCCTAATCTCGACAAGTTGAGGTTGTCATGGACAGCAGTTGATGATTGGAAATGTTAAAGGATTGAGGTATTCATTTTTCTATTGAAGGCCGAAATTCTTACCAATCGTATAAGTAAGTATGCTAAAGTTTGGCTGTTGGCAAGCGAACTTTAATGTCAATGTTATGTGCAGTGCAGGCAAAGTTTAATCGATAGTTTATGGTATTAAAAAAGTTATACAAGACATGCTGGCTTGCTTTTATTGCTTTTTATCGGGTCGTGTTCCTAATCGTTCAGGGGGTCAATTATTCATGATCCATCGAGGTTACAACGAAATCACATTACTCAAAATCAGCCGATCCAACTCAACGCTTGTTCCGGTCACGTCACATTTATCCGGAAGGAAGTCTCAAGAGTGCGTTGTCGTCACCTTGAGGGCTCTCAAAGTAGCACTACAATCAATGAAAGGGTTGAAGGTCCTGTTATGGGTGTGAAAACATGGGTAGAGTGAGTGGTAAAGAATGAGCTCTGGCAAGTAGATCAAAGCGAAGGCGGCAAAAAATGATGATGATCATGGCGTTGACAATGACAACGCTCGTTTGTTTCGGCTTTGTCATTTCGGATCTCTCATATCCCGGTTGAAAGGATATCGAGGTCCCGAGAAATGTTTGACCTTTTTTCTCCTCTACTTCATGACGAAAGAAGGGAAAAGGCCTTGGCTTCAAATGATATTTACGACTTAAATCTCCCCTTTGGCTACGGAAGCAGTTAGTCTCGCCTGATTTCCGGCGAAGTCATGGCAGATATTTCAGATCCAACTCTCTCAATGGTTTCCCATTTCCTGGACAAATCCCGGTCTCAAACAGTCCAACCACGCACTACATCAAGTGAGTGAAACTCAAGGATGGAAGAGGAGGAAAGGGGCTTTCATTCAAGGCTCAAAGCCACTACTTCTCGTACATTTCGTACTTGGCAGCGAGGAGGAATTGAACTGGCTTTAAAAAAGGCCAGATGTAAAGTGAGTTGGATCAAGGAAATATGTAGAAAGATTAGAGAACGGCGGACCTGCGAAACTGTTCGGATTTCCAAATTGGGAAGTAAATCCGAAAACTTCTCCCTCCTCACTTCTACATTCTACAGACAGTCGCTGTTGAACAGTATGAGAGTCATTAATCCTCAAATCCTGACTTGTACACCAATTACGAAACTTCCCGAGGCCATTTGCCATCTGGAACGATGGAGACGATCCACCGTTAGCTTTTGAACAAGAGAAAATCATAATCGCACGTGTGGATCGAGGGAAAGAAGACCCCATAATTTCAGACTTGGCCTTTCAAAGTGAGGGCGAAAAAAAGTTGTCCGAAATTACGTTACTATTAGCTTTAGCTTATTTCTTTATGACATTTTTTATTAGTTACTTACTTTTGTTGAGTAACAAATTTCGGCCACGCCTGCACATTTTTGCTTTGCCTGGTTTGCCGAGAAATGTAGGGAAGTGATAAGGAGCATTTTGAAAAAAGGCAAACTGGGTAACGTTGAAAGATACCCAATGTGCCAAGCAACTCAATAGAAAAATTAATTCATTCTACGTATTTTTAAAGTAAGAGTAACACTGAGAATCCCAGCTGTGTACGTAACCAGTGGTACCTTTTTAAAAGGGCTTCTCTTATTTTTTAACGTCTATAATGTTTGATATATCGCTAATGCTTGAAGGTAGTCCCATTGTTTGCAGATAGGAGACACCTAAAAATTTACAAGGCCAAAACACCTGAAATTTTCAGAGCATCCACTCTACCGTTCTAAATAATACAAAAATGTTTACGACTTTACCATTGGCAGTTCAAGTCCAATTTTTCCAACGAAAAATATTCAAGCTTCACCTGAGGCTTAAAATTGATCCAGCACCTCTATCCAGGGCAAATTCATGTTATAAATGAGTAATAAAGTACCCGAATGAGTAGAGAAATGTGCCTCTCTAGAAATGCGATCGTCTTTTGGCCTTTAGACCTTCAAATTCTTGGCCTGAGAAGCTTCAAGGGCCCACCAAACAGTGGGAAGAGCCTAACAAAAACAGTTAGCTTTCAGAATTATGGCCTACAAAAAGTTCGAGAGAGTCTTTCTTCTCCCGGCGAAAGGTGAAGAAGGCTAAGGCTGAAACTTTGCAAATCTTTTCATAAGTGGCCTTAGTTCATTTTAAAAAGGTTTTCCTTGAACTTTCCGCTCCTTCCTCAATTGAGGCAAAATCCCGCTTTGGGCTTTCCACAAACAGGCAATCACCATCCTCGCCGTACACATATCGCAAATGAGCCAAGAAGGTCAGACACGTTTGGACAAAAGGAGTTTCAAAACAGAACCGGATAAAGACATCCTTCATCAATCTTTGTTTCAGTCCATCTCTTCAAGGTCTTCTTGGTATCCAGTTTCTCGCACCTAACAACTCTTTCTTCTCCAAACCTAACGTGATCGTCTCGGGTTTTGAGCCCTGGGCTTCGAGAAAGATGGACCCTGGTGCCTCCTCCAGTGTGTCTGTCCACAACACCGTCAGTAGTCAGTCAGTCAGCTATTCTACACACCGTTTCTTCTCCCATCACACCCACCAACAGTTCTACTTCTACTACGTACAACTACCGCCATTGGGTGTCCCTACGTGCAAGGAATATTAGCTAATGTTTCCTAAGACCCGCCTTTCCCCAAGGTTTTGAGTCCCGAGGCCAGGAAGTACACGAGAGCTCTTTCTTTGGCCATCTTGCCTTTTAAAAATGAACTTCTCGTTATTTTGATCGAAAACAAACCGTACATGTGAGAGTGAACGAAAGGGTAGTTGGGCGCAAGACGCCAGAATTTGGGTGTTCGATCGAAATTACTTCAAACGGGCTTTGCATGTCATTATGGAAGCCTTCAGCAACCTGATGGCGTGACAGATTCTTGACACGCTTGAGCTTGGCGGACTTATTGTCTTTACGAGGACATTATCACGCCTTTGATGAGCATGAAGGTGTACGTACGTGGTTGATTGATGAAAAAGAGAAGTTGCAAAATGGACAAGGCGATCAGAGTTGGCATTTTGGTTGCAAAAACGTGACAAGCATTGCATATTTTTTCTTGTTTAAAGTCTCGCGAATTCCTCAAAGTTTTAATTTTATGTACAATAATTTGGCCCAATCTGTGGAACCAGTGCCATCTACTGAATGAACAACTGAGGAAAAGTGAGTGGAATTTACTCAGTGAGTGGTCTGCAGTTAAGCCACAGGCAATCATTCGCCTCAAAAGTGGTTCATTGAAGATTTTTCAAAAGACCCACATTCCCACCTGGAGCCACCTAAAAGTTGGCAGGTCTTGTCAAGGACGCTCGGATTTGCGAAATTAAACACAAACAAAAATCACTTTGGACACCTTGGGGATTAAGCTCCGATTGAATGGGGTTCTTTTCCTCTTGAGACGTTTTCGTTCCAATCCCATAGATCCGCGTGCTTTCCGAATCCAAAACCCAAATCCTAAGCTCATTTATTCTGCTTCATTGGATCGTTGCCCACTTTCCAGTACGCAAGATATCGACATGAATGTGAAGAAAAAAGAAGGGAAAAGGATTTTATTCCCCCCTCTCTCTCTCCCCAGATTCTCGCTAGATCGAGGTGTGATGATGTACGGGCCAATGTCACATCTGGATTTAGAGGCGTCCGCATCGACTTGGCCTCGGCAATGCTCAAAGTACGCGCCACCCTGTCCGTGTTTGGTCGACTTGCTCGACTTGTCCCTGCGTCAAGACTTAGATCCCAATTCCAATTTGGAAAAAAATAGACTGAGACGGAATAAAGGAGCAAGCAGACTGTGGCAACTGGCAGCACAGGGGCCTGCCTGCCTGGTACTAAGGCCGAGCTACCCGAGATTGAGCCGGGGAAAAGTGCACACGATGGGCCTTGAGGAGGAAAACATCGCTGCTATGGCTCTAACGAACTTCAAACAAAGACCTGCCTGGATTCTGAATCCTTGACGAATGGAAGATTTCGTTTGTTGAAGACAATAAAAGGATGCTTCCCTCCTCCTCCATTTGTACTGTTGTCCGTGATCAAAGCCTTCACCTCGTTTCGATCTTTGACATGCCGATGGAAATTGAAGTGGAGAAACAAAAATCTTTAGGGTTTGATAACTTTTTCGGCAAATAATCCGCTTTTCTTCTCCTTCGTATCTTAGGCTGTGGCGAAAACTTTCCCTGTTAGTTCAATGCCATCTTCGTTCGTGTGTGGTCCACCAATAGGAGTCACAATCCAGTGCCCACCTTCTCGGCCCGATGGGATGAAAAAGAAGAGCCAGACTCCCTGGGCTTCATTTTGATCCTACGTATTGCTACCATGGCCAGCATATCACTGGTCCATTAAACCAACACAGTCACTTACCCAATGGGGTCTCATTCCCAAATGCCAAGCAGGTCGTCGCGTTCCTTTTCTGGCGACCCTGATGAGCGGCTGTCTGCTGTTGAGGAGTTTCTTTTTGTTGTGGAAACATCCAAAAACAAAGTTTTTTTCCTGCGGAGTGGTCGTCCAATGTTCCCCACTAAGACCCACCGTTATCAAACCATCGCCTTCTATACTCAGCAGGACAAGCACCAGACTCAAGGAGGGCAGATAGAAGAAGAACCACCACTAGAAATAATACATCGCACTCTCGCTTGGAGAGATGCTGGAATAGCCAGTTCCAATTTGCCACATCAATTCTTCGGGATTGTTTGGTCACTCTCCTATGTATGGACGTGGGCCACAATCAGAGCTCGGTGGTTTATTCCCTCGCTCACAGAAGATGGATTAGGAAAAGGCCCACGGGAAAACGAGTTGCCTTTTCGAAATTTAGAATAAACTCGGAATCTCGAGGTTGTGAGGAGGTGGGAACCAGAACTTTTGCCAGTTATCATCGTATGTCGGTGGAGACTGAGAGTCTTTTATTTGAGTCCACACTTGAGGGATGGACCAAGTTCACTTGATCCTAACACGTCATCTTTTTTCTGGCCCAGTTGTGTCAGTTCCGGATTTAGAGCGATAGGACACCTGAGATTTCAGACTTCATCCACGTACACAGACAGCTTGGTAGGAAATGGAGCACAATCTATTTTTTGTCCTCCCATGACTTTGCACGAACGTGTACTTTCATGGTCTTTCCTAGGTTTAGATTGAGTAACAGGGACAAAAACATCAAAAGGAGGTATAATTTTGAATTTAAAGCCATCCGTTTTAAATCTCAAGAGATTATTTGGATTTAGGTCTTTTCGGAACATTTCTACTGAAAAGACACCACAAACTCATGTTTACTCTACCGTCAAAGATACGTTTACCGAGTACGAAATTTTTCTTCAAATTGCTACGTTTTGATCTTCCAAGTACTGTAAGCCACTTACGTAGCGTTAATTTTTTCCTCAGTTTTAGACCTTTTTGTGCGATTTTTATGGGACTTCTTCCCACCAAAAACTTGAAATCAAAATCAGGTTATATGAGACGATTGAGACGCTCCCACAACAATTTAACTTTTTAATGAAACAATTGTCATTTTTGGCGTACTTCCCGCAAGCCTTTTATGACCCCAAATCATGGTCCCTAGAAAGGCCAAAAAATCGGAACGAATCGTTTTATGAATGAGTAAGAAATCTAAAATTCATGGCAAAGGAAACTAAGATTTTCTTTGAGTCAGTGACTAGACTTTTGGCGAAGCGAACCATAAGAATGCAAATAACGTTCAAACTGATTGCGAATCGCCTTCGAAACCCTTCACGGTTAATGAGTATTTTTGTGGAAATATCCTCCCAATCCCCAGAAACAAAGGCCATTCCCATTATCAGCTCCTACAATGGCCATTTCATTTCCACTGATGTAAATGCATCCCTACCATTATGAACCTGTGCTTCCATATTTTTAAAATCCATGAGCAATCAAGTAAATAAGGTCAAAAGAGCGAACCTTCTTTAAACTTAAGAAAGAAAGCTCGCATATACGATGTAATGGAAAAAAGAGCAAACTTTTCCAGAGTGTTGACTCAGTGCTTGGGGGGTCGCTTCTTATCCAGGAAGGAATGAGCTAAATTTATCTTGATAAGAGTGGTTCCTGGTGTTTCATTGCCATGAGAATGAGTGCTCTCTCTGTTTTATGAGTTCTGGCAGGCTCCAAAAAACAAGCTATAATTTTGGCCAGATTCCGAGCGAAACTTCCTCTTTTTTCTTCTGATCTACCCTACATAGCCCACAAAGCTATGCATCGTACGTACTTACATAGATTGTACATTTTGCCCATGTGCCTCCAGTACAATGTAGTCCTATGCGCGGATGGAGTAAAGAGACCCATTGCTGATAATTACTTCATTCCCAGGACAAAAAAGCATCTCAACTGGTTCTTCTGGTTGGCCAAGGTGGGTTCGTAATGAAAGTGGTCGTATTTTGAGTTGGAATTGTTTCCTCTCCATTACCAAAAGTGGAGTGTATCATCAAGCCATTAAGACCAAGAGCGATTCAACATCATTTCAAAGCCCACAAGACGAAGGAGGGATCCCTACACATTTGGCAAATGACTGAGTCGTTGGTGCTTTCGTCCTACTGGCTTGTGGATTGCTAAGCTGGTCTGGTATGCCAACAACTGGGTTGAATTTCCCATAATTTAAAAGCTCGATGGGATTATCAATCACTTTCAAAGCACTTGAGACCACTAAAGCCAAATTGTAGCCAACGTATGGTCGAGAGAGGATTAACTGACTATCATACGTTTCATGAAGATTTACGCCCATATTTGCCTTTGTCACCTTGGTTGAAAATTAATTGACTCAAAAGCAACATGATTTAAATCATTTCTTCATTTGGAAAAGTAGTGTTATGCCTCTTTTGAGGCATGAAATAATCGTGAATCATTAAGGAATGACTAGCCTGTCGATGTCCGTTCAGGATAGTCAAAATTTGATATCTTTCGTTGCTGAAAGAAATCTGCCGTGATTCCCCAATGGATATTTTGACAATTTGTGTTCCATGATCTCAACCCTTGTCTTTAATGCGTATGTTACAAAAGGCCGGCGAAGTGCTAAATACTTTCTTATGTGAGAAACAGGAGCCTTGCAAACATTTCTTTTAGGGGCAACGCCTAAGGATGACATGCGTTAAAATGGAATGAAAGCATTGCATGGAAATGAACAAACCTTTCGCCAGAGGGCGGGTTAGAGTTAAAAGGAAATCAATTTGTTGTTTGTCAATCCAATCCAATCTTCCACCGATAATTATTTTTCATAAATATTGACAAAAGCGTGCCAAATTTTGCTACTAGCTTCTGACTAAAATAGGTATAGCATTTTTTGTTACAGGTGTAAAAATTTCAGTTTTTTTTCACCAAAATTCTAACTAGTGAAATGGAAAACACGTGCAACGTTTAAGTTGTGTTACACAATATTTTGGTTTTACGTATTCAGTTCTTATTGAGAACTTCGAAAAAGGCATAACTTTTGCGTCGAGGTTCAATTTTGAGAGCTGTTTTTGCACGGTGACCTCCCAGTCAATTTTTCGTAAAAGGACTGTTAAATACTGTTCAATTGCCCGTTTCATGTTAAGAGTGAAACGGACTTCAAGTTACGGAATTGAATTCTGCCTAAGATGAACATACGAAATAAGTTCTATTCAAGACGAATTCATCGCAACACCTATGTGCTCAAGTGTGTAGGATTCAAAGTTTCATGGTGTTACTTACTAAACACAAGACGAAAGACATTAAGAACGAGCGCACGTTACTTACTCAGACTAAATCTTTCCCACTTGAACAAAAATGGGCCGGAAACTGTTGTTAATTACATGAAAATCACCCAGTGTACAGAATAACTTGAAACTTTCCAACTTTTCCTTGTACTCGAGCTTGTACGCAAAACCCAGGATGGCAAACTTTTGGCCGAGGACATTTCGTGTCCTTGTCTTCTAGTGGTAAGATCCTAACAATGGAACCAAAAAGGGGCCATCGCCTTCGCAAAATTTAGGACCAGAGCTCTTCGAACACTGCTGTTTTTTCTCGCATAACCATATATACCTGTTCATACGTGTAATCCAGATGTCTTGGGTATGGATGTGCTCATATGCATAAGCGTGTATGAACGTACGTTCCCATATGAGGGAGGTACTTTTGGCGACCAAGCTAGGTTGAGTCTCTATTCAACCAAGAGCTCATCCATGATCCAAGAATGTTCGGCCAGTTAACTGTCTCACAAGCTCATTGCCAAAAGGCCTGTCTGTCTTTCGGTGTGTCTGTCTCTGCGAGTGGTTGGTGTTCTTGCTTGCTTGGTTGGTTGGTTGGTTGCTCGTGGTCGTGGTCGTGGCCTATGGATCGAAAGGGAGCCTAGCCAAAAGAGGCCCTTGAGAAAAGAATCCTTCTCTTGTCGTCGTTGTCGGTGAACAGAAGGTCCTTTGAATAGGCCGCCACAGCCGACCATTCTTTATCCCTTGGAACCATGAAGTGAGCGAGACGATTTCCACAGCAAAATTGTCCTTGGCTCGATTCAAATCAATTGCATTCGTATTGGATTACGTTTCGAAAGGTCATCCGTCTCAAAAACGTTCCCCCCAGCCGGGTTTTATGCAATGGTTTTTAAATCTCCTCAAAGACCAGACAAGTGAGTCGTGATCCTGGGTCTATGTGATCTCCTCATGCATATCAAATACATCAGTCCCTTCAATGTCACGCTCAAGTTCATTATGAACAGATTACTCTTGCCCGGACCACCCACTCACTCACTCACTTACTATGCTACTGCTTTTATTACGACATACTACTAGATACAGTCACTCTCAAACGTGACTGGAACGGCCTTTTTTCCACGACCCCACACAAAAATGATCATGATCATCATCGCATCATTTGAGGATTTTATCTTGAAAGCCCTTGTTTTTGTGCGCTGTCCTCTCAAGACTGCCGAAGTGATGATCAAGGTTGATTCCCCGAAATCGGGGAACACATCTGGCTTCGGACGAAAATCTGGTCCCTTTAATTCCTGGAACTGGCCAACCCCGCGTAAAGGAACCAGTTTCCACCGACTTAGACATCGTGTAATTTCATGGTAATCGGCGTGTGCCATCCAAAAACCCAAGTGATCTCCTTTACCCCTTTGCCAAAAAGGGCTTGAATTGCAGAAAGATGCCTAAGCCTTTTGGGTCAATCAGCACCGAGATCAGTGTACTTTGACGACGCTCTGGTGGACTCCTCAAGCACTTGTACGTTGTAAATGCGTAAATAAAAACTTCCTTTACATACCCTACTGACAACTATCAATCTGATCACGCTTCTCTCGAGTTCATGGCCCAATAGGTTGTCAGGGAACATTTCCATATCAAATGTTGATCCAAGTCAGTCAATAGTAGCGGGACCCTCAGGAGAAGCGTCCCTAGTGCAAGGATGAAAGAGGATCCCACGACCATTGTGCTTGTGCGCTTCACTCATGGGTTATCGCCCAAAGAGGATATCAATCTCGGTGGTGACATGCTCATCAACTCTTTGAAAGACCATGTCAACGAAACTGGGCAGCAGCAAGCAGAACTCAACTACTTTGAAAGTATTTCTAGATCAGTTGATAGATTCAATTTTGAAAAAGGGTGAAAAGGGGAGATATTCACCTGAATATTGGTTATCTAGATGAAGGACCATTGCACTTGAGGACGAATCTCAGAAATACAGCTTACGTCATGTCATAGTAGTCTAGTGAGAGGTTTGTGCCACTCAAAAAAATGTTCCGCTGAATTTCCAATGCTTTTATCATACCTTAAGTGGCATTCCAATGATATATTGTTTATTGAGTCATCCTTGTCTAGATAGTGTTTGTAATAAGAAAAGGAGAGGTTTGGGTTGAGGTAGGGTGAGCTTGGCCACTCTAATGTTTACCAAGGTTGCGTTTCCTGCGGCGGATTTCCTTTGCTTTGGGGAAAGTTTTGGAAACATTGGAAAAATATGAAAAGCGTGCTCTGGTTCAATCTTGATGGAACGCTAGAAGGAGTTGCTTTGTCTGTCTGGTGGTCTGTCTTTGGTGGCCTTGCTCTATGGTCTTTTTCTTAGTGAAACCTCTGCACACAATAATGTTCAGGCTGGATATCTTTAGATTACGACGTTACAGTATAACCTTTCATGAAGCACTATGGACCAAGACGGAAGCTCTCAGAAGACTCAAGTCTGGTAAACCAAGCGGGTGACAAAGTGGTATTTTCAGGTCAAATCCATCACCAGTATACAGGCAAACCATTGAGGTCGCCCAGGGGGGTGGTTGATTGTTGGTTGATGATCTGTCGGTGTTGTGAGTAGAATCCTTGGAATGATCAAGAACCCCTGGATTGATTGATATTGTTCGCAGAAATTATGATTAGGAAAATGGATCTGGGGATCTTTTCTCTTCTTTGCTTCTCCACCGACAATGTGTTCCTCTTTTCAATGGTTTGTGCCATTGATGACTTACTTGTTTCCACTAGTTTGCTCTCTCTTTCTTTCTGGACTTGAGTTTCACAAATCCCAAGGGGAGAATAGATGGAATAATTTAACCTCGTGTGCCAAGCTATTTATCATCTGAAGAAACGTGGCATGCTCTGAAAATTAATTGCATTTCTCACAGACCTGATTAATTACTATCTCAGCCTTGTGAGCCATTTCGAATTAGGCCATTTTGGACCGGGTGTTCCACTCGCCGAATGAATCATTGATCCCAAAGCTCGACACTCTAGATTCTTATGACTGATCTCCCGGGCACATTGGAGCCTAGTGGAGGGCTATCCTGAGAATAATTATCCCATTCTTGTAAATCCATGACTGGCTTTCCGTCCAGAGCGTGTCGAGGTCCCTGATCAGACGCAAAACTTGTGTTCTGTCAGTCCTCCATCAAACT
Organism: Tigriopus japonicus; assembly: GCA_010645155.1. Taxonomy (NCBI): domain Eukaryota; kingdom Metazoa; phylum Arthropoda; class Copepoda; order Harpacticoida; family Harpacticidae; genus Tigriopus; species Tigriopus japonicus. The sequence continues at coordinate 10,793,431 of CM021316.1, read as the reverse complement.
GCATTGCAGCTATCATGGCTTCTGTTGTCGTTGTGGTGGTATGGTGGTCGGGCTTGGTTCATGGCACTTGGGTGACTAGATGGTTTGTTGGTGGTTGGTCATGGTTTCTTCTTGGTGTTGTGGTGAAAGCAATTTGCTAGAAAATGAGACGATATCATATTCTTAATCGTACATTGAGTTAATGTAGCGAAGAAAAGCTGGATACTTTGGATTCAAAGTAACACGAGGTCTGGCTTTTGCTGTACGTGTGGTAGCGAAGGTCTTTAGAAACGATGTTGGATACAAAGCGGCTTCTTTTTCAGTTACTCAGGATGACTGATGTCTCAGAATGCAATGTCATGGTGATCTCACGGAACCCAAGTCATTCAAAAAGTGCTAACTAGGTCGGCAAAAGGTGGGATCCTCTTGTTCAAGTTTCAAAGGCACCCGAAATGAAACAGAGTTTTGCAATGGCCTTAACTTTCAAATACGTTCTACTTTTCTTCCTTCTGTCTTTCCTCTTTTGCTGCTTCTTCTTCTTCTTTTCTCTACTTCACTTTCCAACTTTTCGGGCCCTCACACTTTTTTTCGGGGGTTCAAATAAGAAATATGAAACTTTGGGGAAGAAAAAAAAAGTTTTTTGATGATGACAGATGAATTTGCCTAGCTTTTGATTCTCGAGGTGTTCCATCTTATTCTTTCGGCCAAATCTTTTCCTTAACTTCACCATTGTCTGTGGGCTTCATATGTACTACTCTGTAGTAGTAGCTAGGTAGATAGTACTCAACTTGATCAAATGATTTTTTTTCTCTTGTTAAATGTCCTGTACTTATTGGAAACAGATTGAATGGGTCCAAAAACGTTCCAAATACAGATCAGGAATGGCAAGTTTGCGCAATACTAATGGAGCTGAAAGCAATAAGGTATTGATTATTGCTGTTAAAAGCCAATTTAGATCCATTTCATCCAATTTTGTGCAAAGGCATTCAAATAGAATTAGTCTTCGGGAAAAAGCTCATCCAGACATGAAAAAAACTTCGAAAAAAAGCATTCTCAAACAGGATCTCGGGATGAATTTGCCTTGACTTCTTTTATTACGTGGACATGATTTTTTTTTTTTCTTTTTGCATTGTTGGTGCTAGGGTCGGAGGGTTGAGCCTCGCCCGGCTAGCGAAGCCAGCCATCACATCGTCCAAATTGTTCCGATAGGCAATCTCATGTCCGGTATCAGAATGGTTCTCCGTCTGTGGGTGTGGATTAACGTCTAAAAGTTTCCTTTAGAAAGGTCAGGGAGGAGAATCGAACCTGGGACCTCTCTCACTATAGGAAACTGCGCTAACCACGACACCACGTCTCCTCCCTAAATCAATCCCTGATTTGACGTACTTTTGATAATAATGACACTTTTGTTATGCCAATGAATCATTAACAATTTTGATTTATTTCAGTTTTACCAGGGTTGGTAACTGGGATTGTCCTATTCAAAAGCTGTCCCCAATACGGGATGTTCGGGAAATTTTTCCTTTATTTTCTAAACGATTTTTTCATAATTTATTTAGCTAATAGCTATTGTTATTTTTTCCATTTTCTCAGCCATTTGGCATCTTACTTTTTCATGCCGGCCACTCTGTCTGGAAGTTTGACTTCTAAATCTCGGTCTTGATTAGCCTCAAAAATGCATTCATGTGTGGCCTAGAACCGAAACTAAAAAAGACATGGTTTTACAAATGCTATCCAAATTAAAAAAAAAAATTGTATCACTTCCACTGTTTATTGCTAAATTATTAAGGTCAAAAGATCATTGCAAATGCAACTTGACATTTTTTTCTTCTTAGTCACACTGCAAGTATTTTTACTCTTCTAAGAGCAAGTGCCGGCAATTGCATCTTCCAATGTTCCTTGAGCTTGGCAAGTGTATTGCCCCAGTAATGCTTGTCAACAACTTGTGCTTGGGTGTCTGTGATGACTAGGGATGTCGTTCTCTAGTAAATGCAACTTTTGGCAATTTTCCCGTTTATTTCCATTTTTTGCAATTTTTCAAGTTTTGTGCAATTTTTAGCAATTTTCATGCATTTTCCCGAGACTTCCGCCAGAAACCTGTTCAATCTGTGCAAAAAATGGTTTTGAGTACAAGAATTATTCTATGCGGCTAAAATTGGGCCAAATATTTCAGTGGTATAGGGAAGCAGACGACAACTTTATGGGCTTTTACAGTCCTTACATTGAATGATGATAAATATATCTGACCGCAGTTTGATGGCAGCACATTGGGAAGTGTATTCCGAGTTATCTTGGAGTTAAAACTTTTCACTGAGTCATTAAAGTTTGCCTCAAGTTGATACTAGTGATGGATTTAATTTGATTTCAATCTGTTCAATCCTTCAGGACTGCCACCAATGCCATTGATCTTGATGGCACTCCAGGCTTGAAGTCTTCAATAACAGGGTCACTTTTTGAATATTCTCAATTAACGAAGAGATTTTTCGCAGAAGCGACAAATGTACAGTTTTACGTGAATTGGCAGTCACAACGAATTAGCGCGCGCAAAAATGATTGAACAAATTGAAAATCAGATTGAAATCTTGCAGTAGTTGATACTTATGCATTCGTATTTGGCTTCAATATCAAATTTTCAAGCCCTGAATAATTCGAGTCAAAAGGCATAATTTACTCCTAACGCCATCTAAACTCGTGTGAAACGTTCAAAGGGTTGTGTAACGAGAGATTCTTAAAAAAGCTAAACAACAAAAAATCATTTTGCTTACAAACAAGCACCCATCTGCCTTTGTTCATAGATGGTTTCCCAGAATTCAATGGAACACCTCATTGTTGAGATGTAAAAGCAAATAAACTTTGCAAGCCCCATTTAAGACCATTCAAAAAGGTTTCCCAGAATGAAGGTTTTGTGCAATTTTCAGTGCAATTTTTGCCGTTTTTTGTGCAATTTTTTGCGCAATTTAGGCCAATTTTTTGTGCCATAGAATGACATCCTTAGTGATGACTCATTACTTGCCCAAGTCACATCACTAATATTTTGAACAGAATAATGTACATAAAATTTCCTGTGGGACACGACTAGCAAACTAGAGCGGATAATCAAAGACAAAAATGATCCAAATCCGCCACTGGATAGATTGCTTTTTTTCAAGGAGTTTTTTATCACAGTTTGGTGGAAGTGGTCAATGAATTGACCATAGAGCTTTAGTGTTTCCAAAAGGGAGCAGAAATAAGTAAACCGGTATCTTCAATGACTTGTGAACAACCACGTTTTCGTTTGTCCTCAAACGTGCATGTTTCAGCGTGACTAAAATATATCACTAAAAAGCCATTTATTTTAAGAGGCATAAAGAAACACAATTGTACTACGCGTTCGGCAAAATCATACAACTTTTTGCTTTTAGAGATTCCAAATTGTGAAAGTGAGGGTGAGTGAATACGTTTTCAACATTTGCGCACCGAAAGTTTTTTTTTCATACGTTCCCTAATTAACTGTTTCATGACGTTTATTATTACTCATTTATTGCGATGTCTTTTATCATCAACATGGTTTCGAAACGTTACAAAAATAAAGCGTATGGTATGGATGTGCCAAATCACCACAGATCAAACATATGCAATCATCAGAAGGAGTGGGATGGAATTCTTTCCTACTGCAATTAACATGGTGTTCAGCGTCAAGTATTTCCCGAAATATTAGCCTTCGGTGCCTCGGGTACACTGAAATCAGAGGAAGAACGCGGCTTCGCCAGAAGTATGAAGGAATATCAGAAAAAAGAGTGATCGAAGGCGGTTTGGGAAGGTCGTTGAAAAGGGTGAGCTGAACTGCCTCAAAATTAGAGCCCAGTGTTACGGAATTGATGCGTTCCAAGGCAATTTGCTTCAGCCAGATTTCGAGGGATGTCGTCGATGTGAGGAAATGAACTATGGCATTATTTGAGGAGAAAGGAAGGCCTAAATATCTTTTTAGACATTTTGTTAGTGTTGCGTTGACGGCATCCCAGGTGTTCTTGGAGACTGGGCAGCTGATCCATACAGGTAGGGCATACTCGTAGATGGGCAGAATATATGTTTGAAAGACCCTCAGTAAAATGTGGAAGGGAAGTCGATGAAGCTCAAGGCGTGGAAATAGAAAGCCAATCCGAGCACGTGCTTTCATATTGATTTCCCGTAGATGTGCCGAGAAGACAAGTTGTGATGAGAATGTTATCCCAAGGTAACAAAATTCGTTGACTCTGTCGAGAGGATTGTTGTCAAAACTCCACGAGCATTTCGGGAGCCTGCCTTTGTGAAACACCAACACTTTTGATTTCAAAGTGTTAACTTTCAAGTCATTTTTATCACAATACAGTTTGAGGTCATTCAAGGCCTGTTGTAAGTCATCTTGCGTTTCTGCTAATAAGCAGATGTCGTCTGCATACATGATGAGATGTACTCTCTTCCGATCAATGTGCACCCCCGTGTGCGATAGAGAGCTTGGCAAATCATGTGTGAAAAGATTGAAGAGAATGGGGGAGCAGGGGTCTCCTTGAAGAACGCCGTTATTTGTGGAGAAGCTTCTTGATACCCTTTTCCCCGATCGTACGTACATATTGACATTCTGAAGCATGTTGAAAATCAGGAGCACAAATCGAAGCGGGACTCCCAAACCTAACAGTTTGACGACAAGCTTCGACCTGTCAATAAAGTCGAATGCTTTTCGTAAATCAATAAAGGCCGCATACGTTCTTTTCTTCATCTTCAATCTTTGAGAGGCAACTTCTCTGAAAAGGGTTGTGGCTCCCAGCGTGCCTTTTCCTTTTGTGAAGCCGAACTGTTGTTCGGGGAACAGATTTCCATTGTCTACGATTTCCAGTAGTCGATTTTTTATGATTGAAGAGAAGGTCTTCATGAAAGGATCTTGAATGGAAATCGATCTATAATTATCTGGATCATTTCTGGCACCTTTTTTCCAAATGAAAAATAAAGTTGAGTTTTGCCAGACTTGTGGAAGAGACGATGATTCAAGGCATTCGGTGAAGATGCGGGGCAGAATTGTCACCAAGTCCTGGGACAAACATTTGAGGTGCCATGGTGAAAACCCATGAAGGCCACATGCTCTGCTTTCCTGATTGCCCAACGCAAGCCCAACCTCCTCTTCCGAAACTGGTCGTAGCGCTGGATCATCAAGAAACACTGCCACCGGAAGTAAGGGAAATGTAGGAATCCCATTCTTTTGATAAATTGTGATGCAATGAGGGAGGAAGGATCCGAGACAGACGGGTGAGCCCTGATTGTTCTTCCGGGCTTTTTTGTACAAGGTTTTCATGTCTCCTTTTTTGGATTCTTCTAAGAAAGCTTCCACTTCCCCAATTTTTGAGTCTAGTTCGGCTTTCCGAAGTGCTTTATGATATGCTGATCGGGCTATTGAGTAGGTCAAGGATGGCTCAAGCCAGGATTACTTTCAAAATACACACTGGGTCCGATTAGTACAATGAAAATTCAACGGAACAATACATTTGTTGCAAAAACCTCACATTTTAGTACAATGATCGGACCCAGTGTGTATTTTTGAAATTCGTCCTGACGTACAGTGGTTCCTGAGTAGGTACGATAAACGGGTTTTCCCTTCCGAAGTTCTTTAAGGAGTGAGATAGTCCGTTTGTGCAGATCCAAAAGAAGTGGCGTCCATACAAATTTGTTTGTGCTTCTTTTTGTCTTTTTCTTTTGCATTCGAACCGGGGTAAATAATTCCGATAACGTTGATGCTGATACAGTATGTCTTGATTATCTTTTTTTCTAAGTCTCTGTGCGATTGTGTCCAGATCGACGTAGTTGAATTGGTTCATCTGACTCAAAGCCACACTCTTACAAGGTATGCGAATCACCACACTGATCGGTTTATGGTCTGAGACCGCCATGTCATGAACATACGTCCCCTCCACCTCCACACCCTCAGAGACGAACACATGATCCAGACAAGAGCTTCCAAAGGAATGAACAAATGTGGCCAGGTTTACGTCTGATTGTATGTGAATGTCAAATTGCTCTAAGAATGTAATGAGTTCACTAAATTCTTTAGAGGATGGTTTCAAGTTGAAATCTCCGATGAGGACAATCTTATCTCTTTCTGAAACCTTATTAAGTAGTTGTGTCAGATCTGAGGTTATATCATCCATATCAAGAGAAGGTTTGAAATAACATCCCACAAGCGTAATGCCTTTAACCACAATTGCAATCAAGGCGTCCGATTGATACAGCCATGTCGGTTCCAACGAACTAGTCACAACGGCCTCGAGGCCTCCGGAAGGGCGTCCCCTACCACCGGTGGATATTGCATGTTGAACGAAAGAAGTTTTGTCAGGGAAACAAGCGTCGTATTTCGCTTGAGTAATCCATGTCTCTGTGAGGAATGTTACTCCATGTTTCCTTAAAAATCGGTCATCACAAGATCGGGTCAAGTTAGCTCTCCCGTGCGCATTAACATGCATGATGGAGAGCTTCTTGGTGCCTCCTCTTTTATTTCGGCGGATATTTTGTAAATCCACTCTTTTCAAATCTTCCCGCAACTGCTTCACGAATTGGTCCGCGTCAGCTGAATTCTTTGAAAAGCGATTTCGAAGAAGAATTTCTCGAGAGCATCGGAATTTAGTGGCCATCCCATCCACCACACCGGGTCTGATGTTCACCCGCATCACCACAGGGCCTTCACCGATCAAGATCTTCTTATTCGAAGTGGATACTGTCACTTAGGACCACAAAAAGAACCACAAAGAGAAAAAAAAAACACCCAAACGCTATTCTTACTTTAAATTGATTTTCTGTCGCCCCGGGAAATTTCAAAGTTTTTAAAGTTAAAAAGAGTTGCTCATTCTCGTTCTGAAAGTTTGAAATTTGAACAAAATTTTACGAAGTTACGTAAAGAAGAATTCCTTAGATAATTCTTTCAATTTCCTAAGTGCTAAATTAATTAATAAATTTGTACCAGAACCCAGAATGGGCCCCATGACTCCAATACAATTATTGTATAAAACCATGTATAAATAAAATATCCAATGAGAAAAATTCTCGCAATAAACATTATTATAAATTAGTTGTACAATACAAATTAAGTTGCCCTTTTATATCATTATATTTTGCATGTTCTTGCATGTGTGGGCGAAGTTTTAAGTTGTTTTACATCATAGTATATATACAGAAAGATTTCAAATTTTGGGTGTTACAAAACCCAATTGTCTTGAACTGCCCTTTACTTTTACAACATTTTGTATAACAGCACTTAATACATATACATGTTTATAATGTCAAAATGCCGATCAAGAGTATTTAGTCTTGCGCCATATGAAATTTAACAACTTCGGTATGCCGATACAGCAATGATGATGCCATATTGGACCACTTTACTGAAAAAATCACGTCAAGTTTGTATGGAATTTCTTAAACGCTATATGTTTCAGACTCAGAAAACCGAGTGGAACAACTTTTTACTACTTTTATTTTAGTCAGGCGTAGATTGAAAGTTACACACCTTAAAATTTGAGGAAATCTACTGAACAGACGTGTCTTCAGACGTGTGAATGTGATTTTCTCGAAGGACCATGCTTAATTTGGACCAAAAGCGATTTTTCCAAATCTTAAAAAAATTCACAAAATTTGCATGGAACACATACGTTTGTATGGAACATGATTGAAAATGCATTTTTCAAAGCTATGTAATTTGAGTGTGTTTTAGATTATATTTTTATCATTTTGACTTGCGACAAAACATAAAAAATGAAGAATTTTCATGGTGTTTGTGTGAAAGCTACGACTTCTTTCTTTACAATGTAAAGGGGCGTAGTTATTTTTATGATTTTCATGGATCTTTCTAACATCAACCACCATTTCTAGTTTTCGTTTGGGGTCCCTGAGCTTCCATTTCTTGGCTACTTTTTTGTGAAAGCGATTTGACCAATAAACCAACCAAAATAAAGTCCAATAAACGTCGATTTATCCCAACTCTTCTTTTGCACAGTTCCCCTGAATAGCAAAAAATCTGAGTTACAGCGTCTTTTGATTTCTTACACTAACATGATTTGACTTCTAGTGATTTTTAGTATCCACACATATCGGTCAAATATGTTTCCAGCACCAGGAAGATTCATTACTTTTCCCTCACTCACATTGCCGTTGCTAATGCTTCCTTATCTATAAAACAAGGACACAGAGAAAATTGACAGAGAAGCAAGTGTTGAGAATAACTTCCAATTGGACTATTTTTACTCTCTCCTTCATACCTTGGTGCATGTTCCGCTTAAAGGACTCTTACGGAGGTAAGGTACGGAAATTTTTGTTGGACGAGTTACAGCTGTTGAAGCGCAAAGGTTGCACGTTAAAACTTGATATTTCCGCAGATTACTACCCAAGTTGTGCCCAAACAAACGAATTTCCCTTCATGTCAAAGTTGTGTTCGTTTTGAAATGTTGTGATTAAATAATGTGAAGTTAACGTGCAGAATCATGCCTCTGGTCTGACGAGTTATTCTTGACAGGCCCTGAACGATTGGGGCATTTTAAGGCGGAACAAGTGACCATGACTTCAACCCGACAAACGAACTTGTTTGGGCACAACTGCTTGGAAAACGTCACAACCAAAGGTCAGCTAGAGCCTGAAAATTGTCCAGCAAAAAGACAGGCCTGTCTGCCCCAGCGTCTCCTCTCTGGGAACTCTGTGGGAGTTACAATAGAATGGCCAATCTTTTTGTGATGTTAGGATTGAGTCCATCAATGTTTTGTGCACTGGATTTGGCCATTTTGCCCATCATTTAAAGGGTGAACTTGGATGTTATTTCCATGAATGCAAGCAAGCCTTCTTGGAAGTTTTTCTCTCTTGCCAGGTCATGTGCATATTTGAAAGGGTTGAAGGATTTGAATTTATTGGGGACCTTGCTTCATATTTTTGATTCAAAGTTAGTCAGAAATTTCCTGCCGCACCCTGTACAGTACGGTCAAAGCTGGATTTTAAGACATTCGACAAAAGGATTTTTCCTGAAATAGAAATACCTTTTCCCAACCAAGTATACATTCATTGAAGAAAGTTTCTTCAAAAAAGAATAGGTGGACTCTAAACATAAAAAGTCACTGAAACTCAAAAAAGGGTACAGCCACTTTTAAACAAGTTTTGAGCGTAAGCTATGAGCCTTTAGGAAGAGTTGCACAATTAAAGACAATAAATGGTTGTATCGATATTATACATACATGCATATTTCTGAGACAAAAGTGTTTGTCGGATTTGTCGTCCGAAACCAAGGAAGGTATTTTTTTTTAACTCGTCCAACTATATTATTTTACTTTGTAATATTTCAATGAGTTGAAAATGT
>CM021316.1:10667488-10772816 GCA_010645155.1 Tigriopus japonicus | reverse complement strand
CTTTTGCGAAAACTACGTGAATTATATACTACTGACATTGTTTTGAAAATTTATATTTACGGGTTAATTTTCAAATTTCTATGCATATTTTCTTAGATATCACAAAAATGCAACGTAATATACGGTAAATGCAAAAATGACCAAAAAGCACATATAAGGCGTTTTGCATATTTTACACCTTTTACAGCTCTAGTGATCAACCACTTATGGAACTCGTAAAAGATGGAATTTATTTGAGATGCTCTTTAATACTTTTACATTAGCATTCTTATTTTGTTTTCCTTCTGGTCCTGACCAAAAGACCAATAAATCCAATGATACGGAAAGCAATGGCGAGGACAACCAACATAATAATGTTAAAGACTTTGGAGTCCTGTAACAAAAAAAAAAGATGACAATATGAACCTTTCACAAGCTTTTCACATTTGATAGAATTTAAACCCTACCTTATCGAAACCAAGATTTTCAATCACAGCTTCGCCACTGTCAAAGAAACAAGGCGAAGGAACGTCAATCGTAGCCGATGCGTTTAAAGGAATACTGATGATACCATTGTCTGCGAAATTATTGCAAAAGTTGGAAATATTGCCTCCCAGGGCATTACAACTGATATTAAACGTGTCTGGAAGCTCCACAATTTCATCGGGAGGACAAGAAAGTTCCACTCCAACCCATTGGTTCACCACAAAGGCCTCGTTGGCATATTTGAACCACGATATGTATTGAATCCAATCCAACCAAACTGGCACCGTACTAGAAAGAAAAAAACAGTGTAAGAGCTTTATGGCTTTTTGAAAAGGATCTGGGTTCTGGAATCAGGGTTGGTCTGTGTGATCGAATATATTTGGTGTGCAATGTCAGAGAGATAACACTGTAGTTCGTAAAAACTAGTCTATGTTTTTGGAACTGGTGTTGAAAAAATCCGATAGTTTTCTTGTGTTTTGGTTTTTTAAGACTTCGTTTTCGTCTCTTTCTTTCCAATTTTTCAAACTTAATTGTAACATTTGATGCATTCTAAGTTAATAATTTCCAGCACTGTGTCACTTAGTTTGAACAACAATTCCGTCCAAGAAAAATGCATTTTTGTCAACTTTCTCTTTTACTGACTCAAGGTATTCTATTGCCAAATTGCGGATGGTTTTGAATTCATTTCTTTTGAATCAAGCAATTTTTCATGGTGGAAAAAGATTTTAAAAAAAACACCGTTAGAGTTGGTTTGAACTAGAGGGCTAACAGAGAAATGTCACTCCAGTGCAGTCAGTGGAGATTTGTTTTGAACACACTTCATTGATTGGGCAGCAAGGGTGTCAAGTGACTTGATTCATCATACATTGCTCTTGTTCAACCAAAGCAGTTGAAGAAGCAATTTTGCCACTGACTCCCTAAAACGCAAGCTCAGGTTGTGAATCATGTAACTTAGTGTGTTCAACATCAAATGCCATTGCACACACAGTGCAGGCTTGATGACTTACGAATATTTTAGGGTGTCATTTCTCTGTTAGCCCTCTAGTTTGAACAAACCCTGTTAGATATCTTACTCGCTATTCAAGAAGAAACCGCCGAAGAGAAGCATTGGAATCATGACTGGTGGAGCAATGGCCAAAGCCATCTGCACCGAAGAGGCCCAACAAGACACGCAGTATCCTGAAACGATAATTGCGAAATTTTAGGATCAACAATATCAATTTCCAAACATTATCTTTTTTCAAGTATCGAGATCAACAGCTTGATACAGTAGTTTTGAAAGGGAAGTCGTATGATCTTTTTCGCATTAGAAGAAATTATTGTGTTAAACGCAAAGTAATCCTTTGAGTAATCAAGTCTGTGTAAGGCAAAAATAGAAATTTCAACAATAAATATGACTCAGCAGAGCAAGATTAATCAGAAAGTCTATTTACCAAAGCTGATGACGGCTTGAACTAAACAAATTGCAATAACAATTGCAATGACAAATCTTCCACCATCCGGATTCAGCCCCACAAGCCAATAAAAGATGGAGACAAAAACAATAGGCATGATTATGTAGACTGGCAATTCGGCCAATTGTTTGGTCAAGAAGTAGGTGTCCACTCGATAACTGCCATTGAAATGCTCTCTCATAAAGATGGGTAGTTCCAAGCAGAACACCTAAAGAATGCATCTTGTAGAAGTATTCTAAAAATATTTCCAAAAATGAAACTTACATTGACAACACCAAAGACATTCGAAAAGTTCAAGTTTGTGATAATGATGAATAAGGCACCATTTATGTTGGAAGCGCCTTTCTGGTCATATTCTTGGTTCATGTAGATAATACCCAAAATCAACGAAATCACGATTGTTTGAATGAGGTTCACTTTGACAATCATGGGTTCTTTCATCACCGAGAGAAAACTTCGCCATAGAAGAGCCCTGAATTGTTCAATCCATGATGCTTTGTAAGGAGAGGACTTCTTGGAAGCCTCAACCATCTGATTGGAAGCGTGCTTGTTTTGCTTTTGATAGTTCACCTCTTTCACCACGCTTCGACCTTTTTGTAAAAATATGTCATACCATGTAGTGGAATAATTTTGTTAGCTAATCTTCAGATACTTTACCTTCAGGTGATGTCTCAAAAGCGTCTGCAATTCGTTTAATTCGTTGACGACAAGATTCTTCATCGCCAGGAGTTACTGCCAAAACTTGTACATAATGATCTGCCGGGTTGAAGTGTTCTGGGCAAGGATGACCAACGCTAAAAATTAGAACAAAACCATGATAATTGGAAGGATTGATTTTATATAGAGCTTTTGAGAGTTCGCATCCTTTTTTGTTATTGCAAATTAATGGCGGCCGAAAAAAAATATTTTTTTTTTTGCTTTGGAGCAGAAATTCTAGACGTTTCAAGGAGTAAGGGCAACTGACGATCAAGCTCGTCAACTCATCAGCTGGCACTATGCCAAAAAGCGTCTGGGATTTCGGCTTCGCGGGAAAAAATATTTTTCTGGGCCTTACAAATTAGATTCTAATCAACAACTTTTTCCTTATATATTACCTCCTGAATTCCTCCGTTTTTGTCGGAAGTTTGAAACATTGCTATCGCAACCTAACTTCTTCAATTCGGCCGTAGAGGCTTAGTGATCTACTAGTTCGAAAACTACTTTTTAGGATGGTACTGGATCACAAAAAAGTCCAATTCAATTTTTTATCCTATTAAGTCAATCACATGCTTCTTGATCTCATATTCCTTTAAGTGCTATTATCAAGTACTTACTCTGAAAAGAACTCGAAGGCCCTTCGAACTCCTCCCAAGTAAGTCACTTGGCCTTCAGCCATGAGTAGGACACGATCAAACATGGAAAAGACCTGAGAACTTGGCTGATGAATAGTGCAAATGATGGATTTGCCTTGGTTCGCCAATTGTTGGAGAACCTCGACCACATTTTGAGCCATATAAGAATCTAATCCTGAAGTCGGCTCGTCACAGAATAGCAAAGCGGGATTGGTCAAGACCTCGGAGGCAAATGCCAATCGCTTCATCTCTCCGCCCGAAATCCCCTTGATTCGTCCGGGAACGCCGATCACAGTTTTGGCACATTTGGTAAGGCCTAATTCGTGTAGGACACTATCCACACGAGCCATTCGAGCTTTGTAAGGGATTTCTCGATCCATCCGAACCAAAGCTTGGAACTCCAAATGTTCACGAGGAGTGAGTGTGCCGATAAAAAGGTCATCTTGTTGAATGTACGCCGACACGGAGGTCAAAGAATTGGGAGAAATGGGAACACCATTGGCGTAACGTGTACCAGTAAGCTAGAAAAAGAGACCATAAATGGATATGAACTCTTTCGATAAAGCCATGAAGATTATCAACTTACATCGAGCCCATCGAGATTGCGGAACGTCAAGGCATTCAGAAGGGTGGATTTTCCGGCCCCTGAAGCGCCCATGATTGCGACCAATTCTCCTGGTTTGACATAGCCACTGGCTAAATTGAAGGAAAGAAGAAAATCAGAAGGACATGGCATTTGATTGATGGGTGATGAAATTATACCTTGCTTTACGATCTGCTTGATTTTCTTTTCGCTCTTTTTGAATGGGATCTTTGATCCAGGAAAAACAGCACTCACGGAGAGGTCATCCCAAGTGAATGTGATCTGATCTTCTTCAGCCGTTGCGATGGAGGACGAACGATTAATTTTGACCACGACGTCATCATTGCCCTGAAAAAAGGAATGAATAGAGCCCGGAAAAAAATATTTTTTTTCTGTGGAGCGGAAATTCCAGACGTTTCGAGAAGTAAGGTCAACTGACGATCACACTTGTCAGTTGACATTACTCTTTGAAACGTCTGGGATTTCTGCTCCACAGCAAAACAAAATCCAGTCTCTTGTAGGGTGCTGAAAAATATTTTTTGATGAATTGTTTTCAGGGAGTGATTGGGGTGGGTCAGTTTAACCAAAAAGTGACAACTTCCAACATCACAGTTTTGATTATATTTTAACCCTTACTCGCCTAAAGTTTTAGCTCAAAATGGTAAAACGTTTTAGCAAGTATACATTTTTTTGTAACTTTTAATTCAATACGAGGTTGCAGTTTGCACTTACTGTCTACTTCGCTTCTTGCGCTTAAAGGACCACCTTTTTTATTTCTAATCATGATTTTTCCCCGTATTAATTATTAATGCGTTCTACAAACTCTAATTAGCCAAAAAATGTCTGATTAAATGAAGCGTAGGGAGAATTTGTCCAAAATCAGAAACAATTCATGTCTTTAAAGACACTTGCAGTATCTTGCAAAGTTGAACATAATCTTTATTGACAATATAGCATTTTACAACTGGTGATTTTTTTCATAATCTTCATAATGAGGTGTGAAAATGATTTCTGGAACCTTTCCTTGAAAAAATTAGCCCTTGTAGGAGCGTTTCCAACCTACAATTTGAAATTGAAGCGTTTTCCTTCTTTCTTCAAATTACCTCTCAATTCACCCTGACATTAAATTTTGATTCCTTCCTTGCAATCTGAAATCAGACACTCACCCCATAATGAACTTCGCTGAAGCCCTTGTTTTCCATTTTGGAGAAGACACTCTAAAGCCACTTTTCAACTTTCACACCCCAAAAAGTCCAAGGTTCTGATTACACTCGCTAGAAAGGCACTAATGTCAGTTCCTGGGCTTGGCAAATATTCTTTATACAGAGGAGATAAGAACAAGGACAAGGCCTTTTATCTCATCCAGCATGACCTCAGCCTACCGGTAGATCTAAATCGTTTTAGTAGTGGGTGTTATTTAACATTTGAATTCTTGAGCGGTAGAATGTGCGTTACGAGGAGACTGGACTAATCTAAGTACGTTTTTCCAGAATTATATAAATCTTCATATTCTGCAATCCTTGAGAATTTAAAGCTAAAATAGATTATCAACGCCTTTTAAGGCTGAGATAGGAACATATGATTTGACCAATCATATTCAAGGAGTTGTCTTTCTGATTTTATTTTCAATTTCCCTGATCCAATTCTGCTACATTTTTTTTTGAAAAAGAATTGGTGAACAGAAAGAATTCTACCATACTAGAAATTTGAACTGATTCTTGTACTCCGATAAATCAGCGAAGATAAAATGGTCAGTAACCCATTCATGAAATCATTTGTCATATTTTTCTATTCATCTAATCCGAATCAAGAGCTCGTGCTAAAAATCGCAGTAGTCAATGTTCAAAGAATACTGATAATTTATAGCCTTATTATCTAGAAATGGTCCGTAAATTGCTTAAAATTTGATTAGAGAAACTAAACAAGACTTGAAACGAGCCCGTTCAACGAAAAACTTCAATATGCGACAAAAAATAAGGAAGCGTATAATGATGAAATCCACTTTCGATTATTGCAAGAATATATATTTATGCAGGAAAAACAAATCTCCCAATTCAGTCATAAAACAGTAAAACTTAGTTCATGTCAATTGATAACGACTGAACGGCCGCTTTGCCCTTCTTATTTTAAATGATTGTCTAAACCGTGTTGACTTACAGTGACTTCAAGTATCGAAATAGCAGAGCACAAAATGAAATTCGAGCATCGCTGTCTTTGGAAACAATGGATTAGTCAATGAGAATAATAGTTAGAGGGCAGAGTTAGTTTAAAACTGAATGTTTCAAACATGTCGACTCGGTTATTATTGATTTTCGGTTTTTGTTGTGCGGTCGTTTGCCACAGGTATTCAGAATTGGCTAAGCAAGTCCAACAAATTGAAAAAGAAGAAATAGCCAAGGCCTTCAGAATTGCTCAAGAGGAGTTTCAGGATAAAGTTCGACCATTCACAGAACTTCCTCCTGGCCGGAAGTATACAATTGAGTAAGTGAAAGTGCCAAGAAATTGTGAATTAAATCTTAAAAACGTTATATTGTAAGAACTCAACTGCATATGGTCTTGAAAAATCATAAAAAAGCAATATTAGATACCTTTCTTCGTCCCTAAATTCTGGAGTCTCTCCTAATTAAGGCTTTTATAGACGCCGATAGAAGGCGCGAGTGGCGCGGAAGTTTAGGCAAGCAAAGAGAAAGTCTTGTGAGCTTAACGCAAAAAGTGCTCCTTATTTCACACCATATATTGGCGATTTTTTAAATCACGGGTTAAAATCCTTCATCCGAGACCTCTCTCATTCCTGTGATGTTGACCTGCTCGACCTTTTGCAAACCTCCCGAACACATCGATGTCCAAAGGGGTGAGGCATATTCAAGATGAGGCTTAATAATCGACTTGTACAGAGTTAGTATCGTAGAGTAACACTAGAGGGCTAACAGAGAAATGCCACTCCAGTACAGTCGGTGGAGATTTGTTTTGAACACACTTCATTGATTTGGCAGCAAGGGTGTCAAGTGACTTGATTCATCATACATTGCTCTTGTTCGACCAAAGCAGTTGAATGAGCAATTTTGCCACTGATTCCCCAAAAACGCAAGTTTGGGTTGTGAATCACATAACTTAACGTGTTCAACGTCAAATCCCATCGCACACACAGTGCAGGCTTGGTGACTCACGAATATGTTATGTTGTATATTTTCTGTTTTCAATTCTCTGTTAGCCCTCTACGTAACACTATAGCTCATATGTTTTGTCTGCACCTAAGCACGCTGCAAGCATGCTTCCATTACTGACTTCAAGAGTATGTTACGCCTGCTGGAGCATTTCTAATGAAGTTTTGGGTTAAAAATTCATTGCAAAGAAGCTGTCATGAATATGGCGTCGTTTTAAAAACCTGAAAACGTTAAAGAGACTCAAAAGGAGTGGAAGTCAATTGATGAAGTATGCTTCATGCATGCATCTCTAAACACAAAACATATGACCTTTTATCTGGACTTAAAAGTGCGATAGATCCAGTCGCACGTTTGAAATGCCTTCCCCAATTCAAACTGGATATGCTCATCAAACTTTCCATCATCTTGGATGACAACTCCTAAATCCTTCATGGATGAGACTTGCTTAATAGCGAGACTTTCATTACGTTTCAGCGGCGATTTTAGTATGATAGAGTATAATTAGTCCTTTTCAAAGTCAAACAACTCTCGTTAACCAAAGAATGGATTCAAATCCGTCTACATTGATGAAAAGGCTACTTCAAGATTTTAGGATGTGACGCAATCATACTCATTTAATTTCTTTCACACAAAGTTCAGGCAACAGGAAAATTTTACAATTTTTCTGCTTTACTTGAGATAACAAAAATAAGTTTTTCCTTCGTAATCTAATTCAAATACAAGTAAAAACTGTTTGTCAGATCCGCCTAAAATTAATATTGTTGCCAAACATCTTTTGAATATGGACAATATGCCATGATCTTATTGCTTCTACATTAAAAAAAATACCGTTGCTATTTTTCTTCTTGCCACTACTATTACCCTTTCTCTTTTCGACTACGTGTTTGTTCAATTTGTTAGATCCATTCAAAGGTCGTACTGGCCGGTCTTTTTGACATGGATAAAGGAATTTGCGTTGATAAACACTAGCAATGAACCGAAAGTGTTCTTAATCGAGTTCGAAGCCGACAATTTCGACCGCAAAAGGGTTTCAACCATACCCGACACGGAAATCAGCTGATTACGAAATTCTTCTTCGATGCCTAATTAGTCCAACAAATTGTTTTCCCTATGCGTTTGAAGAAGGGTAATTGCATGATTTAAAACTGAAAATATATCTTAGTTTTTTTTTTAAATTGTCAGGGACCTAAAATGATTTCGGTTTCGGTTAAGCCCTCTTCATGCCGAATTATTTTGTTTCGGTTAAAATAACTTCCGGTCCATTACTAATTAACACTTACGACCTTCTGATGGGGAATATATGACGTCATGCAATATATAAAGTCATTCAGCTTTCAGTAATCTCATATGATGGGTAACTAGCGCTCTTGGCTTAGAGCATGGAATACCCCAAAAAAGGAGAAAGTCCATAAATCAGGTTCTAATTATTGGCGCTAGAAAACTTTTGTCCTTTGGAAAAATGTCGAATTGTTTTGACCGTTTTCCTCATGTTCCTTTTTTATTCGCTTGTCTTGGACTTTCAAATGTCACAACGTTAAAAACAATATGCTCATTCTAGTTTACACTCTGACAGACAGTTTTCCTCTAATCTAAGATTTAAAAAAAAATATGATTGAAAGATAATTTTTATTTGTTTTACTGCTATTTGCATCAGAATTCCTCCTTTTATTGAGCAGCCTTTTAAAAATGTTTTCTCTCGTTACTTTTGAACGCCTATTCGTTTAGGTCGGTAGCAATGGAGCTAAGAAACGATGTCTCCCAAAGGACTCTGGAGATGCTGTCAACCCGGAATCGGCTTCAAATTGAGAAAGAATCCCTTGATGACGTGGAAAAGAGTCTCCATGAAATCCTCAATGATGGCCAAGTGGGTGGAGGTCAGAGTAGTGTGGTCCAGAACATCAAAATCATCCAGTTTGCTTGCTCAGACGATCAGATCAATTGTGATCCAAATGATCCTTATCGGAGTATCTCGGGCATATGCAATAACTTGCAAAATCCCAAATGGGGTGCGATGAGTACCAAATTTAGACGATTTTTACCGGCAGCTTACGTAGACGGCATCAGCATTCCTCGAGGAGACTTTTTCTCAGCTTTTGGATTTCAACGTAAGTAAGCATTCTTTGAAGCGGTATGTTATAGGGATTTCTTTGTCCGTGTAACGAAATGGAGATACATTTTCATGAAAAAAATCAGCACCTTTTAAACCCTTAAGACTGAAATTTTCCATTATAGATAAGCTAAATCTTTGTAAAGCAAGGTTCAGCATTTGAAATTAAAGAACTGTCCCATTGAAGCAAAAATAAAACCTTTGGGAAGATTGTCTAATTTCATTTTCATTTATCTCCAAATAGCCACAAAGTTCGGCCGAAATTTGGTTTTCGGTTGACTACTGAAACCGAAAGCGCACATGCATTTTAAATAATAGTCAAAAGAACCGACTTTTGGTGTCGGTAATGAGTTCTTTTGGTCCATCACTAGCCAAAAAATTGACTTCAAATAAAAAACAAGAAAGGTTTGGAGCCTTTATCTACATACAGTCATTGGTCACGACTAGAGCACTATAATAACAGAGTACGGTCATAAAGAGCGCCATCTAGTGGATTTCATGCGGCAACAGCTCGCAGTTCCCATGATACACATATTTTTGAAGATTGCAACGGTCAACCATTAGTTTTGGACAAACTAAAGTGCCTCAAATGTTGACTGAGTGTTGTTAATGAACCTGTGGTGGTTTTTGGTTGAAATTATTGGTAAAATCCCTTTCAAATTGGCTTGGAAAACTGACTACTGAAAAGGTATTTCAGGCATGATCTATGCCAAAATTCATCAAAAAAACACTTAAGGTTCTGTTTGGAGTTCCACCATCAACATTTTAGGCATTTAAGTTTGTCCAAAAAAGATAAATTACTGTTGCAATTTTCAAAAATATGTGTATCGTAGAACTGCAAGCTGTTGCCGCATGAAATTCGCTAGATGGCGCACTTTATGACTGTACTCTGTTATTATAGTGCTCTAGTCACGACTACCTTCTTTTTTTAATCGAATCATCTTCAACTGTTTCCGACGATTTCATTTCAGCTCTTTTGGCTAAAAGTGATCCAATCTGCGTATCTTTACCTGATGCTGCCTTACCCAATCCTCGTTTAGTTAGTGATGAGTGGGATCAAAAAACCGATTCCATCGACTCGATTCACACGAATTTATTCGTTCAAGTTGGTCAATTCCTGGATCACGACATATCGTTGACCCCAGAATTAAGAGCCGATCAATGTTGTCAAAATCCCACTCAAGCAGGTTGCTTCTCCATTATCACCGATGACTTGAGACCTCCTTTGGCTGGATGTGACAGGGAGTCTTTGGATTGCTCTGTTTCATCAGCCAATAAAGACAATTACTGTTTTGAATTCGTTAGATCGACTCCGTTTTGTCAAGAGAGCCCATATCATGTGAGAGAACAGATGAACGCTATTACGGCTTATGTGGATGGATCGCATATCTACGGGTAAGGATTTATTATCCATATTTTTGTATTCATACAGAGTTTTTGTTTCTAAATTTAACAAGGACCATTCGAGGAAATTGTGTCTTTGGATGATTCAAGCTCCTAAACGGTTCTGACTTCGGATTGTATCTTTAGTTTCAAAAAGAATTTCCCCCTTGCTTTCCAAAATCAAAGGGCAAAAATGGATTTGAAATTGTTCTAGATCTGACGTTGAACGAGCCATCTCGTTGAGGACATTACAACACGGACAACTCAAAACAAACGATCAAAGGCTCCTTCCAAGAATCAGTGTGGATGTATCCCGAAGTTCTTACACAGCGGGAGATGTTCGAGCTCTAGAAAATCCTGGTCTAACAGCTCTCCACACTTTGTGGAACCGTGAACACAATAGAATCGCTCGAGAGCTCCAGGGCCTTTTTCCGTTATGGAGCGACGAAATTTTATACCAAGAATCCCGCCGACTAGTAATAGCCCAATGGCAAAATGTGATCTTTGGCCAATTTGCCACAACCATGTTGAGTCAAAGTAAAATGGACGAACTTGGATTATCCTTAAGTAGTCCCTCTCAATATGACGTCACAGCAGATGCCTCCATAAGAAACAGTTTTGCCACTGCAGCTTTTCGATTTGGTCACTCCATGGTTCAAAACAAGATCATGGTCATGCCTCTGAACGGGTCCAAAAGTCGAAGCTATCCCTTAAAGAGTAATTTCTTCATCACTGAATTGTATGAATCTGAGAATGGACAAGGTTGGGAAGAAATCTTATTAGGTTTGTTCCATCAAAGACCACAGATTTTGGACAGATATATCGTGAACGATATGAGGACCCATTTGTTTGAAAACGTTTTTGGCGTTCAATCTGATTTGATGTCACGAAATATCCAACGTGGTCGAGATCATGGGATCCCTAGTTACAACGACTTTCGGGATTTTTGTGGTTTACCCCGACCTTGTGATTGGGACCAAAGACCAGAGGAAATAGAACCAAGTTCATGGACATCTTTACAAAATCTATATTCAGATCCGGACGACATGGATCTTTTTGTTGGAGGCATCTCGGAAAAACCCTATGAAGATGGAGTTTTGGGGCCCACTTTCGCTTGTTTAATCGGGAAACAGATGAATTTACTCAAATTTGGGGATAGATACTTCTTTAGCCATGTGAACGCTCATCCCAGAGGATTTTCAACCAAAGAGATTGAAATGATTACCAAACGTCATCTTGGAGACTTGATTTGTGATAATACTCAAGTCTCCTCGATTACAACTAATCTGTTTATGATGAATGCCCCTTCAATGCCGTGTGAAAACAGGACTTTGTTTGACTTGAGTTTGTTTGATTTTACGCTGGCATGAATTACATACTTATTTCTGTGCGTAAAAACCTCATCAGTAACAAATACGATAATTTGCCACATTGTGCTTAGGGAAAAGTTTCAAGTAAATTTTTTACATTTCCCGACTTAATTGTGGTGAAAAAGGTCTTACGAAAGAAGGAGAGCATTCTTGACCAATAACCACCGTGCTTCAGATATGATTTTATTTTGCGGATTTTTTACTACCGGTACAAGGAATGCGATTCCCTGTAAATTGAAGGATTTCTCCCGACAGCTTCAATTCGATCCCCAATAAGATTCGAACTACGACCGTTTGGGGAAGCACTTACACTCGGCTCTTATAAGAACGCATTAGTACGCGCGGCCACTCTGGCTTCCCTGTGGAAATGGGTTTTAAAAGCCACATTTCTTTCAAATATCTCAAGTTTACTTCACCTTTGTCTTCGGCACTTGATGATCTTTTTGTTTCTTCACGTTGGGCTTTTTTAATGGCCATAACACTACTACCAAAATGAGGGTACTCAATTTTTAAAATCATTGTGCGTTTGCCACACTTCAATTTTCCAAAACAAGAGTCTCGATTAGTATTCACGCTCTCATCAAAAAGACACTCTGATTCTTTGCTTCAAGACTGAGAAAACGAGAGTTTATTTTTGCTTTCCTTTCACGCGAGGATTTCTTCTATTATTTAAGAGCATGTATCAAGACAATTTATTGACGTTTATGAGAAGGTCCATTTGCAAATTTCCGGTCACGTCAACTCTTAGAAAATTCTTGCTCAAATTAATGGAAATCAAAATTGCCCGCCTTGACCATCCCAGCAAAGGTAATTGTAATCTTTTTCAGGGCCGTTCTTTAAGAGCAAGTTTGTTTATCTCGGTGCTAATTATCTGTAACGCCTGTGTCCGGTTGCTTAAATATTTATTGCGTATACATATCGTGATAAATATTGAAGTTGTCCTTGCATCTAGGCCTCATAGGCGGGGGCGGGTTGGTAAGCGGGCTTGTAAGGAGCGGGCTTCTCCTCGGGGTATTGGGCCTCACCCTCATATCGCACATCAGCCACATAACCAGATTCGTTGTCTTGAACGGTGTAGGTCACGATTTGGGTGCGACCATCGGGAAGAGCCACGCGGTATTCGCCGTTGGTGGCATAACCATCACGGGCCTCGTTCTGGTTGAAGTCGGCTCCGGAGTAATGATCGGCCACGGCATAAGTGTACTCGTACTTGGGGGGCTCCTCATAGGCGGGTTCCTTGTAGGCGGGCTTATAGGGAGCGGGGGCGTATCGGGGCTCATAGGGCTGGTAGGTGGGCTCGGGCTTGTCGGCAGCGGGAGCGGCTGAGGCCACGGCCAAGAGGGTGAGGGCGATGAAGGTCTAGAAAGAAATGGAATCCATAATAGAGATGATCAAAGATCAAGGAAATATGAGAAGCTTACCTTCATTTTTTAGATGGTTTTGGGTTTTTAGATCAAATTGAACTGATGATGAACTAAGAGTACTGGGCGATTTTTATACTCCTTGACTTCAATCTTGTTTGGTTGGTTTGTATGAATGGTAGATAAGGAAAATAGGAAGAAGGAAGCGACGACAGACCCGTTTGTTTCTTGATTGAAATGGGTTTGGCTTCTGGCAGATCCAGATCAATGACCAGTGTCAACGACCAGTTGGTTCTTTGTTTTTTGATGACATCACTTTAAACCAAATTAATTAGATTAGACAGAGCTTTTGCAGACATAAATATCTTACACCAAGCAAGAGGTTTATTTGTTTGAAATTTGCTAAATACACTTTTTGCGTGTTTTCATAAGTTCCCAGTTTTTCTTAGCTTGTAGTTCTTTCTTGTTTCTTGCAACTTTTTGTTAACGCCTTGTGTCTCTTCAAGTGCAGCTTGTTCAAGTTGTAGCTTTAAAGCCTGCACATCGTAAGCAACACATTTTAGAGATCGGGGGATCGTCAGGAATTTGTCACATTTGACCAAGTCGATGCAAGGCTTAGGTATGCTAAGTTTATCTGATCAGAATATTGGTGATTTATTTTAGTCTAAGCAGCGCTAAGACATTGATGTGTCACCCTTGTCCAGCAAGAGGAACCTAGAAGGGCAACAGAGAAATGATACTCCAATAATATATTGCCATATGCGAGTCACCAAGTGTGTGCAATGGGATTTGATGTTGAATACGCTACGTTATGTGATTCACAACCCGAACTTGCGCTTTTAGGGAGTCGCAAAATTGCTAATTCAACTGCTTTGGTCAAACAAGAGCAATGAATGATGATTGTTGCCGGATCAATGAAGTGGATTTAAACCAAATCTCCACTGACTATACTGGAGTGACATTTCTCTGTTAGCCCTCTAGAGGAACCTAACTTCAAAACATCCATTTTAATAGCTTCCTTCCAAAGGCGAGTTTCGATCTTATGGGATTTGAACCAACGGTGTCGGAGAAAGCATTTGCCTTTGGGTGTTAACGGTAAACTAGACCGCTAGGCCATTCTGGAATTATGGATGAGATGTGCTGAAAAAGACTACCACAACACGCGGAAGTTATGAATTTAACCTTTTTACAGATTTTTGATAGTGCCTACCTTTATTCTCAAGTCGTGTGTCAGATTAGTTCTCTATCTGTGGCTTTGAATTCAGGTCTATGGCAGGGGTCGGCACCCAGTTCAGGGTCAGGGCCCATCAATCAATTTTTGTGTTGTCAGGGCTCACAAAATGGACGTTGGTATATTCAGGGGCTCACCAAATAGACGTTATTATGTTCAGGGGCCCACAAATAAACGAACAAAAAGCTTTGGGATGATGGGTATTGTCCAATGGATGGCTCGCGGACCCTCAATTTTGGACTTTCTCTAAAGCTCATGGACCAATCAACGGCCACACGTGGGCCCGAGCCCCCCGATTGCCAACCTGTGGTCTAAGGGTTCCTTGAGTAGGTTTGGGGAGGGGAATCGAACCTTGGTTCTCTCTTACTACAGGAAGTGCGCTAACCACTTCACCATGTCTCTATTTTTCCTTTATGATATTTCTCACGATATTTAACTTCAGTCAAATTAGGTCAAATTTATTCCTAAGAAACGAGACAATTTCAATTCAAGTTTGTTCCTAATGGTTTCCTACGTCGGCAACTCATCGGCATTGTGTTTGGGAGTTTCCCGACAAACTTGAAAGGTAATGAGTAAGGCTAGGACTTTTATTCAAAAATATATAAAATATTTTTTTGAATATTTTCGGGAATTTTGGAGGAAAATGAATATATCTGTCATTTTGAGGATCTCTGTTTTTTTCCTTTTCCACATTTGAATTTCCCGCCTTTTGGATGCACAACTTCCGTTAGGCGAGAAAATAAACAAAGAAAATATTGTGTCTCCGCCTTGTCATCCATCAATCATCGATCACCATGAGTATATCTAACAAGAGGAAATGGCTTACCAGCCTTAACACCGGCAAGGACTTCCCCTACCGAATACTCGATAACAGAGAGAGCTCCATCTCCTGTGGGCCCTGTGAGAGCCTGGTAAAAGCCAGTTGCAAGGTGCAACTTCAGCAACACTTGAAGACGTCCAGGCACATGAGCAATCTCAAGCTGAAGGAGACACATGTTGCCAAGAACCAGGCACACATCGAGGATGTGTTGCAAAAAAAGAAGAATCCTTCAAAATCTGAAGAAATTGGCAGGGAACTCTGTTCAGTTTTCTTAGCTGCCAATATTCCTTGGTCGAAGTTGGAGCACCCCAAATTCCGCGTCTTTCTGGAAGAGCGCCTTGCTGTATCCATCCCAAATGAGTCCTCGCTGCGCAAGAACTACATGCCCCAATGCTACGAGGAAGTATCCTCCCAGATCAGGGCTGACCTCAGTGGTTTCCCCATTTGGATCAGTGTGGATGAATCCTCTGACTGCTTGGGACGGGCCGTTGCAAATGTGATTTGCGGAAGACTTGATGCCGAAAAGTACCACCAACCTCACTTAGTCCTCTGCAAGTTCCTTGAGCGAACAGACAGCGAATCATTGCCCGTCTTGTGAATCAGGCTGTGCTTTGGATTTCCCCTGATTTTGACTACAATCTGGCAAAGGTCTTTGTGACTGACGGCGCAGCCTACATGGTCAAAGCCGGCAAGGATATGCGGTTGTTTTTCCCGAACTTGCTTCACCTGACTTGAACAGCCCACGCCTTGCATCGCATCTGTGACTTGGTAGTGGAGAGCTTTCCTGAGGTCAACCGCCTGATTTCCAGCACAAAGAAGGTGTTTTTGAAAGCTCCACTGAGGTGCGCCGAGTTCAGAGCTTGCTGCCCTGGCATCCAATTACCCCCTGCACCCGTGTTGACCAGGTAGGGTACTTGGGTCAGAGCAGCCGTCTGGTACGCGCAGTACTTCAAGGAGGTTAAGGACATGGTTGACAGCTTCACAAGCACCGACGCCAGGTGCATTGCGGAGAGCCAGGAGCAGTTTGCCAAGAGCTGCGTGACCAGGGACCTCACTTACATCCTTTCCAACCTGGCCTTCCTGTCCATGACCATCACCAGCCTTGAGGAACAGGGTCTGCCCTTGGACAAGGCCCTCACACTCATCAACAACACCAAAGCCAGGCTGGAGAGCTGCCCTGGCCCTGTTGGAAGGGCCCCGCAGGCCAAGATGGAGAGTTTGCTTTCCAAGAATCCAGGATTGGAAACAGTCCAAAAGGTCCAGAAGGCCATCGCTGGTGAGGGAGACCTTCTGAATGGGATGTCTCCATTGGATGTTGCCCAAATGAAGTACTTGCCAACAGCAAGTGTCGATGTTGAGCGTTCATTCTCCCTGTACAAGAACGTCCTCTCTGACAGACGTCAGTGCCTCACCGAAGAGAACTTGTCGATGATACTGGTGGTTCAATGCTTCTTCAACAGAGGGCAAGAAGATAAGTAGACTGAGAAGTTCAATCTGTACCAAAAAGGCACCGCGATTTTTTTGAATATTTGAAGTGTTTGGGCAAATATTTTCCCCCTTTTTGGTAAATAAATAATGAATATTTGGCTACTTTTTGCTGAATATTATTCCGAGCTCTAGTAATGAGTCGGCAAAAGAAAACAAAGAAAAGCACGCAAACCAAAGAAGAAGTATCACTCAACCTTACAAAATAGATTTTTTTTTCCCGCAAAAAGAGGAACGTACCTTTTAAGAATGAAAAACAATTTTATTCATCAAAATGCTCAGATATTAGCTACATAAATCCTAATCATTATTGTAAAAACTAGTTCCATTTATTTAGGAACTCTAATTTGACAGTTTTCCCTCTAAGATGGACCTTCTCTTGGCAGAAAAGCTTCGAAAAAGCCTGCAGAACAGATTATTGTCATCTAACGAGATGCAACGCGTCTCTTGAGAATTTATGGTTCTAGGCTTGCGAAGATGCATCGAATGCAGTCCTGGAATGCGCAAACCTTGGTGAGATTTGATCTCGGTTGATCATGTCGATTCTGTGCCAAAGAAGATAAGGAGACGGGTGGAATTGTGTGATTTTCGTCATACCACGAGAAATATGGTCCAAAGATAGTGAGTTTGTTCGTTTACTTACTAAAAACGAATCTTTGTCTAGCTTGACGCATGCTTTACCGTAAAATTCTTACCTCAAACGCATAAGATAAAGGGGTTTTCAATTGCGGAAGTTCTTGAGACTGAAGTCGTTGCTTAAATGTAATGTTTAAATTAAAAAAAAACACAAAAAATGTAATTGAGTTCAATTAGGTTAACTAGACATGCACAAGGTTGCTCCAAGTGAGCGTTTTAAATCATTCCGCGGGCGGCAAAACAAGGCCGTTGGCTGTGCTGAGTTGCTCAGCCCATTTTGGCGAATCCAAGTTTTTCCCATTTTGACGAGCATTTGATGATTCTAGGTCCTTGGAAACGATCGGTATTTCACTTAAGGATACCTTGGCTGGAATTGGGTCAATAATTTGCAAAAAATAATATTAGGGTGATTGATTTAAAAGCAAGTAAGCAGGCCTTGTGCTATTGCAAAAATAGGACTTAACATTGATCCAAACACTAATATTAAGATGCGGATTTATTCAGTGGGTTCCAAAGAATCATTTCAATATTTCAAAATACTTAACATATAGAGAAATGCAATATTTTTTAACGCTTCTTTCTGTTAAGATCTAATCTTTTCTGTATCATTTTCAAGCAAACAAATTGGGCATATTTTCAACCAAGTGAAAGCAGAGGGATCAAAACGTAAAATTAAGATCGTTTCCAGGGACCTAGAATCATCAAATGCACGTTAAAATGGGAAAAACTTGGATTCGCCAAAATGGGCTGAGCAGCTCAGCACAGCCAACGGCCCTGTTTTGCCGCCCGCGGAATGATTTAAAACGCTCACTTGAAGCAACCTTATACATGTCCTACTGAAGTAAACGTTTGAAAAACCCGAATATACCTTTTACGTATATAGTGTATGATGTAAAATACATTGATTTTTGTAAGATGCACCAAAATGATTAAAACACTTAGAAACCTACTGATATTTCAACTGAGGTGAACATTTCTCTTTCATCTCAAAAGGCGATTGGTTTGCAAAGCCAGATGGTGAAAAGCTCAAAAACCTTAGAAATTCCTTTCTTTATTATGCAACAATCAACTCCATTGGAATCGTTCCTAATTTTGATCAACTCTTGGAAACTTTTTGTTCCAAAACGCCCTTCCCCAAATCCTAAACTTGGGGATTATAAGAGAGGAATCCCCAAACTAGGGCATAGAGGAGACAATATTGTGGATCAGATCACGATCTGATGCGAAATGGTCCCGTCGTACGTGACTCTTTGTAGCTTCTTCCAGTCCTCCATTCATAACTTGGAACACTTTATTGTTGGTCGGCTGCCTTTTGGGAAAAGTCTCTAATGGTACACCTGTTTGAGAACGGATTGCCTCCAATCTCGATCATGGAGCTACCCAGAAGTACACACGCCTTTAATGGGCAACCAAATAATGTGAGAAAAAGGGCGTGGAAAGCAACTATTGAGAGTTTTCTTTCTCCTTGTTCACATGGCGACCCTGGTCTTCATTAAGAGGCAAGAGAGGTCTCGTCTGCTCCTCGTGGGCTTCTTCCATTTTTTTCTTTAGAAGAAGTGAATGGGGGATTCCTCGTAGCCTTACACAACCAACCTTGAGTTTGGCTTTCGAACAAGACAAGGCCGTTCACAAACCCTATGTTGGCTAAGCCCTAAAGGGTGACGAGAATCGAGTGATGTAGCTTTTTTTGTGTGGAACTTTTCCCGTAGCTGCGACAATTTGAAAGCGGGGATTTGAAAAAGTCTGATGTAAAATTGAGAGCTAAAAGGTTGAATTGAATTTCATAATTTTTGGTAATCTCGCTTTTTCAAACTCCATAATCCGATTTGAGGACAATTATATATTGAGAATAACCCTTCAGAAATGTATTTATCCGCAACCATAACAGTATGCTTGTAACGTAGATTTTCGAACGCAGAAAAGTTTTTTCATAAATCATTAGTATTTATTTGTCACCCTGCATGGTATGAATATAACTGAACCGTGGGAGGTTCTCTTTTATTGGTCCAAGGGACTCTCACTTTGCCAAGTTCTTTCCTTCTCTCCCAAAGGAATCCTCAGTTGAGCCAAGGGTGGCCAAAAATTCTTGCATGAAATACACAGTTAACTCCAACTACCGACAATTTCTTAAAACTAAAAGCATGCGCTAAACAGTGGGCAAATGCCCTTGGCAGCCCTTTGACTCCTTGAAAGTACATATTCCTTGGCAACCCTAGCCATATGCCATCTCTTCGGGGTGCTTTGCCTTAGAATGGTCGTTATCAAAAGTTCGTTCGCTCTCCCTCTCTTCTTTGGTTGGGCTTCTGGCCTTGTTCTCGTTGAACCCCCACTCTCTCTGTCTCTTGTCTTGAGTTCTCAGCCTTCGCTCTAAATCCCGCTGTATCTCCCTCCCTCCGTTTTCGTGGCCTTTCCACGGAATTGCGGAAGAAACTGGATAGAGGACTCCCTAAAGGAAGGAAGACGAGAACGACAGCCTTCGATGAGGAACCAGAGGCACTGAGGGAGAGAGAGGGGGAGAAGGAGAGGAAGGCCCAAAGACCCCTATGCCTTCTTTCCCCTGGACTTGTCCACCGCAGCTGAGGAGAGGAATCATACCTCAGGCGCATTCGTGTTGTTGGTGAACAACAGACGAGACGCAGTGAACCGAGGCCAATGCCAAAGTTCTACCGAGGATTGTTCAACATAGTGAATTGGCAATCCTAGTGTATTTCGAAACGTGTTTTGGCACTTTTTAATTGCTCAATACCGGAGCAATGGTCATGACCTGTGTCAAGGCTGTTCCCTAGGGGACCTTTCCATTCGAGGTTGTTTTTTTTTGCTCAACTGTCTTCAAAGGCCATAAAGAATCGAGACCGAATCCACTCGGATCCTTGACATCATTGTGGTACTAGTGTCCTTCCACCGTCCTTCTCTAGTGAAGGTCCAACCTCCTGCGTCTCCTACATTTGAGAACGAACATGAAAAGGGACGTTTTTATCGAATCCAGTCCCGAGTGTCAATTTTGGAACATGTCTTGGGCCATTCCTTGATT
The DNA here is from genome assembly GCA_010645155.1 of Tigriopus japonicus. Taxonomy (NCBI): domain Eukaryota; kingdom Metazoa; phylum Arthropoda; class Copepoda; order Harpacticoida; family Harpacticidae; genus Tigriopus; species Tigriopus japonicus. The sequence continues at coordinate 10,752,395 of CM021316.1, read as the reverse complement.
AGAGAAGTGCGGACAAGTAGAAATTCCTGATCAAAAGACCAGTCTAGAAAACAGACCAATGGCCAATGGTGCTCTAAGAATGATGGGACCCTCATTCGAAAGAGCAGTGAAGATGTCGTTAGGATTGGGAAGAATCCATGATATCTTTTTTGTCAAAATGCTGTTCCTCGTCACGGTTCTGGCACTCTTCTTTGGGAACACGCTCAAGCTGAACGCTGTGGCTGAAGGGTAAGTCGAGAATAGATGTCCTTCAAAATTGCATATTTCCTCGGAAAACGGAGGAAAGGAATAATTTTCAACCCACCTTCAGGGCAATCATTTATGCAAGCCCTAATTTAGAATGCATCCCAAAATTTGGTGCGAAGTCAAACCCATGCAGGTCCTGAACGTCCATCAACTTATTTATTCCGACTGAACGGCCGTTAATAACTCATCAAGGGGTCACAAATCACACGATCGGTGGTCTCGACCTTTTTGTAATTGGCTCCTTTTGATTACTATCCTGAGCTAAATGCCTCCAACTATCCCGATAAAAAAACGATCCTCTAGAGTTTCCGCCTCATAAGGGCTACTACGATCCTAAGGAGAATGACAGTTTTGAGGCGCATGCCATCATTATAAACGAGGTTGGAACTGTTGCCTTCAAATATCGATAATGTTACCGCTCGCTGGCCTAAAAGGGGCTCCCTTCAATGGGTTTGGGTATCTGCCACTTCTCGAAAGCTTGGCTTTATAGTCTCCTATCAAGAATTTATGACCAAATGTTTTTGCATTGATGGCGTGGCCTCTTCGGTTCACGTTTTGAGAAGAAGTTGGAAGATGATATCTGGGTCCCTGAGCGCTCGGAAGGGATTCCATTTCCAATTTCAACCTTCACTTCGACAACGATCGACAAAGAAGGTGCGTGAAGCAGAATCAAACTTTTCCTTGGAACATTAGGAAACCTTTTCTTCGTCGTTGGCCATCCGGGTACTTGTCTGCACTCGCTACTTGTCCATAAAATTAGATCCATTTTACATGTCCACCCGGGCTGGGATGCCTGGGCCCCAGATGGTGGAAGTGTTCCAAGTGTGTTCCAAATTGGAGCCATGGTTCACCCCTGAAAAGAAGGCTCATTTTCCTCTTCTCTCTTGGTCTTGACTTGGTTTCGGCCTCGCTGGGAAGAAGGAAAAGAGAACACGATGATGCTTTTCGTTGGCCAGTTGCGCCAACTTTCCAATGGCCACCCATCTCCTCATCCTCCTCTTCTTCGCCTCTTGTTAGTCGTATTTCTTCTCCCAAGATATGCCTTCAAAATTGGCCGCTTTAGGGCCTTTGTTGTTCGGCCATGTTTACACTGATGTCTCACTGTGTCTGGGTGGTCATGTTCCATATAGAGGGTTGGTTGGTTAGTTGGTGTAACTGAGTATTGGAGAATCGGAGATACGGGAACGTCTTACGCTCTGTTTACCTACACATTCACTGTTCCTGTGAAGGCATTTTTCATTAACCCCTACTTGAATAGGATCCAGACATGTTTGGGCTAATCAAGACTTCTATTCAAACTACATCGTTTTCTTCCACGACTGTGAGAAAATCTCTCGACTAGCTCTCCAAGCACGACCCAAAAGTCTCGGTTTTTTGACCAATGACATTTCCCGGACGTGACTCTGAAGTTCTTTCAGATGATCCAAAGGCTAGAAATGGTCCAAACCATGCCTTCTCTCTGGTCGAAATGAATTCTTGCATTCATGTCAATGGTGGTCTGACAAGGCTTTGTCGGCATTTATAGGACATCTTCTCTTTGAGGACCACTTCCAATTCGTTTGTTCCACTTTCCTTAGAAGATATCAAGTTGATTCGTCTTCTACTCATAGAAATTGTCTTGAAAACAAGCTCAATGATACTGATCAACGATAGTATTCTTGAACGTAGGGAAATGCAACTATACATGTAATTAATGTACAAAGCCAATGCGGAAATAGCAAGGGAACAGGAAGAATACAATTAATTATACATTTTTCTCTTTCTTTTGGCTTCAAAACTTCAAAACAGTTTTTGTAGTGTTTGGAAGCTAACAAGATTTTTTGGTGTGTTCCTTTTTTATGGCTTTTTTTAGGGCAAAAAGGTTGTTTTTTACCCTTTAATTAAAGAGAAGAGATATTTCGGGCAAGTGCAGTCATAAAATTAAGTTTAAAGAAATTGGGAAGTCGATCAAAAATGTTCAAGATTTCTCATCAGAAAGATGCTTGAGGAACTTCTTGAAATTTGATTGATAAATGAAAATAGAAATGAGGCGTTTCTATCACTAAGAAGACACGCTCTCTCAAGTTAAACTCTTTCTAAAAGAAAAAGATGAATCTGACCATTCCCAGTAACATTTTGACGCCCAAAAGTGAATATGACAAAAAGGGACACTCAAACAAATTCTTGACAACCTACATATGTGTGTTCAATATCAATCTTTATATTTAGACATAGAATGGTGAGCCCAAGAGACAGATCTTTCCCTGGAGCCCCAAGATGAACGAGTTTTTTTTGGGAAAAGAAAATGGGACAAAACAGAATAAGGAGACTATTGCTTTAAGAGGCAGTCTTGCTGCCATGTCTTGGATTTGGTCCCTATGGACTTTAAGTTTGTCTCAGAAATACCTCACAATTTGATCAAGAACGTTCAATGGAGCAATCCATCAAGCTTTGTGCATCTCAACTTTTATTCGTCTTGAAAACCTAGTATTCTGTTGGGCTTTTACTGGTTCTTAACTTGATAAACCTTTGATGGTGTTTTCTTGATATGTTGTATTCTTTAACTGGAAGGAGATGGTAAAACACCCTTGAAACATATGTTATATCGTTCTAAAAGGTAACTATCCTAAAAGGATATTTTTGACAAGTTAGAAAAAACCTTCGTGAGAAGTTGAAAGCCCAAGCAAGATCTGATTACGACTGAAAAGTATTTCAAGTGGCTTGTCTTCAGTAATCATATCAGGGCTGTCACTTGGAACCGGTTCTCAATGTACGTAATCTCTCGAAAAGTTTTTCGTGATGGACAGTTCTTCTTCGTAGAAAGCCCTCTAAACATACTCTTTTGTCTCATTTAATGGTTTTTGCCACATTTTTTACCAAATTTTGAAGAGTATCAATTTGAAAATGCCAAAATTAACCACAAGTTTCGTAATCCCAAAATCAAGGCTCTCATTTGTTTGTTCTCATCCAAAACAAGTACCATTCATTCATTTACTTCCATCTTTAGTCATTTGAAAGCAATTTGGGACCAAAAAAATACGGTCCAAGTATTGGGATTCAGTTCGAAATGAGAATTGGCTCAGGATGAAAATTGCTTCGAGGCTGAAAAAATACATGAAGCTCCCTTGAGTGTTGTCAGCTCTGCTAATAACGAGTCTGAGAAATGAGTTGGGAACCGATTCGTTCGCTCTTGAACGACGTTTTTGGCATCCAAACACCTAGCCAAGCACAGGAACATTGGTAATCCAATCATGACCCTCCAGATTGGCCTCGTTTCCATGGACCTCGAGGTCACTGGATTCTTCCACCTTCATCTCTAGATCGGCATTCCTTTCACATCTTTTTTGGAACTTCAGGTTTTTTGGAGAATGATGAATGAATCGACACTTATCAGAGTTTTGTCCACAGTTTTGGAGGCCAAGATTCGTTTTTTTTCCTTTTGATATTGAGACCGGGAGAAAAATGTCGTCGTCCTTGAGAGTCCATCCAAGGCCGGCCTTGCCAAGAGAGAAAGGGACACGATGCGTGGAGGATGAGTGAGACAGTTATGGCACTGCCTTTGGCATGGACCTTCTCGTCCTCGAGGCTTCGTTTCTCCATCCGTGTTTTACTCTATTTGTTCGCCTATTTCTGCAACGCCACCAATGCCAAAGCACAACATGACAGATTGAGATGAAGCTGATCCGTGAAGGTCTGGTTGGTTTGCCTTTGATTACTTCGCAGAAACTTGAAAAGTAAGCCCTCCTTTTCCTTTGAGAGGCAACGTCTCGGCGCTCGAAATCCTTCATAAAGTTGCTTTGACCTTGCTTTTTGCGACCTTGTTTCTGTTGTGACTATTAGTAAATAGACTTGCCAGCTCAGTTCAGGCCAATCAAGCTCCTTCAAATGCGGCTTTGTACTCAACAGTTCTTCCATTAAGTGGCAGCTTCGACTTAGACAGGACCACTCCTTGGCCTCTCAAGTATCCTTTGGCCCATGCCTTAAGGACTTTCCCTAGGAGTCCATCCATGATGGTTTGGGTGGAGGATCGATAGCCTTAAGTAAGGAACACTTGTAGACCAAAGAGGTTTATCCCTTGGCGAACGTACATGTTTGATCAGGCAAAAAGATGCATGCTGTGCTGAACCCAACCTTCTTTCGGACACCTTGAGCTCGAGACCGAATCGACGAGGCTTTAGATCGAAGAGTTTTGGGCCCCTTTTGTGTTTTGGAACAAAAGCCTTGGATAACGAACCTGGAGCGCAACCTTGATGAGCATCAAAGTGTAGTTAAAAATATCTTTATGATGATCAAAGTTGCCAGTTCATGCCAAATTTTGTGCTCCAGAGACAATTTCCATCTGCTAAAATTGGATCTCATTCCTTTGGGAGTTTTAAAAGTTAGGATGCTATGTATGCATTTCGCACAGAAAACATCAGGAGCGAAGGCAATTTCAATTGAAGCCAGGGAAAACCGACTTGAGGTTTATGCAAAATTCGGTAAGATTTTGCTCCACAAGAAAAAGAGAGCCAATTTTTTCGCGCCCGAGCGACCGCGAGTCTTGGTTCCAATTTCATTTGTCCTATATCAGTCCCTTTGGATTTAATCCTTGGCTTCTCGGAATTTTATTCCATCTGCAGACGTGCCCATATTTATGCACAACACACCCAAGAGTGGTGGTTGGTCCCGATTTCCATTCAAGGGCTCTGTTTGTCGATATCGACTGTTCTCTTCTCTTGGCTCGTTCAAGAGTGAGTCTGCTTTCCAATTCCAAAGCGATCAATGGTTTGCCCGTCTGCAGCGTTGGTACTTGGCATGGCGAAGTGGGAAAAGACCTGCCCATAAAGTTGTGCTCAGATATGATCCCTCGCTTAGTTGTGTTTCTTGGCGACTTGGAAGGTCGATGGAGGCTGTCTGAAAATAATGGCAATAATAAAGTTGTCATCCACATCTTTAGGTAGTGATCTGCAAAGTGGCACGTCGAGCGAAAGGAGGCACACTTTCTCGCTAAAAGCCAAGATCCCGAGGTTTGGTAGGCCTTGAGTGTACGTATACTGCACTCACATCTTCCTCTACCCCTGAGGATGTTCTTGAATGTACTCGGTAGATGTTTAAATGGGCACTGAGGGCTCGAGACCATATTTGGAAGGCTGAAGAGCTCTGCAAATCTCATAAAAGGATTACAAAGACGAAATTGCCGTGAGATGGATGAAAGGCTGTCTCTTTTACCTCGCAGAGCCACATGTCTCTTAAGGAATTTCAATGACCTCGTGATGTTTGATGTAGCTAAGATAATTTCTCGGAAAGAACGACGGATGATGTGCTCTTAATGTCTCGTGTTTTTGGAGACATTGTCAGACAATTTGGTGAGCTATGTGTTTGTTTGTAACAATCCACAAAGAAATGAGGTTTAAATCCATGAGATTAAAGTTAGAGCAATATTATGAATAATGGACTCTCTATTCATTCCCACAAACAGATGAGCTGATAGTTAAATCCAGCACTTTTTGCTAAAGGACGAGTTCACCTTGGTTGGTTTGGGAAAAATCCAAAACCATTTTTATTCAGCTTATGGTCCTTGGCGCAACTTTTAGGTGCCATGATTGTTTGTCCGTATGGATTGCCTGAACAATCCATCACATCACGTTTTAAACCAATCTTAGCTTAGGTTAAAAGTACGGTACAGTTTAAGAGTAACTTTGCGTCCCCGAAGTAAGCGGCATTTCCTTGCTTTATCAGATTACACTGAGATTAACTAAAAACTAAATTTGTAGTCTTTTACCAAGCAAAATAGAGTACTAAGTATACTAAAGGATAAAAAGTAAATTTTCGTAAATTATTTTTACCTAAGCATTATGTTTTTTAGAATACTAAAAAAAATCGTCATTTTTGCCTGTTTCTTCTGGATCACTAACAATCTTTCAAAGTGCCCTTTTCAAACCCGTTGCTATGTTAATTTACCAATCATTCTTTTTATTTTTACATTTGTTGTCATCACGGTAACATTTTTGGTTTGCAAGCTTTATTCAATTCCACTTGGGTAAGCTTTAAGGTGGATACGAATTTCTTGGTTCGGAAAAAATAACACAAGTTTAGCTACCAAAGGTACTCTGACAAAGATGAACTAAAATTTGATTTGGCCCGGTTGAACATTTTGGCAACCCTATTTTGTCAATATTCTTAAGACCATAACCTTGGTTGGAAGATCCAGAAGGAGACTGCCTTGGATGTTCCTTTTGGGAGACTTTCTCAAACGACCAAACCACTCAGACACTGTTAAAATTGGCAGACAAAAAACTCGAGAGGCAGCCTCTTTCGTTCCAAACATGGAGTTGAGTGCCATTCAAAACTTTGTCAGACATTCAATTCCAGACCAAAAGCCACTTGGAATGAGCGAGCAAATGGATTGAGGCTCTTGGTGAAATCCGTCAGTGCTCAAGTGACAATATTTCAGCTTCAGCTCTTCTCTTGGTGCAAGATCTGCAGAAATTCCTTCCTTGGAACCACTTTGTTGTCCCCGTTCCATCTACACTAGTAACTTTGAATTGGAAACAATTGACATTTTTTCCCTTTACAAAGAAGAGTTGGCTTTGGAACATGAACGAACCTTTTCTGGATTGACGTACAATTGAAATGGAAATTGTCTTGTCAGTTTTACAATCATTCTGTCATAAAGGCATGAGCCGTCATTGTTGGAAATGTCTTTCACCAAATTACATCCAACATCCGACTTCCATCCCACAATAATGACCCGTTTTCGAATGGTGGAAATGGAAACTTAGAGTAGCCAAGGAACGAAAAATACCGTCAAACAACCAGGAGTTAAAAGTATTTTATTGTTCTTGGAGACCGTTGACCCTGAAAAATGGCCATGAAGACGTTGCCTGAATGTTAAATGTTGTTTAGGCCATTTGATGTGTCCCACAAACTTACTCTAAGCCAGGTTGGAACAACAAAGCTTGCTCAACGAGTTGACCTTGGGTTGATGTCATCACCAGGGCCACCTTATTGATGTAAAATACATTTTACAATGTAATTACCAAAATTCACAAAAATGTGGGAAATTGCTGGTTCCGTTGAAATTTGTTTTGAAAAAGGTTAGTTTATGTGTCAAAATTAAAGTTAGAAAAAAACCCAACATTATATATTTTAGTTGCAACATAACAATATTTTTCATCTTCGGGGCCACCAGATACTCGTAAATTATACTTTATAATTTCATTGAAAAAATCTGATTTTTGTTCAAAATCAAGTAGCAAAAGGATGGCAAAATCAAAATAAGAAAAAAAAGCAAAGATGATGCATTATTGGTGTAACTGTATATATTTAGTTTTTCAGCTTTTCCAAGTCATGAAGAAAGAGTTATAGATGATGGGAGTGTAGGAAAAGGTCGGTTTCTACTGAAATAAATGAGAAAAGTGCTTATAAAATTACCAAAAAAAACTGATTTCAGCACATAATTTTAAGATAAGATAATCACAAAAATGCTACATTTTTTGACAATATTTTCTACCAAAATTTGGTGGCCCTGGTAATCATTTTGAAAGGAGTGTAAAACAGAAGTTAGTAATAGACCGAAAGAAGCATTAAGCAAAACCGATAAAAGCATCTTACAGAAAATAAAGATCGCTTTACATGACTTTTTAAAGACAAAAATGTCCCCTAAACACCAATAATCAAAGTGATTCGTGATAAAAGAATACTTCTGGCGGTGACTGAAGCATATTTTCAGTAAAATATGTCTCTTGCCATAATAATGTAGTTTCTTACTCATGATATTTTTGTACTTTTGGCTGAAATTATAGTAGTGACCTGTCTCTGGTTTCGATTCTTGGACCAAACCCAAACTGAAACTAACCTCTTTTAACGGTTCGTCACCAGGGACACCAGATAGTTTTGAATTACATTTTGCAAAACAATTACGAAAAACTTCAATCTTTGTCCAAAATTACAGAAATGGCGAAAATTTAAGAAAAATCTGGGAAAATTGCTTGTTCAATTGAAAACTTTCTGTAAAAATCAAATCTTCTGTAAAGGCTAAAAATCAGCCAAAAACCCAAAAGAAAGCCCATTTTTATGATTATTTTTATTTATTTTTTCATTATTTAAAATAGTTGCAACCAACAATATTTGGTATATCTTCGGGGCCAACACATACTTGTAAGTTGAAATTTACCATGAAATTACAAAATTGGGAAGCTTTTACAAGAATCTGGCAAAATTGCTTGTTCCCTTCAAAATGGTCATGAAAAAGGATGGCAAAATCAATATAAGAAAAGAAGTAAAGAGGATTCATTACAGTTGTAACAATGTAAAGGTTTTCAATTATTCCAAGTTATGAAATAAGATTTACAAAAAATGGAATCATGGGGAAAGGTCGGTTTCTAATGCAATAGATGAGGAAAGTGCCCGTAAAATAGCAGAAAATCTGATTTTGTAACAATTTTTGGCAAAATGATAAGGAAAAATACTACATTTTTGGAAATATTTTTCCAAAATTTGTTGGCCATGTTCATCACTGCCTAAAAATCGGGGTTGGTGCTAAAAATTTGAAAAGAGGTCAATGCTTTTAACTCGTTAAGCCACAAGGTTCCACTGGGTCTTTGTAGGAGTGTGGGGTACTTTAAGGATTCAAAAAGAATTCGATATGAGATTCTTCAGTCCAAGATCTAGAACTCTCTCTCTCTCTTCCTCAAAGAGAGTTATTTATTAAAGAGAGCAAACGTTCTGGATGTTAAAGGAGATCGTCTGGAACTTTATGCTTCAAAATGGAGCGTTTGAAAACGGTGACATGATAGAACAAATTTGGTTTAATCAAACGCGATGTTGGATTGAAACGCATTTCTTAGAATACGGTTTAGTCAAGTGGTGTATTTTTTTAAGCCGGCAATATCATCGATTTTTCATTCCTGGCGTTCCATCAAGAACCGGCAGACGTTTCTTTATATTCAAGTAAAGACGGGTGAGCACTTTTGTTAAGAAGTAGAGTTTTTAGGGAATACTTTTACGTTCATGACGAGCTTTTTTCATATCAGAAAAAGAAGTAACGTTACTGCTATTTTTTTTGATTTTTTAGGAAAGTTTACAGCACTGAAAGTGTCCAGAGCAGACCTGTGATGTAATTGTAATTGTAATTAATTACATTTGAGATCAAAGTAATTGTAATTAATTACATTTGAGATCAAAGTAATTGTAACTAATTACATTTGAGATCAAAGTAATTGTAATTAATTACATTTGAGATCAAAGTAATTATAATTAATTACATTTGAGATCAAAGTAATTGCAATTAATTAAATTTGAACTTATGGAATTGACGTTTTTAATTACAAATTACAATTACTTTTTGACCTAGATAAACAGTTCTGGGATTAGAAATTTTGCAAATTTTTCCCCGTCCTTCCAATATGTTTCGTTATGTAAAATGTTTCACAAAAAGATCTCTAAAAAGCATCAATATAAACAGCGTCTATGAGATAATTTTTCACTTTCCAATCTAGTCCAGACACACGCACGCACGTGGTCAAGATAAAGGATACGAGGATGCACAACATTATCTGTCAAAGATTCTTTCTTTCTTTCGGAGTTGGGATTTCCTATACAGTAAACACAGCTCGGGAATCTATCATCTATCTCTCCATGCCCAACAACATTAACACATACACAGAAGCAAGCACACATATATGAAGGGGTTCGAGGACTGGTGGTGGTAGGGAAGTTGCTTGTAGCGCAGTTGATTAACTCGTGTCCGAGTTATTCTCGGGTTCATGGGTTCGATCCCAGGTCTTCCCCCACCCAATCTAGAGGATTGCTGCCTCGAATGGCACCCTCACCAAACCCAGAATGGGCCCTTGTCTAGATGGTCAAAATTGTATTCAAACAACAAATCGTATTGTAACAATCCAATGAGGCATGTCCTCGCAATAAAGATTATTGATATTCTAAAAAGCTCACAGGTTTGTAATGCTCTCTGCACATTTTGCACTTGAAAAGAAAGTAGTTCAAGCTTGGTTTGAAAAAATAATGCAATTGAATGTAATTCAAGTACTTTGGGTAAGTAATTGTAATTGTAATTAATTACATTTGCAAATAAAGTAATTGTAATTTTGTTTAATTACTTCTGAGACCAATGTAATTGTAAGTAATTACAATACATTTTAGAAGTTTTTGACACAGGTCTGATCCAAACTTTATTTTAACAATGAAGCCGTCATTCCTAGAGCACTCTAGTCGTTCCTTCTTTAAGAAGATTAAGGGGCAGTTTGATGTGCCATTTTCTTTAACCTACATTTTGAACACACTTTTAATTCTATTTATGGATAGGAAAAATTGTATCAAAATGTCTTCAGTGGAAAATCCAACGTTGTGCCAATGGTACATTTTTTCCGACCACATTTTGAGTCCTGAAGTTCCTACCCAGTGATGTTTTATCGATGGAGCTTGCCATTTCATCAAAAAAAGATCTTCAACAGGGATCAAATATATATGATGGAGAAGGCACATTGGAAATAGTTGCGCAGGAAATGAATCAATCTCCAAGGTTTTTCACCAAAATGTCAATGTTGCGAAAAAGGCCAAAAGGCTTTGCTGAAGAGACCCATGAAAGCAAATGCATTTGGAGAAGATTGGACTCATTGGAGCATCCAACGTATTTTACTCTATCTCACAAATCATAACATTGATCTTTGCCGGGCCTTTTGGAGAGTTTTACAGTTTTATTCCCTTATTAAAAGTCGCAAAATTTGTATCGGTATAGAAACGAATGATATTCCACATTTTATATTTTGGTTCAGTCTACTTCATTTCCTATCCTCTTGGAACTTTGAAAATTCAAAATTCCGTTTCCATCTTCTCGGAGGCTCAAATCAAAAGATTTCAGATCCCGTTTCATGGACGTGAGAAAATTGAAAAAGAAAGAGAAACATATATGCACACGAACCTGGAGCCATCAATTCATGTGCAGTCTTACCTCACTTCAAGGGCATTTGAAATTAATCCCGGCTTTCAAGGTCAAAAGTCCGCAAGATGGTTCCTTCATTCTGTATATGATGATTCCATCATATGTCTCAAATGCATGGTTCAAAGCCATTTCCATCCCAAAGTTCATTGAGTTGTATAGCGGGCCTTCAGCGAGCCATGATGAGCAGAGAAGTTTGAGCCAGGCAACCATTTGGTTCTGCTTCTTAATTCAAATGGGAGCAAGTCTTGCGAATTCATTTCGGAATATGAATTTCTCGACGCTTCAAGGAGAGCAAACATCCGTTCCAAGTTTCCAATCCGACCAAGTTGGAACAAGTTATGCTCGGCTTTTGAACGGTTTTGGAATTCTTTTTTATCTTGGCCATGTCTCTGGCCTCGACTTGGCCTCAATTTGTCAAGCCCACACACTAACTCACACACACACATGGTTTTGGAAATTTTGAATAATGGTTTGATGGTGTGACAAGGAAATTGGGACATTCTAAAGGAGGAAGGATCCGATTTTATTCCGTCTTTTCCGGGAACCCATTCAACCATCCCTTATTAAAAATTAGAAATATGCATTCCCCATTCTTTCTTAAACAAAACTTTTGCATTTTTCCGAACATTATGTTTTTGGATCCATGTTATTCAACCATAACGGAAATGGTCCTTTATCAAAGCCTTCACCTGTCAGGGTCGCACAAATGTTTTAACTCAAGGTTTGTCCCTCACTTTTGAGGATCTAGCATCCCTGAAGCTCGTCAATACTCGGGGACGAACATGACTTTACGGTCCCGATATGGAATGGAACGGCTCATATTTTCTCCCAAGTGTCGCATTCCAACGACAAGAGTTGACGTGGGCCTCCATGAAATTATGGCCTCGCGCCCAGACCCTCTCATGTGTGTGAGAGAGGGTTTTTTTCCCATCAGACAGACCAAAGGGAAAAGGGGCAAGGACGATGGGATCTTATTGTTTGTTGCTGACAACTTACATGCCTGTATGGGACAAGCGAATCAGGCCCAGTAGCTCCCCATCCATACCCCGTGAGCTCTCCCTAGTCTCACGGGACCTGACTCGGTAACTTATGTATGCCAGAATATACGTAAGCTAAGGGACGTTGGCCAAGTTCTTTGAGTGGCGTCAAGGTCAAGGATCCAAAGAAAGCGCCTAGAAATGGGTCATCAAAAGGCTATTGTGGGACCGATTAAGACTGGTCCGGGATCGAGCTACTGAGATCCTTGTGCTTTCCACGCGTTTGCTTGAACCCATAATAAGTCGCAGGGCATCTGAGAGCTCAAGAGCAGATGGCAAGATGTTATTCCCTCGATTTGGATTTCTCCTCATTCGATTGTGTTAAAAGGTAACTTTTTCCCGGGTAGAAGTAAAAAAACCTGGATTTGGCGGAAAAGTTGGAAACAATCTGCACCAATGCCCGCAAAACACGAAACCGGGCGGGCTCAAAAAAGATTTACTTCCCCCAGAAAGTTGGAACTGGAACAAGGAGAGAAAAGAGAAAGAAACAGGAGGAGGTAACTCTAACAATAGGATCTAACTGCGCCAAGTCTGGGCATGTTTTTTGCCAGGCCAGATTCGGACCATTTTGTAATGAGGAACGTATTCAAAGGCTCCTGGACCCTGGAGAGAAATGGCTGCTTTGAGGCTCTTTAATGGATCGGAAGGTTGAGAATTCGCCTGGTTTGAGTGGATTTTCATCACTCCGAGGCTTTAATCAGGGAAGGAGAGATGGAACCACTAACCTCAGGGCATCAGATGGAAGCGAAAGAGATGAGGCCAATTTTTCATGGTTAGCCACCTTTCCTTTCCTTTTTTCTATGTCTCTTTCTTTCTCTCTCTCTTTCGTTCTCGCTCGCTCATTCATCTCTGTATGACAGGAGGATCTTGGGTAATCTCACGCAAGATAGATAGAGAACAAACCACAATGAACGGTTAGCTGCCAGATGGAGAACCATTTAGGTGCTCTGCTAGGATGAAAAGCTACAGATGATGCACTTTCAACTTTACTCTTTTCTGCAGAGTAATTGCTCTCGAACGGATATTAGAAATACAAGTCAAGTCAGGCAAACGAGTCCACAAAACATCTTGCGGAGCAAGCTGGAACTTCCATTTGGGGGCTATAAATTATTCTCGGACACATTGAAGCGTTTCCGCGAAGGATTCCTTTATTGGGAATGGTTCTTGAAAAACAAATCTGTTTTTATCGTCGCAGCCTTGGGAACAAATATATTCCTAGTCGTTCCAGAAAAGTTGATCTTGAATGAAAAATCTCCACAAACAAGAGATTTCCCTCAAAACAGAGACAACCTCTCTGAAGTCAGTTCTCAACCATATTTCTTGTCAGAGCTGATATCAACCGAGATCGCCAGGAGATTGATCTGATTCCTCATCTCCTTACGCTTGATAAATGGGTTTTCAAATGGAGCCGATAACGTTGCATTGAGGGAACAAAAGCTCGTTCACTCCAAGGTTGCAAAAGGACGACCTTGTGCGCTCTGAAGAAAAACTGAGTTGGCCTTGAGGTTCTTTGTGGAACCAACGCGAGAGCAATTTGTCGGTTTAATTATTCGGGACCTTTTTTGTCACATGCGTCTTGCAACGGAGCAAAACAATAAATAAGTTGAATCTGGTCTTGATTGAGCTTATGCCAGTGATGGTTACTGACAACACTCGAGCAAATGGTTTAGAAATAATTGATGAGGCAGCCATATTACTCGGGACTGTTGGGTCGGTAAAATCTGGTAAAAACCAGATTTTAGAGCTCGATCAGTATCTGTTTTAACACAACTCGATTGCAACCTAATTTTTAGTGCTAAATGCGAGGTCTTGATCAAAATAAACACGGTTGTTGACGCTGATCCCTTTTTAAGCCGATGCATTTTTAATAGAACCTCATTCGGTCTGTCCATTCACGCTCTACTTTGCGTGATAAAAGTTTGTAGTTGCCTAACTCGATTTATCTATTATAGCCTCACCTTTCTTTCTCTTTCAGGACTCACAGTGCGTTTGCTGATGTTAACATATCCGCTCTTCTCAACTCCTTTCAAGAAGGTTACGACAAAAGGGTCCGGCCCAACTATGGAGGTAAGGTGGTTCGCCCCAAAACTTTATCCCAGGGAATGGGAATGGCCTCCGAGCAAAAGTAGTAGGCTCAAGACGAGTTGGGGTATCATTCTTGTGCACTGACTGTAGTCGAAATGGAAGGCCCAAACCGCATTCTAGGATATGGGTAGGGAAGTGGTTTGGTAAAAAGTTTTTCTCTCCACTCTCTCACGAAGGAGACGAAGAAGAGCCTGTCTCTCAAGTCCTTGGTTAATTTTGGCGTCTGTCTAGATTTTTTCCCCATTGGGATAAAGTGGGAGGGGTCTTGATGAGTTTGCTCCTCCTACACCTTGTCCCTAATGCATTCAGCCTTTTTTGAGCCTTGACTAATGCTTTGTCCCAGCTTCTAGGTGAGTAAATGATTGTGATTGTGTGCGTCAATAGTAACAGAGCAAATCAGTCACCCTTGAATATGATCAGCTGATGAACCGTTTAAGATACCCAGGCTTGCCAATTACGATTCCCTTTGTTCAGATTTTTCATACTATTCATAACCGATTTCAAAATGTTACAGGTCCAGCAGTGGTGGTAGGAGTGACCATGTATGTGCTTTCCATATCATCTCTCTCAGAAGTGGAAATGGTACTGAACAAAAAACAGACCTTTCGTACAATTGATTATTGTTTGTGAACTTGAGCAAAATGTGTAATTTTGGCACGAGATGATCCTTGCTTTAAATATGATACAAGTAAATTTTAATCCCGTTACTATCTTCATCATCATTATTCTTATCATCTTCTTTTAACTACTTTTATTACTTCATCAACTTTGATTATCATCACAACTACAACTACTACTCCAACTACAACAACTACTACTGCTTACAACTACTACTACTACTACTACTAATACTTCTACAACTACTCCTATTTTTATCATTACATCTATTTTGTCCTCATGGTGTCTGTTGCAATGCTGCCTTGGATTTCCGTTTTTCATTTCTCTCTTCCTTTTCCTCCCTTACTTTTGTTTCGCCTCTCTCTCTCTCAACCAACAAATTAACCATTACCAAAAGGGGCTGAATGCGGAATCAACATACAATTTAGAAATCATACATACTCTCATGTTTACCTTACTATGTACAAGCCTTAAAAAAAAGAGAGGCCTTTTTTTCTTGGCATAGAAACTACGTACATACAAGCCAGTCATTAGAAAAGAAACCAACCCAAAGCCAGACCAATCAATGAATCATAATGCTTCCCAGAATCATATGGCCTTCTTGCAAGAGCTGTGAAATGGTCGCCCGCGTGGTTGCTTTGGACTTTTGATATTGAACACTTCTCTCTTTCTTCCCAATCCATCAGGAATTGCTGTAACCGTTGGAGTCTCTTTGTATGTGCTCTCAATATCCAGACTCTCAGAGGTCGAAATGGTTCGTATACACTTATACCTCTCAAGACCAGTTTTTACTAATACAATAGCGCTGATTTGATAGCTAGCCAAGCAAGCAAATGCAGACCTAAACCATCATTAGTTTTTTGGGTGGCTGTCACACGCAAACATACGAACCTGGCTTCCTTAGGTCATATTTTCTTATTTTACTCCTCCTTTATCTTCATAATCTTATCCAATACAACGAATAGCATTCTAGATCATTTTTGAGACTCTTTTTGGATCACATCTCAACTTACTCTTGATCGCTTTTTGTTCTTTCATAATTGCCCTTGACCGCAAGAGGTCGCTGACATCTTTTGCCGTCTATGTTCGTCAAAATTAGACAACACACTATAATCTCATTTCCGTCTCAAAGGTAGATTTAGATCACCGCCACTAGACAGCAGAACCTTCCGATTCAAAACATTCAAAGACTTGCCTCCGAACCACATTTTCTACTGAAATTAAGACTTGATTCTGTTCATTGCTTCAGCCTTCTTCAACCTAGAAAGTTCCAAATTTATCCACATTTCTATTCGCTCTTCATTTTCTACTCTTTCGCCCCTTACTTTCAACTTTAGCCCCTTGGGATCTCTGGAAAAGGGTCCTAAAACCTAAATTATGCTTGGGTTTGAACCCGGCTCAATTATGCCTGAATGTCAAAGGTTGTCCCATTTTGCAAGATCAACCAGTTTCTTTACGAAGTTGATCAGAGATCCCAAGGGAACCCTAGTTTTTTTGTGCATGTTGAGCAACTCATCTCTCTGATTTGTTTTAAAGAAATATCTGCATGTGTGGATGGTTTGTATCCTGAAAACCTGGCATGAGATTGACATTGGGCCTTGTTGACCTTCACCTTCAGCATCTAAAAGAAAGGGAACAGTTTGAGTTCTTTTTAATGGTTGATAAATTTGCAGCCTTGGCGTGCTGAATGAGCCGAGAAAGTTTGTTATATGGCTTCAGGCAACTCTGAAACTTTTTGGGCTTATTGTTTGTAACGAATTCTAATTTCGCAATTCCAAGGCAAACTTTAGTGACAACGCCTGGCTTATTCTTTTTGTCCCAAGTCTTTGCTTTTCAAGGCTACAATAGAGATCTTCCTCTCTCGGAGTTTTTGTCTGAAGTTTTTACGTCTTTGAAATTGGAAAAAGTGGGCCCCCAGGGGGTAGAGAAAGAAAGGAAAAAAGAAAGAAAGAGAAATAGACGAATGCCACGTTGGTTGACAACCTTTAGTTTACATGACAAGAACCTCCTCTAAGCAAACTCTGTTACCTCAAGGCCCAATGCTGATTCTAATCTTCTCTCTGTTTACCTGACTATTTATGGTTCATTTCAATCGTTTTCTTCATCCGTCAAGACGGAAGTTTCCGCAATGTGAATGCAGGTTCTGGTCGTTCTTCTGTTTATTTGTTTTGCTTGAGTGGCTTCTTGGCTCTTGGCATGGCTATCAATGGTGTGATTGTAGGTTTCATATGTACATATATCTGAGATATTCTAATGATACACACGTTCTACAGGAGGCAAAATCTCATCCACATCATTCCAGAAAAGACTGCATTCCTCCAGAATGGTGCCACATTCTGACATCATTACCCAACTTTTGGTCTTTCGTTCCTTCATTCCTCTGAATCTCAAACTAAGTTCTTTGTGCCTGTCCTCAGTTTTAACAACTAAAATATGTGTTCCCTCAAAGGCTTGGCCACCTCTCCAAAGAATGAGAGAGTGCTGTTTCCTCAAGCCCATTTATAATTTGGGCCCAATTTTCCCCCCCGGTTTTCCCGGGATCATCACCTGCCGCTTCACCGTTTTCTTTTTTATTTCATTTTTTGTTGTCGTGGGTGCCACAGGAAACGCTCAACGCTCATTGCTCATTTTTGGAACGTAATGAACATCCGGTTCAAAGGATTGCATGTGCCACACACATGGAGCCTTGGAAGGATTTGGCTGCTCTTGCATGACTGATGGCACCCACTTTTCCTCACGAAGCCTGTGCAGCTGTAGTGAAGGTCAAACCTCAAAGGGTTATCATCTGTTTCCACGACCCAAAAACAAACTAGGTTTTGACTTAAAATATCACTTTTGAATGAATCGTAGGTTAGTATTGCCAAATACATTTTCATTCGAGACTTGTAACTTAAAACTTTTTGTTAATGAAAAAAGCTCAAGTGGCAAATCATGTTAGGATTGGTTGTATTCAAACAAAATAGTGATGAACAGAATGGGTTCTTTATCGAAATATCGAATGCTTCAATCAAAAGCTGACTTAACGAAGTTTCTTATCCATAGTTTACAAAATTAGAAAACTATTTTGTTTCAGAGTTTTTAGACCAAGAAATCTTCAATTTTACTCTCAAACTTTATTCCTAACAATACAATTCTACTTTTGGTTGTGGTAGAAAATTATGACCAAGTCTCTGTTGAGGGCTTTTGACTGAACTTGAACCGCCTCAGTAATCCCATAGAGTGATCCCCAAACAACCCAATTAGCCAATCAATTTCCATTAAGCTATGCTGCAGAGGCTTCGTTACTTTTTCTCGTACCATACGCTATTACTGTTCCTTTTTGCTCCATTGATTTGGCTCGCCGTTTCGTCTGCGGCGTGTTGCTGTTCCTTTTTCCAATACCTTGACGCTCGTTTCACCCGCTTTTTCCAGGATTTCACCTTGGACATGTACTTCCGACAGTTTTGGCGCGACCCAAGGCTGTCCTTTGACCGTGGAATCGGCCTTGAAAAGCTGGTTGTCGGGGCAGAGTACATCAAGATGATCTGGGTGCCTGACACCTTTTTTGTGAATGAGAAAAAAGCCTACTTTCACGATGCCACCACCGACAACCAGTTTTTGAGGATCTTGCACACAGGGGCCATTTTGAGAAGTATTAGGTACGTGGTCGTCCTTGCTGCCCCTTGGGCTTCTTCTTTCCCTTCTGGTCTGGTCTTGGCCGCGGCCTTTCTTCTTATGTACGTTCTACAAATGGACGTAGTTGGAGAAGGAAGCGCCACAAGCACGCACTTTTCGCCAATGTCAAAGAGTGTTGTTGATATCGGATGATTGCCATCACTTTCTAGCGGCCAGTTTCCTACTTCTTCCTCTTTCCACAATACAACATCAACGTTTGTTCCAAATTTTGCCCACTTTGTGGCTTCACGTTCGTCGTTGAACATTGTACTTAGAGAGCAAGCGTATTCCGAACAGAATATATAATACGTACCTTTCGAAGTTGCACAGATAAAAATACTATTTAAAAAAAAGAAAACAAGTTCAAACTCACTACATTCGGGGATCTCTTGTCACTACTACTACTTCGTACATGCACACAGAGATACAAGTTCCACCCACCTTCTTTCCCTGCCTAAACTTGAACACTCTCTAAATGGAATGTATATAGAGCGTCATTTATAACATAAAGTCAAACTTGTTCACCAGTTCTCGCTAAAGTCTTCTTTCCATGTCCCTTTCCAGAAGTCCTGCTAAAACCTTCCCATGGCATGATCCAAGTCTAATCTAAACTAATTCGAATAACCACTCGATGATTCGTTTCTTTTACCCTTGTTTCGTTTTCTAAGTTCTTTCCTCGCCCGTCAAAAATCAGAGCAGCCCTCCGAGGAACCTGGTCTTGTCAAGATGGAATCCTGGTGGATGAGAAAGATCTCCCTGAGCACACCATTTACCCTCCAGACCTCTCTCCCTTAACCCGATGTGTCTTTTTTCCAGGATTTCACCTTGGACATGTACTTTCGGCAGTTCTGGCAGGACCCGCGTCTTTCCTTCGAGAGTCGGCAAGGTCTCAAAAAGTTGGTGGTTGGGGCCGAGTACATCAACCTGATTTGGGTGCCCGACACGTTCTTTGTTAATGAGAAAACGGCCTACTTTCACAAGGCCACCACTGAGAACCAATTCCTCCGGATTCTTCACACTGGAGAGATTTTACGAAGTATTAGGTACAGTAGCCCGCGTGTGAGACTGAAAGAGATAGAGAGAGATCGCATTGCCCGTCGCTTCTTCGCATCATCTTTGTGTGTGTGCTGACTGATTTGATTGACTGCCGACTTCTAATTGTTGTGAGCCGATCATCATCCCAAATGGACGATGAAGCTCGACTTTGCCTATGGATAGATGAATGGAGAATGGAAAAGGGATGAATGGATGAATGGGTGAAGAAGGAGAGAGCAGAAGAGTTAGGATTGATTGATTTGATTAGCTAGCATATTGGCATTCCATCCTTTTGATGTCTCTGACCGATATGAGCTTTTGCGTGGGTCTGGGCAATCGAAAACGCATGGTTGCCAACTCACCTTTCGTTGATTGCGAGAAAAGGAACTGAAACTGCAGACAGAGGAACTTTCCGAGCGATCTCATCATACCAGAGAAAAGAAGAGAGACCAATTGAGAATGATCTTTTAACATCACAGAGGTATCGGGACCGAAGGTCTTTTTCCAAATTGCAAAATGAAAAAGCCTTGAAGTTCACTCTCGTCTGCGTATGGATTGCAGGAAAGTTCCTCCTCGTTCGAAAGTTGCAGAGTGTATGTATGTACATTGTAGGTTCGTTGAGGATGCATCTAAGGTTGTTGGAAGGTGCTTTCGACATCAAGTTTCCCCGGCACTCTATTGGTTGTCCTTGCTTGCCTCGAAACCTTTGGTATTTGGACCAATTATGTTCAGCCTGTAGCGTTTTTCTCTTCTTTTGTTCCTGGCACAACCTTCTGACAACGTGAAGATGGAACTTTCTGCCAACTTTCGCTGTTGTGATCCACATCCACACATGGTGGCACCACGTTGGAACAAATCCAATTATGTGGAACAGCCAAGTCATTCAATGACGTCCCTTGTAATTTAGGCTTGTTCATATGTCCAGACTGACTGACTGACTGACTTGTGGTGTTGTTTTTTGATAAAGCTTGTTAGTTTTGCATTCAAGCTGATTGTCTTGCATTGAACTCGATATGTGAGCCAAATGTTAATGTATCGTTCCTAATTGAAGATGTGTCAGAGTGGACATGTTGTCCAGAGCATTTGAGCTTCTTCGAGGGAGACAAGCCCCATTGATCGTTAAGACAAATCTCTGTGGATCGTGTTGTTCCTCGATCAGAATCTCTCCTTTACCCTCAGGACCACGGAAATGGGCTTTCCTTGGTAGAGCTGAAACGAATCATAACCCCCGCTAATGGATGGATGGTTCCTGGTTTTCAGATTAAATGAGACCTCTCATGTCAGTTTTAATTAAGATATCCCCTAGATCATAATCCTTGCATGACCATAGTCGCTCTTAAACGCGGAGGATTTTTGGGTAAAGACGAGATCTGCTCATTCACTCATCCTTCACAGCATGCCTTCTTTACCTCCTATTAGGTTTTCTCGCTCGTCTTCAAAGGAAAGCTATTAGTAAAAACCAAGAATAGGTGGTTTTCGGCTGCCTCTTGAGCCTTTGTAGTTTCAGAGAGAATGCTTAGAACCCGGAGCACATATTTTTACTTGAGAGCAGAACATAAAATGCACATAAATAATATTTTCAGATGGCCATATTAATCTTTTTTTTATCCAAAAAAATCATGATTAGTAACAAAGTTCTAAGTCGAACACAAACCATTTTTTCGACGGTTTAAAGAAAGAATATTTTACTTGCCGACCGCTGCATTCTTTTTTTCATTTTGATAGTTTATAATATTTCAAAGCATGAAAAATGTTTTGAATTCTTAATGCATTGATTCTCATGATCCATAAACTAGTAAAATTATTGATTGTCTAACTTCAAGATTTCTAAAACACACTTCGCTCTTCAAGCAATCTCTCTGCTAAAACTGACTAAATAATGCCTAGATGCGTAGAGTACATTCTGTACACATCCAAAGACAGAACTAGAAACCTTTATAAACACAATCAGACCGACTCACATCCTCTCAATGAAGGCTCATCTTCTTCCTTGTGCCATGGTTTGGCCTTGGACGGAGCCAAAATTGTAACCAGAGACCTCGATCTGGTCACACACATTCATTCCACAATGTAGATATCACGTGTCTGGGACATGAACCAATATTGTCACATGGGTGTCAGTTCCCTTTGGAACTGAACTTGTTGGATCAACACGTCAAACAAAGGACAGATTTGGTCACTGTGCATGCATCTCAATGTTACGAATGGTTTTGGCCTTGGCCGTGGACTTTCATGTCCAATCATGTGCGACTCCGATTGTTACGCTCGTTTCCAATTTGGGATTCTTGTCTGATGATTCGAAATTCTTTCAGATTGACCATCACCGCTTCCTGTCCCATGGATCTTCAGTACTTTCCAATGGATAGACAATTGTGTTACATTGAAATCGAAAGTTGTAAGTAAAATATGGACTTGCATCGAATCCAGTTGCAAAAAGGCTGAAGATTCAAATCGATTCCAAGCTTTTTTGAAATGCATCAACTCACGTCAGGTGTCTTTTCCTTTCAGTTGGATATACGATGAGTGATATTCGATATAAGTGGAATGATGGGTTGAATTCAGTGCAAATCTCAGCTGACGTGTCACTTCCACAGTTTAAGGTTTTAGGGCACAGGCAAAAAACCATTGAGGCCAGTCTTTCGACAGGTTAGTTCATTGGCGACTTGCAATCAAAGGCAATTCTAGACCTTTTTTCCCAGTCTCAAATCTTGAATCGAAATGGAGCCCTGGAACGAGGACCCATTAAGATAAGCCCTTCTGGCGAAGTGTCGTTCCTTGAATACGCACAAAAAACGAGGTCCCTGTTCCAATTTTGCTAATTCATGGCCTCTTATCTTGAACAATGAGAGGTTCTCCAAGAGTGATGGTCTGCCTGAACCATTTGGCACCCGAGAAGATATCAGTCACACGTATTCTTGAACCACTCGAGAATAATCCAAGATCCAGACACTCAAACTTCGTTCCCTCAAATTTTCTGGGACGAGTTCCAAATGATTCTCGATTCTCTGATTGGACTCTTTTTCTTTGGAAAGGTGTTCGATTGGAATTTGATCAACCTGCAATCAATCTAATGGATTGGCTTTGCCGTTCTAGAAGGGTAATTCATTTTGAATCTGACCTTTCTTCTAGGAAACTACTCTCGATTGGCTTGCGAGATCCAGTTTGTCCGTTCTATGGGCTACTACTTGATCCAGATTTACATCCCATCCAGCTTGATCGTGATCATTTCGTGGGTATCGTTCTGGTTGAATCGGGGTGCCACGCCCGCTCGCGTCAGTTTGGGCGTGACCACTGTGTTGACCATGACAACGTTGATGGCCTCAACCAATGCAGCTCTTCCAAAGATCTCTTATGTGAAATCCATTGATGTGTACCTTGGCGCTTGTTTCTTCATGGTGTTCGCCTCACTTTTGGGTAAGTGAAGATTTGGCCGGTTGATAGCAAATTGGTGGATTATTACATCAATGTCTGTTTTGGAGCTATTGTTTTGATACTAATCTGTTTAGACGTTTGTGAAAGATCACAAAAGCTAAGAAGAAAGTAATTGATCATTTGAGTACTATGGACTTTGGGTGTTGCCTTTGGCCTTTCTCTCATCTTTCATTTTTGACCATTGCTCCAAAGGTTGAAGCGAGCCACGAGAAATGGCCTCAGGTTGTTAGTTGATTTGATAAGACGCTTACAAAAGCACAAAAATGGCAACTTGACGTTAGCTACACGGTCATTTTTCACTCAAAGTGGAAGAAACGTCAAGACTAGTTCTTGAAAGCTGGTCATAAGTGAAAAAAATGCAGGGGTTTTGAGTCAACTGGTCCACATAACCTCATATCTGACCTACCGTACATTGCAAAGCAAATGCAAACGTTGTTCCGCTAAGACCTCGTTCATTTATCTTCTTATCACTTCTTTCAGAGTATGCCAGCGTGGGTTACATGGCCAAACGGATCCAAATGCGCAAGAACCGCTTCCTGGCATTGCAAAAAATGGCCGAGCAGAAGAAAAATGAAGCCATGAATCCGGGTGGACCAAGCTTAAACGATGGTGGTCCTCCGGATCATAATGGTATCCCCAAGCAAACGGTAGGTTTGGTCGCCCTTGCCACACTTTTTCACGATAACCATCACCCATTACCAAGCCTATCATTCATTTCTGAAGCAGCCACTAGAGTCTTTCTTCACCATTGGGGTCTTCTTTCCTCCTTTAAGGATCACGATTTCCTCACGTCACATGTTGTATTGTAGAGAGTCAAGTACCTTAGAGCCCGTCACAAGTGTGTTTTGGATTAATGAGGACTCGACAAATCTAGCTAAGAACTTCTTGGGAAGCGGGATCATTGGATTTTTTGTGCAACTTTTAGCCCCTTTTGTTCCACTCACATGTACATGAACCTAGGTTTCATTTCGTCATGAGTTACTCTCGCTGCCCGTAAATCAAGGTGTTTTAAAAAGCTAAGGGATCAATCCAAGAACAACTACAACATAGACTTGGAAACACAAGGTCCAAGGGTGACCAAAACAGAGTGGTTCCGCTGACGGATGCGTCACCATGGATCGGTATAAGTGTGTGTAAACAACGGTGTGTCAAGTACGGTTGCAATTTGGTGTCAAGCGAGACTTCTCTGTCCTTTTTGTGAGATGTTTGTGTGTGCATTCTTACCACTCATATCCTTATTGGGGAACCAACCGAAACTAAGTGTTCAGTTTGTCCGGATGAAACTGCATTACTGGAGTGTGTTAATTATTTTGTTAGAGTACTCACAGGACTTTATATTCAGTACTGGCTCGGATCGATGACAAACCGCCCACGACAATGCGGCTCGTAGAGATCAATGTGCATTTGGCACAACCGTGCGTGAATGCAAATGAATCATCGGACCCGTTTTGGACCTTGAGTGCGTTTTGAATGATGTCGACATCCGAATGTATAGAACCGAGTGATTTTTATATTATTATCATCTTTATGATTGATACTTATTCTACCACAGTCACAGCAACTACTTTCATCATATCTGCCTTAAGTTGGGTGCACCCTATAGGCTCTGTAGAGCTGATCCTTATTGCAAGGACAGATTGTTTGTGCCTGCATGACCTCTCTCTCTCTATCTGCTCAAAAGCTCAGCATTATCATAAAACTGCACCACCTTTTGCTATTACTCGTATACTATGATAATTTCATTGCTTAGTGCTTTTGTTGGTCAGTGGTGCAGGACAAAACGAGCGCAGTTCTCAGTGTCCCACCACATCTTGGCAATCAAGAAGACTTAATTGGCTGTGTTCTCTTCCATATTTCCCATGTTTTCAGGAGATTCGCCTAAATATGCACGACATGAATAGATCCATGCCCGTGGGGTCTTCGTCGTCTGTACGCTTTTCGAACAATAAAGGCATACTTGTCAACTCGCCAAGACAGGTTAGCCACCATCACCACCCTCTGAATCAGCACATAACCTCGGCTTTGAGTCCCATTACGCCGGTGACCGCCTATCAGGGACACGTGCCCATGGCTGTGTTCAACAATCCGCAGATGCAGCAGGACTACAATGAATACCTTCTCCCTCCCGACCATCCTCGACATCCCTCCAATCAAGGAGGTCACTACCAGAGCACGGTGGTGCACAATCCGAAAATTCTTCAATCCCTCACACCCAAACAGATCCGGGACTTGGAGTGCAAGAAGAACTTGCATAAGATGCTGGGCATCGCTCCATCGGACATTGACAAGTATTCCCGGATCTTCTTTCCCATCTCCTTCATCTCCTTTAACCTGATGTATTGGATTATCTACCTTCACGTTAGCGATGAGGTCGCCGAGGATCTGGTTCTTCTTCATCCGGATGAATAGAGAAATCAGAGCGAGGTGTCAATTCACGACCAATTGTACTTCTCTCTCTCTGTAGTAATAGTAGTTCTACTATTACAACAACTAGCTGCATGATTTTGGCACATATACCAAAAGAGTAATTTCATAGTAGGTTCCTTGAGCTGCCTCTGTCTGTAACTAAGGAGAAACTCCCTCCTTTTCTGGCCACACTGGACACACTCTCAACATGCAAATTCAACTGGTTACACTTTCAGGGTGACACCATGAGAAAATACAATCACGCCAAACCCGTAGTTTTGGCCCAAATAGAGAACCCGACCTCTTCCTTGTAACTTTGTCCCATGAAACGTCTGGAGAAGCAATTCAAAGACTTGATCGATCTGTCAAAGTGCTCTTGACGTCATGCTGTAAACGAAATTCAGGCCAAATCCTTGTCCAAGTCGTCAATCTAATAATATTCAGGTTTTGTAAGGGGAGTCGATTATAACTTTGAACTCGAGCCCAATCAAATTTGAGTTAATGTAAAACTGAGCTCATAAAAGGCAGCTTTTGGCTTCAAAAGCCAAATATCCACACAGGTGGATGCTCAAGAGAGCAGACTAATGGAAAGTTCTACGGACCACCGACAATCAATTTGAGACCCGCAAATGGGCCGTGGGCCAGTTTTTTTACCCACCCTGGGTTGAAATAAGGGTTCTTGGCTAAATGGATTCTTGAAAAATGAGGCCCAAAAGGCAATAATCCAATTAAAAATAGGTCCAACTACTCAAGGTTAACTTTCTCACTAACACTTGTTGTATATGTCAGTCTTCAGACGAAGTCTAATTTCAGATTGATGTTCACCAAAACAAGAAGTCAGCTCCGATCAATGAAAAAGTTTACTTTTTTTGTAATGTAACAAGTCTTGTCTTGTTTACAAGCAAGTCTTGTGATAGTCTTGGCAAGTCTTGTGATAGTGAAGTTATGATAATTTGCATTTGACACCTAATCTGCAAATTGAAATTACATCTGATAAGCATTTTGAGAAAATTAACCAGATGTTGAGGTTAGAGCTAGACAGAAACCTAACTTGATTATTGTGGCATTAAAGTTTCGAAAAAGAATTGTACAAAACCGCTTCTTGGATTGAATTTGGTCAATTACTCAAACTGATCGGGGCCTCTTTTGTTTTGCACACGCGCTTTCATATGCCAACACAGCAATCAGAAACTGCAATTTCGAAACCATCAATTTGGGTAGCAAATCCTATCTACCCTTTTTCTCTCGAGAATTGATCTCGTAACAATTTGCCTGTTCCTGGATATTTAATCGTGCATGACTGTCCATGTTCTTTCTCACGTTTACGATGTTGATGTTTGCATAAGTGTGTTTGCTCATGTTCATGTAGTAGCTTGTTGGTCAGTCTCCTCCTGCAGATTTTACATTCATTGCGTTGATAATACTTTGTTTTTTCCGTCTCTCCTAATCCTAAAAAAGTTGCACAAAAGTTCTTGAAGCTCTATTTCATTGAAGTTCCTTCTTCGATCCTGGTCATAAACAGAAGAAATAATCTAAAACATGTCATACTACTTAGAAGGCCCTAGCATTCAGAACAAACTCATAAATATACACCTAGTGGGCTCCATGGGGAATCAAACAACGTCCAACCCTCTCATGACCTCTAGAAAACTCTCTCTCTCTGTCTATTGCATTCATCATCATTCATACTGATCTAAAACCAAAACTTTCAATCCGCTAACAACACTCCTCCTAAAACACGTTCTATCTAGTTATGAGATAACAAATCCGATCCTAAAACAGATATGTACATTCTCTTCTTTCTGAATTTTTCTCTCAACATTACATATTTATACCAAAATATTACCTTGAGAAAGCGGTTCCAATAACTAAACCATAGGTCTTTCCTTCTGAGATAATTTAACACTCCATTGGAACGTTTCTTTAAAACAAAGGAGAACCAACAGTTGCACAGTTCACACCAAAACACTCTCTGTGTACTGTAACTGAACTCCACCATGATTCATTCATTCGTTACATTATGTTAGATGGTCTTCTCTTTTAAGGACGGGAACTTGGGAATCAATACGAGACTGATACTTTATACCCGCTACATGTCAATCCAAATCTTTTTTTATTTGAAATTTTGAGAAACTAATATTTCTCACGTTAACTAATGTTGACCATATCTTCGACTTCGAATTTGTGGTCAATACTTAATACCACTTTGAAATCGTCATACCATCTCATGCTCAAAGGTGTAACTAAAAATGGATGGTACACCCAATTTCAATTTTTCTCTCAACGAACTCCGTTGTGTTTAAGCCACTTCACACCATGAAAGAACGGTCTCATATATTTTCCCCCAATCCAGAAATCCCTCACTTAAAAGAGAAGCCCATGGACTCCTGGCCATCTCAAACACTTCCATTCGTCCATTCCAGGCCGTTCACTTCAAAATCCGTGATCCCAAGATGCACTGCAAAGGCGGTTCTCGGGAAAGTATCGTCAGCCGTTACCATCACGAAAGCAAGTACGGTATGCACAGAGGCATGCCACCACCCGTTATGCGACGTTACGACGAAGAAGCCCCACCTCCACCCCCGCAGCACTATGCCCAGCCCCCTCCCTTGCCCCAAGTTCCGATGCCACCCCCACCCGCAGTCCCACCCGTTGCCCCACCCAATCCAGAGTGCGACATGAAGGAGTTGAACAAAATGTTCGGTATGACGGCCTCTGATATAGACAAGTACAGCCGCGTGTTCTTTCCCGTCACCTTCACCTGCTTCCAACTGATGTACTGGATCATTTACCAGCATCTCAGTGATGATGTAGTAGAGGATTTGGTGTATCTTCATGCCGACTAAACACAAGCACATGTTGGCCACCCTGAACAAAACACCCCGCTCAATATTTGCCAATTCAACGACCCTCACGCTCTTTTTGCTTCATTCGACTTTGGCGTTTCAGCTCGCTCCTGCAATGTTTTGTACACTTTGGGCCCCCTGACCAGCGCAAAGAAAGAGATTTTATACACCCAACCCATTCTTTGGCAATAAGGATATATACCTAAATTAACACACAAAAGATACATTTTTTCGTCCCTTATTCCCTTCTCGAAATCCTGCTCTTCTTGACATGAAATCCATAATTGCAGACAAACGGGTCATGTTGAGAGAGCTGCGATTGGTTGTTCCGAAGTACATGTATTCACTAATATTACTGCTACTTCTCTCACTTTTACTCTATATAGCATACGATTATCGATAACTCCTTAAGCGTGTTGATTCTTGACCTTGTCAATGCCAGTTTTTGATTGGACTGTTTCCATTAACTTCCTCGATGAAGTTCAGAATTAGTTGTAACTTTTTCCAATAAATTAATCGAAGTGATAAAAATGTGGCGATGGCTTTCATCAGTTTATTTGCCCCTTGTCTTTTTACTGTTTATCTTAATGGACTAGTCAATGCCATTGGATGACCCTCATGAAATGTATGACATTCCCGTTCAAGATCATTGCGTTAAGCCGCAATATCTGCTTACCACAAAATTAAAAAGAAAAAGAGTTTCAGACTCCAGAGTCCAGACTAATAGAGTCAAGGTTTATTGAATAATTTCCAATGTTGGTTTTCGCAAAGGACACTAACCATATCTTAAATTTCAAGAAATATATCCAACCTGTTGTTAACAGCTGTTTTGGTTAACGTCGGTAAAGAAATTGAAATTGAAGTGATCAATAGATCAGAAACCTCCACTGTTTATTTAAAAGTCGGTAAATACTTCGGGATGATGGAAGTAAGAGATCAGGCCAATGATGACATGCGCATTTATTTGCCTTTGTGACTAGGAAAGGGGAAACTTCAAACAAACACGAACCTCTTACAAAGTCCAGACTACCGGTTGATGGCCTCACCCAAAAGCGACTTATTTGAACGTTTTAGTTTTGTTGGGATTTTAGAAAATGTCCCTAAAGATTTCAATCACATTTCATCAAATTTCCCTAATTACATACATTATGATATTGCCAGAAAAACTATTGGTTCATTTGAAATGTTCTTCAGTTTTGTTGCTATTACTTATACTACTCGCATTTTAGCGTCAGCTTGTTGAATCGTTCGTGAAAAGAGTCGTACATTCTTTCAGTAGGTTAATGTTAAATTTTAGATACCATTTTCTGAAAACTTCGCCCGAGTTAGCATCTGAGCTACTTGCTAATAGAATTATTCAACTCATATTGGAGCGGCCTTTGTGGTTATGAAATCATTTATGGATCACAAGGGGTCCTCACCGGAACCACATTTTGTCAATAAATTTGCCTATACGTAGGGCAGAGAAAATATCATTTTTAAGTGGGAAATAATGCTATCCACAATAATAGTTAAAACTTGAAACTGATTCAGTATGGATTATCGACAACAAAATTGTATCCTAAGCGATATTAAATTTTAGCCGATGATGTGTAAGAGAAGTTCGTTCAAGACAGAATATGTTTTGGTAGAAAAGCAGCATACAATTTTTGAAAAAAAAGAAAGGAATGGGGCAATAATAATTCAATACATCCTTTTTAATGGAAGATTTAGGGGAAGATGGTGTAGCGCAGTTGACTAACGCGCGACCGAGCTATGCTCGGGTTCATGGGTTCGATCCCAGGTCTTCCCCCCCTATCTGTCTAGTGGATATTCCGCCTCGAACGGCGACTCCAGAACCCAGAATGGGCCCCATGACTCCATACAATAATTGTATAAAACATGTATAAATATATATCAAATGAGAAAAATTCTCGCAATAAAACATTATTTATTTTTGGCACAAAACACATGGTTTGATTTACAATCCAAATTCCTTTGGTCCCAAAGAAGGTTTTGATCTTGACAAAATAAACCCCATATATCTGGTATGTCGGAATGCTTTTTAGTCTCGTAGATACCCTTTTGACCCTAAATAACATCACACAAAGGGGACAAGACACAATGTTTGTCTAATAAGAAATAAAACACGGCACGATGAAATTCCAAACTCCCCTTGTCCCTACCTCTAAGTGGTCCCTCGCCAGATATGCACATTTCTCATGTGCATGACTTCATTTCACCCCTAAGTACCATGTCCCTGGTTGCGACTGGATGGATGGGATGGATGGGATGGATGGTTGGTTGGTCTCTTCCTCGGCTCTCGTTGCTTGCTTACGGTCCTTCTACTCCTCCTCCATATGGACTCGATTTCAATGGCCACTCGTTTTTACCACCGAACTGTTCAAAGTGCGTGTGTGTATGTGTACTAGGTGAGGGAGGGAGTATTTTCTCACTTTCCTCTAGTCCACCGGCATCCGTACCGTAACCCTCGATGGAAATAACGTCAAGTTGACGACTGTCCACGAGCGATGGACGGAAAGTTTCCGAGGCTCTCGTGGTTAACTCGGCTTTTGTTTACATTCCTTAAGAAGCTATTTGTTGGCTCTGGATTTCATTTATCCAGAAAGTTTCGTAGGTGGCAGAACGAGAAGAAAATCGTCTCCGATCTCCACCAGAAGACGTTCAAATCTCCAAATCCTCTGGTCTGAAAACACTCCGTGGGAAATTGTGCAATCATCATCACTCGTTGTGGCTAGTGTCATTAGTGATTTGGATTGCTTCTTTTTGTCCTGACGGAAGCAGTGTCTCAAATGAAGATGTGTCAAGTTTGAAGGACATGTCACATGCTAATCCAGGTCTTGGCCATTCATTACGATTAAAGCCTGCAGCGAGTTGACATTATACATTGTTGTTACCACTTGTACTACTTCGACCGACAATCATGTGGCATTTACAAACTGTTGTGGTAAGTCTCGAGAAAACTACCCCATCATCTTGTATTCTGAAACACGACAATCCCATTTCACGCCCAGCACACCCAAGTTTAGTTCAGTCAAGAACCACTGAATTTCACTGGACTTGGAGGCTAACGAAAAGAAGCATGAATTCCAGTAGGAACAAATCAACTACGTTTTTCTGCAAATGAGACCTTGCCTATGCTGATTTGAATACGTATTTCAATATTCAGCTCAATCGAACGTCTGAGTCAAAAGTTATGCTCTCTCAAAGTTCAGTGCAAATCCTACCGAGAATGAATAAATTCGCCCTTTTCTGTTAAAAGTTTTACCACAAAAGGGCGAACTTATTCATTCTATGCTCTCTTCCATACATAAGTTTGAGAATGCATAACTTTTTACTCTGGCATTCGATTGAGCTGAAAATTGAAATACGTTGTCTAATGATTACAATGATTACAAGCCAGGTCTCGTTTGCAAAAGAAACCAATTGAATTAATCCCTCTGGAAATCATAATTCTCACCGTTGGCCTTACTCCAGAAATTCAGTGCTTCTTGGTTCAGTGGAATAGCTTGATTTAAAGGCGTACTTTGGTGGATTCTGCTCCAAATTTGCTCCCATGAATCCATTTTTGGCGCAGTTTATGCTGACCTCAATTTATCCCTGAGAATCTACTTTGGCTTGTTTTATTGCGGTCATATTTTTTCTGGCTTGTGGTTGTGAATAAAATTATGTCACGACTTTTGACCAAAACACGGATTGAGTATAACATGCCAATCATCAAATTGATAAATTTGTATCGGGAGACAATGTTTTACTACATTTATGATTTACGGCCCTAAAATGGGGGAAACGCCTTTACTTTTCGGTTTTTGGGAAAATCTAGATTTAGAAAGAAGTGCTGAATTGGTCCAATAACTACTGGTTAAACAAGAATTACTATTTTTATGTTGTTGCTCTTTTTACATGATTTATTTCTTTAGACCGCTGAAAGGCCATGAGGTCGTAGAAGATTGGTAAAATTTTATAAAGGTTCTGACAAAACCCTATGAACAATGATTACAAATGCTAAACCTTAGATAACAAATTGATAGCGCTGAAGTTTGATTAACACCATTCTGCAACTATTTTTTAAAATTGGCGTTGAAAAATCTTGCAACTGAAAAGAACAGCATGTATTTTGGGAGAATGATATCTGCTTGAGTGCACTTATTGTAGATTCCATGTATGTGTTACGCTTTATTACCCATGTCTTTATCAACAAGAAAAGCCAAAGCATTTGCCCAAATATTGTTGTTCAATTCAAAAGCTACATTTGTTGCCCATTAGTCTTCGTCGGGAAAAATAGAGGTTGATCCTCTAACAGCATTTAAGGCAGGATTAGACAAATTTTTAAATACTATTCCTGATCACTTTTCAAGGATTATATAAATCTGCCAACAATAACTCGTTGGTAACCAACCAAAAAAAATAATTTGGCATAATTGAATCAATTTGTTGGAACTATTTAAACTATGACAACGCTCGGGCACACAGTTGTAATGTTAGTTAGGGGCTAATCTTCTGGGCAATACAATCAGAAAATTACACATCTAAAGAGGGGCACTTTTTCAGTGAAGCAATCATTTTATCAGTTTTTTTTTTTCACTTTGTCACCACAACCAAAACCGAAGGCAAAATCAAATATTTCGATAAAAGAGCTTACGGCCAGAGGTTGTTGGGACATTACACAATGAATGTTTAAATATTCCATGATGGATGATGATTAATGACAAAACAAGAACGATCATTATTTTTAACCTCAATGTCGAGATTGAATCAAACCCTTGTTGCATACATTTCCAAACACATTACATCACCAGTGACAATTAATTCAAAGTCTCGAAAGATCAACTTGAGAGAGTGAGACAATAACATAAAGGATCCAAGTCTACGGAATTGCTATATAGAATACACCGAAAT
The DNA here is from genome assembly GCA_010645155.1 of Tigriopus japonicus. Lineage (NCBI taxonomy): Eukaryota > Metazoa > Arthropoda > Copepoda > Harpacticoida > Harpacticidae > Tigriopus > Tigriopus japonicus. Next base: position 10,719,219 of record CM021316.1, on the reverse strand, counting down.
GGCAATTCGTCCCAGTTTTGACGAGTCATTCAATTTCATGGAGTTGTGTTTGAGAACATCCAACATACACAATTTTGCAATCACTCTCTGTTTCAGCTTGTCTTTCCCATCTGTCTTGGATGTGCAATTGGAGCCGTTCAAACCAAAGAGCCTCTCACTAATGAGGATTCATCCCACGCCCTCCTTAAAGATACCTCTGAAAATAGGCTCTACTTCCAAGGTCCCGACTACACTGTGAACCTGATTCCTTTGGCCATTCTCATAAAAATCATTTTCGTCATCGGTAAGTCAAAAGAGCCATGTTGCGAGGTTCCATTGGTGATCCTCAAGGACACTCTAATTACTTCCAACACCTTTGTCGGACTCTTTGGTGACGGAATGATTCGGCAATTCCCGAGTTTCTTACCTCAAGATCTCATTCATTTCAGGATATGTTATCAAATATCTTTTGGATGAATCTTCAGAAGAGATCGGAACATACGGTTCCACAGGTACCGGCTACGGTGCTTCTCAAGAGTCTGTTGGATATAATGCACCTTCTGCGTATGAACCTCCCGCTCCAAGTTACGACACCCACAGCCCATCGAACTCTTACGTGTCGCCCGCCTCTTCATACCACGCCCCTACTCCAACTTATTCAGCTCAGAGCTCAGGTGGAACATATTCACGGCCTCATCGCTCCAGGGTTGATGGGGTAAAGTCGGTGATGTCCTCGGCATTGGAGAAATTAGCGGAATTAGGAGTCTCAGGAGTGGTCAAGCTCTCGACTATGTTGACGGGAGAAGATGAAAATGGAGAGAAAGAGCAAATCAAGTTCCACGATACTTACGGCAATGACATCACCGAGCAAGTTATAGTTTTGGACGGCCAAAGACAAGGGAAAGTCGAGGAAGGGCCCTTCTCCAACATTCTCAACAGAGGATTTGAAAGTGTTCGAAGGTCTTATTTGGTCCCAGAGTCCCAACCCCAAGATGGATTGCGTCGACGGAAAAAGAATCCAAGGCCCAATAACGAGGAACGGTTATCGAACGCCCCTTACGAGTTCTATAAAAGCTCCTCGGCATCCGCGGATGCTCAACCCACACCATTGATGAAAATGTTACCCAGCCAATCATTGACCCCACAGAAACAAACAGATCCCTATGACAAAGATTATTACGATACAGAAGGTACAGACGACGATTATAATACGCTGGATTTTACGTTCAATCCAGGACCTCCTTACAATCCTTCTCTCCACGGCTTTCAGGAATTTGGAGCGCGAACCAAAGAGGACTCAACTGATTTGGAGGTGGAGGTTCGACCCGTGGATTTCTCTTCGTTCAAACCCAACCCTGTGGAAGTAACTCGCCGACCATCAACCATTCAAAAGATTCTTCTGGATCAAAACAAGGATAAACTCCCCTTCCCAACGGCTCAATCTGTTCAAGACGCTTTGTGGCAGGGATCGGGAGCCGAATCAAAAATTAGCCCATTGTATGGGAGTAAATTACACAACGCCAAATAGACACATTGTCGAGTCCATGTTTTAGTACTGTATCGTACTTGTTCCAAATATACTACCAAAAGATAAATGAACTAGAGCGTGTCTGTACTCTTCTTCATCTTCTTCCGTAGACTTGAAAAGTAACCTACGAAAATCAATCAGCAATGTCGTAGGACCAAAACTTTCAGCATTTAATCGCTTCCTCGTTCCTGTAAAGACCATTATCATGATCCACAATGAAGCGAGGAAGCCAGGAAAGAAATCCAAATTGGAAAAGAATTCTCTTCCTCAATGGATGGAAATATCAAAGCATCGGATTTTCTTGTAGTAAACTTTCGGCAGACCCGTACGCACGCATGCCTGGCAACACAAACTGTAGAAAAAGATACTACGTAAACCATAGTCATTGACTGTCATTTGTGGTCGCACTCAAGCATCTCTTTACAATGGCCGATCAACCACCCCCAAGCATCCTCCAAGCATCTCGGAGATGTGACCATTTCTGGACAAAAAAGAGGCCTGCTTGGTGCAAATGAACTTTAGAGGACATTTCGGGAATTGAAGGTGACCAAGCAAATTAGACCAACGAAACCGTGCACAGAGGCAACGATCCTGGACTCTGGATTGGTTGGTTGGTTGGTTGGATGGATGGTTGCCGCTCTTTCATTCTCACCCGTGTCGACGTCGAAAGAGAGGGCTAGAGAAAAATTTCAACAACCTGAAGAAAATCAAACAATTGCTCTCAGTCTCGTTTGGCAATCTGCAACATTAAATTGTGCTTCTTGTCAATTTTCAGACTTCGCATCAAGCCTTGTGAGACTCGAGTGAAAGTTTTTGTCGTCATCGCATAGGGTGGGGTGATCTCTTGTCTTCTCTCTCGCCAAGGGTTACCATTTCAGCATCTTGGACTATTATCGCCATTACCAACTACGATTATGGGAACCTCGATGTGGAGTGCATGACCAAATCTTGTCCATATCGACAGATCAAAACTTGCTCTGCGGCTTCCAAACGGAGATTTTTTATTTTGGTGTTCCGCAAGGATCCATTGCGAGCCCTCACCACACGATCTTGTCAGCAGATGATACGACCGTGAGCAAGTTGGAGCGACAACAAAATGAAGCGCCAGTATTTAAGGAGTCTGATCTTGGCTTGTGCAATCATTGGAAACCATGGAAAAGCATTTTGTGAGTGCCAATACGTACATACTGAACACACAAACACACATGTTCGTGATGATGAACAATAACAGGACCAAGCGTTCTTCTCTCATTGGTCAATGATTGCCTTGGACTCGCATCTAATACTTGATTAGGAGACTAACCACCCCGGGTAATAGACAACTTATGATCACGTGGGAACTCGATTGCATAATAAGAAACTTGCTGATAGTGATTGAGAAACTATTTGATTGGCCAGCGATTTTGATGAACGAGTAATGAAAAGCAGGAAATGGATCGAGTAATAGAAACAAATTGGAAATATCGTTTGTTTAACAAAGATAAGATCAACCATGAAAAGGAAGATGGTTTCCGTTCTAGTTGACCTTCATTCTTCACGGGGTTTGATATTCATCGGCGATTGTTATTTTGTGCTTGACTGGATTGACTTACAAAGACATTAGTTTGTCACTAAGGCTATCCTTCAAATTTAACTAGATTTCACACTTGAACAATTTGGCAGAAAAGAACCGCATGATAGGTTAAGTACAATCGCATTATTTATCCTTAATACCATATTAACCTTCAATGGTTACCATTATCCAAACACAGAATGCTTGTAATCTAACAATTCCACTGAAAGTCAACTTTATTGCAATGTGGTTAGTTCTTAATTAAGTTGTACTCCAAGAACCCCTTTGTACTGTGGTGTTGTGAACTTTTTGAATTCGCGTGAGTACACGGCAAAACTGACCTTGCTCAACCAAGCAATCAAACTTATTGCCTCTCACAATCAGTAGTCGAGAGTGTTTTGTTTGGCGAATCGCGTTTTGAAGGTCAGTGTCTCAAGGAAAACTTGATCTTTGGTGGGCAACCTTCATTACAACTTGGTTATGAAGTGTCAAACTTAAGAGTTACAAATGGACATGAAATATCAAAACGCCTCGGATGCAACAAATGTTGAAGAAGGTTTTCCATTCCTCTTTTTAGTGGACGATTACTTTGTGGAATATGAGGATGATAGTTATGGTTTCTCTCCCATTCGCGATTTCTTCACTCCGCGAGAACGGACAATCAAGATGGGCGACATGAGACTGACCAATACGCAGTATAGCATGTTCTTTGGACGTCATCGACATAAGAGATCCGGAGCCTTTGGCGAGCATCTCCGATGGCCCAAAGGTGACATTCCATACGCTTTTTCCAAGGGCGACAAGGAGCCACGTAAGTGTTGGTTTTCTTTTTATGGGGGTTACTTCGCTATCATACATTGTAATATTTATTGTTAGGCTCTGTGAGTACTCAGGCGCACTTAACCTTAAAGTTGCTCTGGTAACAATCTTTTTTAAATATAATTGAATTACTAGCAATTTTCAAGTTCAGCCAACTAAAAATATAAGAATACTTTATATATTCTATGCAATATAAGCAATTTATGCAAAATTAGAATACAAAAAATGTTGCCATTAGGAATTATAATAATATTGGTGCTTGCGGACACTATTCTTGTGTCTGGTTTTGACTGTAAATAATTGCATGATTTATGCTCGAGCAAATGCTTTGTTTTTTTTACATTTATCAAAAGTAACTGAACATTTGAGATCAAGTTGACTTCTCGCCGAAAAGGCCGAAAGTTTGTCATTGATTGCGGTACGTAACGCGTTCTTTAGTGGAATATCTTGCTAACTTTGGATTCGATTGAAGAACATCATCAATTGAGCTCATGTGTTTGCCTGATTTAAGGCATGTGTGTTTTTTTACAAAAAAAAATAATAAATCTTTTTTAACAATCTAATCACTAAGTGTCGATTGAGACATGAAGTGCTGAAATGGTGTGTGCATGCTTTAACGAAGCAACATTTCCATGGATATGTATTGGATTATAACATACGTATTCTTGTGCCTCAAAAGCTTAATTGTAGATTGACCTTTCTGATATCAAACAGAGGAATCAAACTCAATGGGTCATGAAGTGAAAGGTTCAAAAGAGCATTTTGGTCATAATTGGTTTCGTAATGGTTCATTATCATAATGGTCTTCATAAAAAAAAAAATACCAACCCTTAGGTTGGTCAAATTCTTACGAGTCACTTTTCCTTGTCGAAAAAGCTTTTCTCATGTTTTTACCTGGCGATATAAATTTGAAGAGCCCCCTTGAACTTTTAATTCCACCCCCAAATCTTTACGAAGAAGGAAGTTGGGTCATCACATCATTTTTAAAGCCTGGAAATCGACGTCAAAATGATTCGGGAAACATTTTTCTTCAAGCTCTGCTTCGGTCTATTTTTATTCTCCAAATCATAATTTTTATGATTGAGAAGAAAATTATATTGTAGGGCGCTTCTTTAATTTTAAGTGCTGATAAACATAAGTAGATCAAGTTACTATCTCAAATAGTGTGTGTGGTCGAATTAATTTGGTGAGCAAGAGTCTCTGAGAAATTCCACGTTAGTTCGTAAAAACTAGTCTAATAAGACAAATGAGCGCGGCACGAAACAAAAAGAACAATAGCAAAAAAGTATGGAAAATATCATAGAGAATATGACTATTAAAATGTCAAAACCCCAAAAAGCATTTACGCGTTTAGTTTGAAAAGGCATAACTTTTCACTCCGGCATTCTATTGGGCTGAAATTTGAAATAACTGTTCTTTTCAATGCAAGCCAGGTCTCATTTGCAGAAGAACGCAAATGGTTCGTTTCTGTTGGAAATCATAATTCTCTTTGCTAGCCTCCCACTCCATGATTTCCGTGCTGCTTGGTTAAGCCTACTTTCGACCGAAACTTTGGGTTTCGGTAAAGAGCTCTTTCGGTCCATCACTATTTTTTGATAAAGTTTACGGCAGGGGTCGGCAACCACTTTTTGGCCAAGGCCCAACAAATTTGACTAGTTTGCTAAAGGACCCACCAAAGAGACCTTAGGAGGTTCAGGGGCCCACAAGTTAACGATCAAAGAGCTTTTTCTCTTGTGCTTGTGGGCTTTGGGCCCACAAGTACAGTACTATGGATGTCTCGCGGGCCCACTATTTTGGACATTTCCCATAGTTCCTGGGCCCACCAAAGACTACCCTTGGGCCCACATGTGGGCTGCGGCCTACCCGTTGCCGACCCCTGGTTTACAGTAATCTTAAAAGTCAAAGACGGACAAAGTCCACCGGTCCTTACAAGGTGGACCAAAAGTTCTGTTAAAACTTATACTGTGCAAAAGTGTTTTTTTAAAACCATTCTAAGAAACTGAAATTTGCATACAGAACACATTTCACAGCGAAATTGAAAACCTTGGAGTGTTTTTTCCAATGTGTTTGTCTCTGTTGGCAATGGCATTGGCTACACTGTGATGGATCTCTTGACCAATGGCACGCACCATTACTAGTGGAAGTTCATCCCACACTTATAGTAGCCGCTACTCAGAGATTCACACAAATTATCTTGCCGTTACTTTTTGACATAATTTGTTCTCAGCAGTGCTTGGGATCATCTAAACTTATATTCAGCTTGAGAAAAGGATTGAGCTCGCAGTATTGACCCTAGTTTGAAGAGTAAATCCCGCACCACTACATTGTGGCACCAACAAAAAAGCCTCGCTAAACGTGCAAATAATACGAATTTGTTTGCGAAATCGAAGCAATAAGTTGCCTCACTGTGACCAGAGAGTAACCATAAAAAGTAACATGTGTGGTCACTTTGATTAGAATGAATAAATAATTGTTAAAAGTAATTAAACCGAACTTTTGAGTCACCCTGTAATCCTTAATTTCACGGACAACTTATTTGGAAACATTCAATATCACAGACGCCATTTTTCTTTTGGTCTGTAAGTAGTTTTCCGAAAGATTTTTGAATTTGCACATTTATGAAGTCAAATTGAAATTTGTCAAGAACTTTTCTATGAGGAGACAAACTCAATGGCTACAGTAGAAATTGCGCTTGTGACAAAAAAGTTAGCAAAAAGTTATTCATGTTGTGGTATCATCCAATAAAATGAAAAATTAAATTCTTCCAAGACTAATGTTACGAAAGTGACTGCCTTTGAAACATCGTCACCGAAATTTTTGATTTTTTGTAATTATTTGTATCTAAAATAAAACTCATGCCAATGGACTCTTATACGTAGTATCGATGGATGCTTGTTAGGCTGCTATTAAAAAAGATAGGAAATTCTTTGACATCATGCCAATTTATTCTTAAGACTTGTGTTGTAATGAAAAACAAGGAACCTTATGAATATGCAATACTACATATCAGGTTTCTTTGATTTCAATAGATTTAGCTCTGATATTTTCATGGCAGTCTTGTGACTATTTTAATCGTTTGTGGAGTTCATCGATCCCATTGCTATTCAGGGCAAGGGGCCCTTTTGTAATTAATTGATGTCAGAATTTTCCGTTCAGAGCAAATATTTTGGGTGTTAACAATTGAAACACATTTGTCATCTTGGTTAAATTGCATCTTTTCCCATCTCAGGTCAAAAGGTCCAAACTTAAAGATATTTGTTGTTCCAAAAAAAACATGGACAACTTGAAGGGAATGTGAAATTTATTGTCTACTTTGATATTGGTAAAACATGAAACCAATCAAGGTCTCTTCATATGACGCAGGCATGACTGACGTCCTGAAAGCCAAAAACCCCTCAGGATTAAGCCTTTTAACACGTAAACATTAACTCGAAATAAGTCTGATAGACCTTGCAAAGAGTCATGGAGCCTGTTGGCACTTTTTCTGCAACATCAAGGCTCTTTGATGCATCAAAAACCTCCACGTATGTTGATAAACTTATCGGTGGGTGGAACTGTTGGACTATTGAATGGATGTGATGAGAAGGAAGAGGGAAAATCGACATTTTCGACTGTCATCTGATCACCTTTCAATCAGGAAATCTCGTCGCGTCTCGATTGAGGAAAACGAAATTTGAAATTCATCTCTCGTATGAGTTGCATTCCGATCGAAATGGAGATGTTTGTCGCCATTTGTGTCTAGTTTCTAGGCAATCATCATTATCCATCATTAAGTTGGCTGTGTGTAATCTTCATAGTTAAATATGCACTTTCGCTTTTCAGTGGACCACGAGAAGGAAGTGATCTACGAAGGCATTGAAATCCTCAACTCCAAGTTACACGGATGCATCAAAATCAGGTGAGATTTCAAGGATGATCAGTAATGGTAGCGTGGACACCACAATCAATTGGATAAACCACAGCATATGGCATCTATTTCATGGTTACTACCTACACATTGACAATTCGTTTATTCTGGTAACCGTTCAAAACTAAAATAATTTGGTGGAAGACTGAAATAGTGAAATCAAAGGAACATATCTTTCACTGAAATACAGTCCCTGTCCTTCATTTTCAGACCAAAGAACAGCTATGATAGGCACTTTGTCACAATTACCAGAGGAGAAGGTGGAAAATGCTTTGCTAATGTGGGAAGGATCAAGAAGAACCGAATCAACTTGGACTCCAAATGCTACCATAAATCAGTGGTGATGCATGAGTTCATTCATGCCATTGGTTTCTATCATGAACATCAACGGATTGACCGAGATGATCATATTGATATCCAATGGGACAATATCAAAGACAGTATGTCGACCAATTCTTACTGATAAAAGCTCCAAATGTCTTACTTATTAACCTAGCCTCCAGTCTCAGAGGTTGCGTGATTGGTCCAACAAAAGATTCTTAGCATCATAGATATTGACAAAAAAGGAGAGAGTGTTTTGGTTTCCATCACTCCATTTCTACTCCTAATATTCTTCTTTAGTTCTTAAATGCTAAAAGTTAAAATCGCATTAAAATCAAAACTTAAACTTAAACTAACCTAACCTAACTTATTTTAACTGAACATTACTTTATTTCATTTTACTTAGTCTAAAATAACGTTAAAAAGCTCCTTCCCCATTCCAGGCTTAATGACAGTCTTGAAAAAGTACCCTCAGAGAGGCGTGAATTTGGGTCGTCTTGTTAGGTTTAAGTTTTGATTTTAATGTGTTTTTAATTTATAGCATTTAAAAAAAAATAAAGAAGAATATTAGGAGTAGAAATGGAGTGATGAAAACTAAAACACTCCCTCCTTTTTTGTCAATATCTATGACGCTAAGAATCTTATGCTGGACTGATCACACAACCTCTGAGATCAGAGACTAGCTCCAAATATCTATTTTATGTTCTATTTTCTTCACAGAACTTCAATTTGCGTTCAAGCAACAAATCAATACTGATACATTTGGTGTTCCTTATGATCATTTAAGCATCATGCATTACACATGGCGAGCCTTTGCCAAAGATCGTTCTAAACCTACCATTGAGTCAAAGGTTCGTTTCGGAAAGAATCTAGATTCATCACGAAACCTTACTGAAAATCCAATTTGCCTTTGCTTTCCAGCATCCTAGTATTCCCACAAAGAAATTGGGGAGCTCACATGAGCCAACTGATTACGATGTGATGAAAATCAAGAGGATGTACGGCTGCGATGGTGGATATGACGGTTATACTCATTCTGATCAACTTAGTCCAGGTAAGACAATCTCATCACGTCATCTTTTGTCCTTTAAATACACTTTCCTTTTCGCTTTGCTGCAGATTACGACTCTGGTTTGGATTACTCCCAAGGAGTTTGTAAGTAGATTTTGATGTCACATGTTTTGAACGAAAACGTGGGATGATGAATGACGCTTTTGTTTCAGTCAATGAAGACAAAGACTTTTCTGATTTTGGTACGTCAGCTTACGGAGGAAGTTCAAGTAAGTATTTTGGTACATATACATTTTTTTTGTTTAAGCTTGCCATTCATTCATTGCGATTGTTTACTTCGTCAATCACCCAATCATGTTCAGTAAAGCCAAAATCGAACCTGTTTTCCATTTCATTTCAGATGGAGACGAGTATTATGCAGAAGAAAATGTGTCTCCCAATGCTGCTTGTGAGTCGATGTTGGAAATAACTTTGAACTGTTCCCAACCAAGTTTGATGACATATTTTTTCAATCATTGCTTTCAGTTTCCGCGGTATTTTATGATGGATTCTACTAGATGCACGTACGAACCATGTTCAGTTCGATCTCGAGGTCGATTTCCAAAATCCACGGAGAAGCCAAGATTGTTTATTCCTCATGGACCCGGAATTTTGCATTCACATTGAAGCTCAAGACACAAAGATCGAGTTCAATATCTAGTCAGCAACATCGAGCTTGCTTCCTCAATGTACATTGTTATTTTTGAAATATCACTGCGTTTTTTCGAGACTGCCTTGAAGTGTTTTATGAGTATTTAAAGAGTTTTGAACGGAAAATTTTCGTTTTGAAAGAGTTAATTCGAATCATTTTTCATGTTTATTGTGATGTATGTGACATTAGAGTAGAAATTTCCGGTTCAAATAACGTTCGCCTGATTTAAATGTCAACAAGTCGGGAAATCATTCACTCAAGTTCAATTGATGAACTTACTCATTCAAACAAAAGATGTGGGATAGATGGACATTGCTGTTGTTGAGGTTAGCCAAAGTCGAAAAAACGGCCACTTTTTGGCTTTTCAGGCACTTGAACTTTGTCTGAGCAAGTTAAAGAACGTTCACCATAACCTTGAATATGAACTGAGCTAAGACGTTCGAAAAGTTTACTCCATCAAAACAAGTATGAAAGATAGTACCCAAACATCCATCGACACTAATTGAGGGGAAAGTCATTGTAACAATTTAGAGTTCGCTTGTAAATGATGAGTGCTTATTTTTTAGGATTAATATAATGGATTATATGCAACTAGTTCAACATGTATTTGATGACAAAGTCAGTCTTTCCTTAGTGTCTATTGCGTTTGGAAAGAATGGGGAACTTGTGCTCCGCAGCTTCCATATTTTTTTTCTGCTCAGATATTTGGACATTGGATCCATCACTTTGAAGGATAACACTCCTTACTTGAAGCTCGAACGCATTACTGAAGTAAATGCGAATTTAATGACTTTAGTCAGTTGAAATTTCGATAGGAACATTTAACAGGATGATGGTGCATCGCTTAACATTCTTTCTTTTCCTATTTTGCCAATGGAGTTTGGGATTGGGCCAAAGGTAAGCGAACATATGGTTCTATTGAGAAAAATCAAATTAGCCGATTGTCTTTTTCTTAAGACTTATGGTTTCCGAAACCTTGGATAAACTTCTTGAGAACTATGACCCAAGAGTGCGCCCTAATTATCAAGGTAATACATCGTTTTTCATCGGTCATTGGATGCCAAAAACATCTTTCTTTTTTATAGTGGCGCCCCTTACGGTCAATATAAGCCTTTACGTGCTCGATATTCAGAAGATTTCATCAAGTGATAACGTGAGTCATAGATAAATGATCATCTCAAAATAATGAAATCACCTGCCTAATATTTGAATCAAACGTTGCAGGAGTTCACCATGACGTTATTCTTTAGACAATTTTGGAAGGATGAACGATTGGTCTATGAAAGTTCCGCTCCTGAGGAGAACATCGTGGCCGAATCTGGATATAGTGAGAAGATTTGGGTACCTGATACTTTCTTTGTGAACGAGAGAAAGGCCATTTTTCATCAAATCCCAAGTCCAAATGAGTTCATCAGAATCATGCCTGATGGCAATGTTCTCAGGAGTGTCCGGTACGTTGAAATGGAAAGTCCTTTTCAAAATGTGTCTTTACTCTATAATAAAAATTCTGCTTTTACCTCAGGATCAGTGTGACCTTATCGTGCAATATGCATTTGCCAAACTTTCCTTTTGATACGCAAACATGTGCCATGGAGATGGAAAGTTGTGAGTGATTTTATCATACATGATATGCAATGTGGATTTTCTAATAACCAAACATTTCAGATGGAGCCCAAATGAAGGATGTTAAATACGAATGGCAAGCTTTAGACATCTCAGGACATGTGTATTCAGAGGAATTTCATATTCTTGGATTCAAGAACGTCACGCAAGATGCTATTCTCTCAACAGGTAACAATTCTGACATTGCCTCTGAAACGTGGAATTTGCGTTTTAAGTGTTTTATTGTTTAGTAACGTTTTCGTAATTTTTGATCAATTGATTTTCATTGTCTTTCAGGAAGTTATTCTCGTTTGGTCATGAAAATCTTTTTTGAGAGAAAGAGTGGATATTATGTAACAGTCTTCATGGTGCCCGTTTTTATGTTGACCATTGTGGCGTTTCTGTCAATGTGGGTGGATCGAGAAAATCTGATTGCCCGTTTAGGCCTGATCTTAATGGGTTTATTCGGAGTCATGACCAGCTCAACCATAGTTCAATTGTTCCACCATTCAGCGGACACAAAAATCATCGACGTTTATTTTGGCATATCTGTGACGATGATCTTTTTTGTGGCTCTAGGTACACATTGGGAGGAAAATCTTCGGTACATTTTTCAGATATAACCAAACCTCTTACTTTTTTAGAGTCTGTTGTTGTGACGAAGAAAGGCGGAAAGACTCAAACTGGCGGTTACATTGAAAGTATTGCACGGGTTACAATGGTGTCAGGGCTCCTTTTATTTCAAGTAGTGATTTGCATCTATGCGATAACTTTAAAAATGGGCAACCCCGATGACGAGATGGTCCCATTTGTTCCCAAATAAAGTCATCACTAAATGTGCGACTAAGAAATTATACAGTGTTTGATTCCAAGCAAGTACCCTTCAGGTTGGATTTAGGCGTTGACGTCTGAGACAATGATTGGTTTGCAAAAGGTTGAACAAACCAAATACTTTTCATTTGAAATGTCACAGCAAAAAGAGATCTCTCTTATCTGGGGGAGACCCCAGAATTAAAAGCTAGGGTTGATTGCAGAATAATCAGAGAAGGTTTAAAAGGTAACTTACTTATCGGCTGACACTGAACGATTCAAGAGATCTGTCCTGAACTGGGCCCAAAGGACATGAACAGTTTCGCTTGAAATTTTATCACCTATTTTTTTGAAAAACACAAATTTCAAGCGCTCTTTGTGATGGCTTTTTAACAAGCCTTGATTTCGATGATTCGTTGATTTTACATCAGGCCATTGAAGCCCAACTAAGGAAAGAGTTGTCTTTAACCCAAATGAATAATGAGCTCTTTCAAATGATCTTCTTCATGGGTGAGGTAAGGTGCTATATGTGCTTGGTCTTTTTGACGTGTACAAAACTGGGGTTCGATCCCGGCTGACTGCTACTCTCAAAATATAAATCTTCAGAAACAAAATTTAGTGTTTAACCGACCTTTAAATGCAACCAAAAAACGGCAACAAGCGGTAATATTCTTTCATGTAACACATTAACGAAAAAGTAAAGAAATCTACAGACTGTCTTGTTTCATGAATATGAAAAGTTTGTCGCCAAAATTTGAATACAAAAACCTGCTTAAGCCATTTAGGTTTTTTTTCAGGGCGAAATCGAAGGTTTAGAGGGTCGCAGTTTCTAGGTTTAGCGAAATTGGAGAGGAAAGTAGCGATGCTTTAACCATTTTAACCAAATTTACTGCATTTTTGTACCCAAATGACAATCGAGTAGAATGGAAACATCCAGGAAATAATCAAATACCAAGAATCGAAATGGCTCTACACCGCAGAACTTGCACCTTTTCTGATTTGTGTCTTCTCAGCCCCCAATCAAATAGTTTTAAATATAACCGATGTGATTCAATCATAAATGTTAAAGGTTGGCAGGTCCATTTCCCACAAAAAGCGTACTGGAACCAAACGCGTATTATTCAACTTCTTTTTCAACTTCCAACTTCAGAAAGCCACAAATCATGCTTTCTTCCATCTGGCATTTTTCTGTCGATTCCACTTTGTGTCCATAAAGCATTCAGGCTTGTCTTGAAGTTTTCATTTTACACCTCTTGTCAGGCCAAAATATCGTCACCCTAAAGTCTTTACGTCTCCCTAACAAAACTTTGTAATAAGTTTGAATTGAGTTTTTGGAATGCTTCTGGCATTTAAAGGAAATTTGAAACCATGGAGTTCTTTAGCTTTCTTTTACGCACTTTCCGATGCAAATAAAATTTTTAAATATTGAAATATAAGTAGGTTGGACTCGGGAAGAGTAAATTTTATTTGAATTAGTGTGAAAGTAATTGCAATTAATTATTTCTGAAGTCACTCAAACTGCAATTGTAATTGATTACAAACTGAGAGTAAGTTAGTAAGTTTTTTGTAATTGGCATGTAATTGTAATTGATGTTTTTATTATAATTTTCTAACAAATTATGCTAATTATGAATAATTACATTGTAAAAAAATTAAGTCAACTCTCATTAGAATAGATTCTTCAAATAGAACGTTTAATTCATTGTAAGCGTGCTTAGAATCTCACGATTCAAAACGTGGAGTGTACTAGTGATGTGAAATCTGGGCTTGGGCAAGGACATTCTAGATATCCGTGGCTTGGGCAAGTTTTTTCACGGGAGGTTGCAAGTTAGGGTCGCCATAGTGAGATTTTGTGATTTGATAACCAACTCAAGCAAACACAAATTTGAGGTAAATTTGCAACCCTGATCCAAAGTTACAAAAGTCAGGGGCGCGTTTCTTTGCTTCTTAATGAAAAACCGGTTTATGAAGAAAGGTAGGCAGAAGGGAATACCATTTTACTGAAGGTAAATTGGCGACCCCGGTGTACGATGTCACGAAAAAAAGCTTGCCCAAGCGCCCAAGTCACATCACTAGAGTGTACACAGTACTAAGAGAACCGGTCTATGGGTGTATGTCGTAACTTCTTTCGCTTTTTATGAAAGCTTTATAAGTGTTTGGTGTTTGGTGTTTCTTTTTCATTCCATTCTAGAGCCATTTATTCTAACTTCAAAAGTTGTATTCTTGTAATGCACCAAAATTGCTTTGGTTTGTCACAACGGTGTTCAAAAGTCCACAAGTCCGAAATCTTCCCCAACTCCTTTTTGGAGGTCTGAAATTGGTCGCTCTTATTTGGTTGACGGCCCCTCTTGCCTTCTCCTTTTCCCTGTTTTCTCCTTTCCCATATGTAGAGGGTGACTAAATTTGAAACTGAAGTTGACATTTTAAACCTGTGATAACTTCAAAATGAGGCAATAATCTGGATATCCTTAAAATTTAAGACTATTTCTTGACACAGTAATTGACAACTTGCTGTTAGGTGCTGCCAATTTCAAATCACTGGGGATATACGAGAGACATTCAAACTTAGCAAAGTGAAGGGCGTAATTTCAGAATTTCTCTACTTTCCATTACAAGAAATGCGATGAATGCCGCTTGAGGTCGCTTTTTTTGACTGTCTATAGGAAGAGATTTATAACATTCCTTACATTTTCACCAAGGTCTTTTGTTGACGTGAAATGTAAAAGAGCCTTATTCAAATGTAGCATTGACATGCCCTGCAAAAACACAGATGATCAAGATACAATATTATAACATCTTACGGTTCAAAACAAAGCTTTTAAGATGTGTGAAACTGAGTCTTCTCATTCAATGATAAATTTAATGTTTGGAATTCTTAGTCGATAAATGCCCACATTAAAAAACCATAGCATTTCCACAAGTTATGAAATAGCAGAGCTGTTATTTTTCTCGTCGTAAATCACTCAATCACTGATGTAACAGTTGACAAACAGGCACATTCTGAATAAAAAAAAATTGTTAGCCAACCGTTTTTGGTTTTGGTTTCAGGAAAGGTCCCATTCGTTCGATTACTACGTTTGACATTAAAATCCATTCCAAATCAAAAGGAAGTTCCTTTGCATAGAATGTCTAACAACAAAGAGTTCTTTATTACCTACAAAAGTCGATAGTGGGGTGATACCGCGGACGCGTCGAATGTCCGGATTGATAAGCACAATAACTTTTAACTCTATATTTATTAGCTTCAAATAATCTTGGCAACGTTGCACAATGGGCTCAGTTCGGGGACTTGTTCATTCGTTTTTGTTTTGGCGGGAAGATTCCTCCGTAAGGGGGCGCATCGAAAACGGCGTCGTTTCCTGGTGGCGCCCTCTAGCGTGCGATGCGCCCTAACATCTGGCTCCCATCAAAATCCGGTGGCGGTTTTGACCCATCATTTCCCTTTTCCTCGCTGGCTCCCTCGTCGGGAAGTTCTTCGGGTTCGGACCTCTTGAGTAGCACCAATTTGTTGACGGGTCGATGGTACTCGGTGGTTCGGAAGGTTCGGAGATCTCGTGGGTTTTGATCTCCAACTCGAATTTTAACGCTCCGAACGACGCCGTCTTTGTCCGAGAAAACTTCTTGAATTGAAGCCAACTTCCAAGAATTCCGGGCTACATTCTCTTCTTTGAGGAGGACCAGATCGCCAACTCGCAAGTTCTCTCGCTCTTTGTTCCATTTGGGTCGTGCTTGAAGGGAGTCTAGATACTCTCGCCGGAAACGTCTCCAAAATTGATCGGCGAGGAATTGGGTCCTACGCCATTGCCGACGGCAGTAGACGTCGGTCTTTTGGAATTCTCCAGGTGGAGGGAGCATCACTTTTGTTTTTTGGGTCAGAAGCATGGATGGAGACAAGGGCATAGGGCTTGAGGCGTCACTCAGGCAATCCACCGTGAGGGGTCGAGCATTAACGATTGCCTCTACTTCGCAAATTAGGGTCGCAAACGTCTCATCGTTGAGCACATGCCCGTGCTCCATCATAAGAGCGGCCAAAATTGTTCGTATGGACCGAATCTGTCTTTCCCATACTCCGCCGAAGTTTGAGGCCGTGGGTGGATTTCTTCTGTAACCTTCGTAGTCGGCTCCTCGATCGTTTAAATAGGTGGCGATTTTCTTGTGATCCATCTCGCGGAGAGCCTCGCTCAGCTCTCTCTCTCCTCCAACAAAATTAAGGCCGTTGTCCGATCTGAGAAGTCGTATTGGACCTCGTCTCGCGATCATTCTCCGTAGCGCATTGATATATGAGGATGTGTCCATCGAGTGAGCCACTTCGATATGAACCGATCTTGAGGACAGGCAAGAGAAAATAACCCCATAACGTTTCTCCTCCTTCCGTTTATTCTTGATGATGAAAGGTCCAAAGTAGTCTACTCCCACGAACGTAAAGGGAGGAGCATCTTGCAATCGATCGATGGGTAGGTCGGCCATTTTGGGTTGTTCGGTCCGTCCTCGAAGAATTCGACATCTCAAGCATTTGTCAATAAAGCTTCGCACCACTGTGTTAAGGCCTAACACCCAAAATCCTCCCTGACGTATTGCATTGATTGTGGTGCCTCGTCCACCGTGTGCAACTTGCTGATGGAAGTTGTCCACGACCAGTTTGGTGAGTTGACTACTCTTGGGCAAAATGATGGGGTGTACATCCTCGTTTACGAGCCGGCTGAGGCGTCCGCCAACTCGCAGGAGACCCCGATCATCCATGAATGGATCAAGTCTTGCCAAGGGACTGCCAGATTTCGCAAGGAGTTTCCTTTTGGAGCCAAAGTCTCCAGTCTTGAAACTCTCCAATGTTCGAAAGTCTCCTTCAAAGGCCTGGGTTTGATCCCAGCGAAGCAACACTTCGCTTGCTCTCTCCAAAATTTCCACACTCGTTTTTACGGGCGTTTGGGTTTGATTAAAGCCAAGCTTGGTCTTCAAAAAATCAATAAACTGAAGCCAAACTGCAACCGTCTTCCGAAGTTTCAGCCATGATGAATGGCGATGGATCAGTTCTTGGAGGAAATCTTCTCTTTGGGCTTTGGTCCTCCTAACAACTTTGATTCTTTTAACTTCTGGATCTTCTTCATCCACTTCGAACCCGTCGTCATTTTCTCGCCATAGACAAGTAGAATCCCAAAGAAAATCGGGACCTCTCAACCACCGATGATTCATCACAAGATTAGTGCAACTCAGGCCCCTTGAGGCATCATCAGCAGGGTTCTGTCGGGTATCCACGTGTCGCCAATCTATAGGTCGAGTGAGTTCTCGAATTTTGCGTACCCTGTTTGCCACAAATAAATGAAACCTCTTTGACTCATTCTTGACATACCCCAACACTACCATACTGTCGGTCCAAAAATATCGCGAGAGGTTGTCAATACCTAGTTCCAGCACAACTTGATTGGCCATGGTAGACGCTAATAGCGCTCCAACAAGCTCCATGCGGGGGACCGTAGATGATTGGGATGGAGCGACTCGTGCTTTGCCTGCAACGAAGCTGACATGGACCTGACCCTGGGTGTCTTCTAATCGTAGAAACGAAACAGCTCCATAAGCTTTGGTTGAACCATCCGCAAAAGTATGGAGCTCACATGACCGGACACTCCCAAAGTTCATGGGCTTAAATGATCTTGGAATGCGAATGTGAGACAAATTGGGGAGAGTGTTCCTCCATTGCCTCCATTTCTCTTCTAGATCGAGAGGAACTTTATCGTCCCACCCGATTTTGGCACCACAGGCTTCTTGCATGAGAAAACGGCCAGGGAGGACAAACGCAGCAGCAGCGCCAATGGGATCGTAGATACCCGATATCGCGGCCAACATAGCCCGTTTGGTTACGGTTTCTTCTTCCATTTCGACTTTGTAACCTAAGGTATCATCCTCAACATGCCATAGCACACCCAGCGCTCGCTCCGTGGGGAGTTCTGAGGTATCAAGCTGAAGGGTTTTGAGTGCTGGATCATGACCTGATTCAGGGATTCGATTCAGGAAATCTCTTGAATTTGAAAGGAACTTTGTCAATTCGAAACCTCCCCTCTTGCATAACGCCACAACCTCCATGGCGATGGACACAGCTTTGTCTACGGTCTCCACACTCTTTAGGCAATCGTCAACGTAGAAGTTACGAAAGACGGTTTCTTGCGACTCTGGTGTGAAGTCGTGACCTTGATCGAGCGCAGTCCTTTTCAAGGCGTAGTTCGCACATCCTGGAGAGCTTCTTCCGCCAAAGAGGTGGCGAGTCATCTCGTACTCGACAAGATCTTGGCTCTCGTCATTATTTTGATACCACCAAAACCGAAGATAATTCCGATCGTCCTCAGGAACCAACACCTGGTAAAACATTTTTGTCACATCTGCCGTAAAGGCAATCGGCTCTTTGCGAAATCGGAGAAACACGCCCACAAGTTGGTTCGTAAGGTCAGGACCGGTCAGTAATCCATCATTGAGGGAAAGTCCGTCCACTTGATTTGCGCAATTGAACACAACCCGTATCTTGCCTTTCCTTGGATGATATACACAATGATGAGGGATGTAGTGCGACTGTCCCACTTCTGTGGTGGCTAGCTTTTTGGGGTCAATCGTTCGGGCGTATTCGTTTTTGAGGAGATCTCCCATGAACAGAAAATAATCCTCCTTCACCTCTTTGTTTCTGGATATTTTCTTCATAATGGAAATGGCTCGCCTTTTGGCCATATCCCGACTATCAGCCATAATCAGTGGGCGGTTCTTGATGGGAAGAGGCACCTCATATCTCCCTTCAACAAATCTTGTTCCTGCTTCCACTATCCCCATGAACTTGAGATCGTCATCTGAAAGGGTTTCACTCGAAATCATATCAGCCAAGGAGGGGGGAAGCTTGAGATTGGTGAAGTCCAATCCAGCCAAATTGGCCAGCATTTCGGCCACGCCAAGATCCTTGATGACCTCCCTTCCAACAATTCGATTTGGCAAAGCCAACGTCCGATGGCAGGACACTTTGACATCGTTTGAGTCCCGCGTGGCTCCCACTGCTTTCATGGGGCCCATCACAGACCAACCAAGATGGGTTCGGACCGCATAAGGTGACAGGGGATCTCCCTCATCACCAACCCGTACCTCTAATGGACGAAGGGCCAGGGGATTGTCTGCTCCGATGAGCAAAATAACTGGCAGACTCATGTCGAGCTTGGCAATATCTTGGTGGAGAGCATTAAACGAAGAAAACTTCTTCAATAGCTCCACGGTGGCTACTTCATTTTCTTGAAGTGGAATGACTTCTCGTGCATACGTGGGTCCTAAGATAACCTGTCCATTTCCATCGGGCTTCTGTACCTGAAGTCCCGTGATCACTTCGGTCGTTTCAGTTTTTTGTCCATTCAGAGTATGTATCGCGATTCGGGTCTTCGGTCCAGACACTCCAAGAGCTTCCAACAATTGGCTCGAGGCAAAGGTGCCTGAACTTAAGGCATCGAGCAATGCAAGGCCTTCGACGACCTTTCCTGTCTTGCTCCCAAGTGAAACCTTAACCCGTACTACACTCATGGGTACCACAGAACCACTCAAACCCACAGCGTGAGCGGTCACCACAGACGAGGACGGTGAAACCTCTCCTCGGTGTAGCGAAGTTGGATGTTTCCTTTGACAACGAGAGCAAGTCATACGATTGGGACACCTTCTAGATATATGACCTCGTTGGAGACATCCAAAACACGCCCTTTCTGATCTAACCAATTCGGTGCGCTCCTCCACACTCTTTGAATTGAAGACCTGACAATCACTGGCATCATGGGATCTTTCACATGCAAGACACTTGCGACACTCTTCTTTCTCGATCTTCGAGGTAGAGACGGCAAATGCACTAATCTGTTTGGAAGGATTAGTTTTCGATCTGTTCGATTCTGGTCGAGACTTGTTTCCATGATTGACATTCAAAGGTGCGTTTGATTTAATAGCGTCTTCCCCATAAACAGGGTCGCTTGCACGATCCAAAAGATCTTCAACCAGGTTCAAAAAGTCCTTGAAGGTTTCTCGCTGACCCGGTACTCGTCTGACCTTGGCCGCAATACCTCGCCATGTGTTTCTTGACCTAAACGATAACTTTGACAAAAGGTCTCCTATGAATCGAGGTGAGTTCAATTCAACCACATCAATCACTGATGAGATTCGTAGCAAGGCACTGTAAAAATCTCCAATGGCCTTTTCACAATTATCTTTGACCAGAGGCCAGGCCCTTAACTCCTCCATGAATTTATTGGTGACGAGTAAATCTCCACCAAAACGTTTTGCGAGGAGCCTTTTAGCCTCGTCATAACACTCTTCATCTGGAAGGAAGCCGCACCCTTCAATAAGCAAACGTGGGTCGCCTTGGACAACTTCAAGTAACCGATTGTATCGGGATCTCGAATCTGGGAGGTTGCGCTCAATGATATCCTCAACCCGTTTCCAAAAATGCCGAAAATGAATCGGATTGCCCGTGAATGGCTCGATGTGGTGGCTGAAAGCCGCTTGCCGCTTCATCATCTCGACGATCATGAAAGTCTCGGATCTGGATTCGATTTCCCGAGAACGAAACGATTGAGCATGGGGATTGAGTTTCTTGGGAGCAATATCCATGTGATCGATCACATCCGATTTGTCGGTGACGGGTAGACAATTTTCAGTTGTGAGCTTTAGACGTGTTTTCACTCCAGTTTCCTGTTCCTCTTCAATTTGTTCCATGGCCGTGATTTCGGCCTCTAAGGATTCGATATCCCGCTTGCGCGCGACTTTCTCCATGCGAGCATCAAGCGCTATCTTTTGGAGGCGCATTTCCGCCAGCTCGTTGGCGGCCACTTCCTCTGCTTTACGTTTAGCCAACTCGATCCTGGCTTCCATCCTTTTCTGGCTTGAGGCCGAGGTCTGAGCACTACCGTGAGAACGGCCGCTCTTGTGGCTCAAAACTTCTGATTGATCGACCAACAGACCGCGAAGGAAGGCGGAGAAATCGGCCGATTCTTTGAGAACCGCATCCAAGGTGCGGTCTACCTCTCTGAGATCGGATTCGTCAACGGTCAAGCTCCTCCACTCTTCAATTAGAGCTTGCACACTAGACAACATGTCTCCATGAATTCGACTTTGCTCCATGACGCAGTTCGACGTTGCGGACGAGCTCAATTCCGCTTGACAGTCCTGGGCTTGAGCCCGTAAATCCTCAATGGTGGCCCGTACTTTGGCCTCCACGAGCGATTTCGAGTGGGCTCGTCCTTGCCTCGTCATCACACCCCCGGATCGTTGCGTGTCTCCCGCTTCGATTGGAGTTACGACCGGTGTGGGTGCGGAGGCGTTGGTGTTCTCAGGGTCAGCGGCGCCGAGAGCCACGCTGTCACCATCGGCGGCGAATCCATCCATTTTTCCACTTCACCGAAGTGAGCTGTGTGCAACTGATACCGCGGACGCGTCGAATGTCCGGATTGATAAGCACAATAACTTTTAACTCTATATTTATTAGCTTCAAATAATCTTGGCAACGTTGCACAATGGGCTCAGTTCGGGGACTTGTTCATTCGTTTTGTTTTGGCGGGAAGATTCCTCCGTAAGGGGGCGCATCGAAAACGGCGTCGTTTCCTGGTGGCGCCCTCTAGCGTGCGATGCGCCCTAACATGGGGAAACCTTTCCATCTGAATATCGGGTTTGGGACTTGTGTGCTTTGGATTATGAAGGTATCAAGTGAATGCCCCAAAAAGAGGAATTCTCGACCATAAAAGAGTAAACATGGGAATACACTTTTTCCGAAGCAGCAAGCTTTTTGAAAAAAAAATATTTCAATAATTGGCGCCATTCTCCATTCGTTTCCTTGGAAATGAATTGAAAACACATTATTCAAATTCCAACCTCGTTGATGTGAATGTGTAACTGAACTGCGTTCACGTTAACCACGTACAGAATTGAAATAAGTTCAATTCAGGAAGTGTTTTTTCATGGGAACTTTAATCGCGAACAAACCGTTTCGCAATTCGTCTCATTTCATGGAAAAAGGCAAATCATGGCTGTACTTTCACAAGGCAATTTGAATAAATATCCGTCCAATCCTCGAAACAAAAGCCCCTCTCGCCTTCATTTTCCTTCTCTGACCATTTTACGCACAACTAAGCAGAAACTTGGAAAAAATCAAAATACCGACATGACAACGACAGAATTATTTATCATAATTTTTTGTGCGGTACAAAGTAGCTGAAGGATAAAGTGCATCTCATGTTTGAAGGCGAGTGTTATTCACTTGATCTTCTGGAGGGGAAGTAAAAAAAGATGATGATAATGAGAATTGGGAAGATGCACTGTTAGTCATGAACTTGTTGTTAGTTCAAATGTCAACAACAGCTATGTATCCAACGAGGAACACCCGTTTTGAGATTGGTGTGTGTGTATCTATGAAGCAGTGTTCTCACAGCCTCTGTACTATGCAAACTTGGGCATAGACTCATGAAGAGGCCTGTGGCCGGATTTTTGCTAGCTCAACATTATGTATTCCTTCCTTATAAGATGAGCCCGAGAGAGAAAGAGATCCCTTGTGAAAAACAAGCACGTGTTCGTGACATATTTTTTGATGTGTTTTTGCCTTGATTTTTTTTTCGTCGAGCGAATAATGACCAAAGTCATTGGTAAAATGAGTCACCTTAAATTCATCTATTCGTTTGGGTCAATCACTCTTTAGCCTTTTCACACGAGATTTATCATTATATCTACCACCACCAGATCAAGGAAGACAAGCAAAGGAAACCATATTTTTATCATTTCAGTGGTTCCTACTCAAATTATGGTCTAAATGGGAGGGATTACCGTATCATATTGCATAACAGATGGCGTTGACAGTCTAGGCTTGCCAAAAATAATCTGAGTTTTCAAGGGTGGGATTCTCGAAAAATGTTGTATTTAAGACCATTGTCATGGATTATGTAAAATAAGGAGCATTGCAAAGTATTTTAAAAACAGACGGAGATATTGGAAACCTTAAAAATTTAATTCAGTTTTCAGGTTTGGTTGCCTCAGGAACAGGTCTCCTCTGGCTATTTTTTTATTCAAAGTTGGGCATTCCTGCTTCGAAAGTTCGGAAAAACCACCTCAATTTCAGGAGCGAAAAATTGGATGATAGCAATAAAAATATATTTCTTTACAAAAAAAAAAGTCAGAAACTGCCATTACCAGGGTTAAATTTTCGCTTTATTTAACTCCCACGCTCATCAGCAAAACATATCTTCCCAACTTTTTGCCCGCCAAAATAAGTGTGGCGAAATCAGACAAAAAGCTGAAAAAGACAAAACCAAATGTTGAAACAAGTAGATTTATTATCCCTACTTATGCAAGGTTAAGTGAAAAATATGCCGTTGCATTATGGTCCTTGTGAAAAAAACGTTAAACATTTAAAAGAACCATAATGTAATGATGATACTAGCACTATTTGAAATCTAAGGGGTTTGATTGCTTTTTCAAAGTAGACCAAATCTGACATGACAAGTAATTCCTTCCATTTAAGTCGTACATATTTTATGTTCCGGGTCACTAGAAATCAAAAGAACCCAAGCGACATCTAATGCTGTATAGTTTAAGAATAATTTAGGGTTTGTCTTAAACCAAGATCAAACTTCAAGCGCGGCTGAAGCACCTCAAAATACTAAGTAATTCAAGTTAATTCAAATCAGTCTGAAGTTTTATTTTCGTGCTCCATTAAATTTCATTTTTTATTTTGTCACCTTCAAAGCTCTTTATTTTCATTTAAGTTCATTTCAAGTTCAAAAGCCAATGAGGTGTTCTTAACAATGTTTATTTTTCGTAAGCGTAAGAAGCCACCTCGTGCTAACTAAGCAAATCAATTACAGAAGGCCATGCGTATTTGAAAAAATCAATGCAAAACTTACCAACATGAAAGATTGTTAGTCAAATTTGCCTTTCCATACTCTTTGTTGACAAAGCAATAAAAAGACAAAGTTCATTGAAATGCAAAAGATTTAACTAATTTTCAAGTCATCACGATTTCCTTCGGCTTTCGGTGATCAACTTTCCTAGTCAAAGGTGGCGACATTTTTTTCTGAATTCAAACATTTGGTACGGACGCCACATTGTCAATGTAAGGTTTACTGCACGTTGTGTTTAAGACTGAAAGAGTATTTGTTTGTCAAAAAAACTGTTAACTATCTACATCATATGCATAATTCTAAAGAATACTTAAAGGCTTGAAAAGGTGCAACGGCATCAATTCATTAAGTGAATGAGTCTTCAATAATCACCTTCGTATGTGGATAATCAAGGAACAAAGCCATGAATAATAATCCCATGGACTCCCCATGAAGCAAATGCTATAATGAATGCATGTGTTTAATCAGCATCACATACATCCAAGCCAAGCGAGGAGTCTTTTTGACTTTGAATATCAACAATTCAACCTTTTTGTTCCCAACGTAGTTCAAAATTCTACGTATTGCATTGTGACACGGAAAAAGAAACCCTGAATTTGCTAAAGCAATCTCTCAGTTGCAACACGTTCAAAATGCAAACCGAAAGGACACGTGCAAAAGCCATTCCATGATGACAGTAATCCAGAACTTCAATGGTTTCATGCGCCCCAAAAGATTCCGGGTTATTTCCTGCTCATCTCGGATCGCATTTTCCTTCCGCTCTTCCTTCCGCTTGAAAATGCATGGAGATGATGACACTAAAACGGGGCTGAAGGTAACCTGAAACATGGTGTACGTAACTAGGGATCTGTCGAGGCATTTTTCTTTGATTTTTAGACCAATGTGTGAATGGGAGGATTCCAAGATTCATGCTTTTTGAGACATTGGTTAAGGACCATTTATCAAACGATGAAACTTTCATCAAGTATGGGAGGGAATCGTTAATCCTGTCTTGGAGCTCTCATCAAGCATGAGAACAAGAGGAAAAAAGTTTAATGGCCTGAAAATTGAGGCACACTTCTCCAAATTGTCCACCTCAGGATTCATCATTATCGTTTTAGCATGATTAAGACTTCCTTGTAATAAAGTTTGAATATTTTCGTGCTTGTTAAAAATAATTCCGAATAATGACTCGACATATTTAGCTAATTACAAAACATTTCCTTAGAAGGGATGATAATTTTCGAAATGTACCGATGGATGAATGAAATATTTTCCTGGTGTTTCAAAACAACTTGAGCACCCAGCAATCTATTCTTTTAAGTCAAGATGAAAATATTAGTTTATTTATGGTTCAACCACAAATGATTGACTGCTTAAAGTCGTTTAAAAAAATAAAATAAAGTATCCTTTTGTCAGTTCAACAACTTTGGATCAATCAAATCAATTTTGGAAAAAACCGTCATGATTTAGACTTTTTTATCTCTCAGTATTTGGCAATAATCAAGGGTAATCTAATGAAAACACAGGTATCTTGAAGATTGCTATCTGAAGCATAAGTTTAAGTTGCTAATTTCTTCTCGTGAGACTTGTTTGATTTAACGCCATCTATCTATCTCTTTTATATCACCCTGTAAGGTTTGGAATGATCCATAAAAAAGTTTCAGAAATACATTTCAAGCATGCAATTTGGAAAAAATGGCGCAATCTTAAAGCAGTATTCTACAAAATTTGACTGTTACATTGCATATAACTATATCTAAAATTCGATCAAAAGGTAGAAGTACAATAATTTTTCATTCAATATTTGTTGAGTATGCTTTTGTTAGCTACTCCGCAAAAATGCTGCAAATCCCTATTTTTTACATTTTTAAAGTAGTTAAAATGTAAAATTTCAGGGGTGAAAAATTTCAATAGTTATTCAACACTATTCAAACATCTAAAATCTGATATTTATTTTTTCCCCAAGACAAAAGCAGCCTATCACTAACATAAAACTCTTGCACAAAGCAATTGAACATGCACATGGCAACCTCACGACTATTTGAAAATTGGGCTGTTGACATTCAAATCCTGGCGTACAATTGCCTCTTCAGTACATTGTTCTACGGAGCACTCACTGGTTCTTTCTTTTATTGAATCCGTCAACCATTGAAATGATGGCTTGAATGGTTTACCGTTCGCTTTGGAGAGTAAATATTGGAAGTCTGACAAGCTCTCGATAGGGCTCTGAACCTATTCAAGGCACTCACTTTTAGTTCTACAATCTGATACCTTGAGGAAAACTGCATCGAGAGACTGAAATGAAGCGCAATCTGGAGATCACAGAGCCAAATTACCACGTCGATGCCAAAATACGAAGGCCCTTGGTCAGCTCCCATTTTGACGCAATTCTTCCAAAAATGAGCTTTGCAAAATTCTTGGCCATTCTATTGGGAAAGTGAAGAAACATTTTCCGTTTTATCAAGGATTCCGATTCCAAACACATCTTGAGAACTTTGGCACTTTCAAAATGATCAGATTCGATTGAAGCCAAATCTAAAGCCACGACTTTATTCTGCGTGTGAGCAATGAGCATGATTAATGCTAATGATTTGTGCCGTAATGAGACGGTGCTTCAAGTGGCAAGATCCGTTAGTGTATTGAAAATAATAAACCTTGACTTCCATCCCCCAAATGGGGAATCTGGTGGGGATATGAGGGTACAAAGCCAACTTAGACATGCTCCACATATTGTACCACTAGAAAGAGAGGCTCTTCGACGATCGGACGAGATGAGCAATTCAACTTGAAGTTGCAGGTGGAGACTTGCGTAGCTAGAAGCGTTCGTTGTAAGATCTGAAAATGACGCAAACCATCAATAGAATACTCCACTCTTGGATTGTCCATTCCTGTAGCTGCAAACCCGGACAAGTCTGATTGGTGGTTAGTAAAACATGTTTTATGAGAATGCTTTATGGACTCTATGGTCATCCTGACATTATTTATTTTTTATAAATAGCATCACCATTTGATTTCGATTTACTTAAATATTTTTTTTACAATCCGTAAAGGGCAAAGTCAAAGACTTCTTAATGTATGATAATTTGACATAGATATTTGATAAATACGAGTTTGCGGGTTTGATCTATTGGATCAAAGTAATGTGCTTAGTTTTTGACTGAGTGTCCTTAGAATTATCGTCAGAATGTTAAGTTTGATCAAATCTTTGGCTTGCTTCATGGTTTTGGCTTATCTGACACAGTGCGGAAGTACATTCCAAATCCTATCAAATTTTCTTTGGCTGCCGAAGAAAATTGTGATTTAGTTATCATAAAGTCGATTTTTTATTTTACATTTGTTTTACTCAATTCCGTCTTGATCAAGATGAATTCAACCGTGTTCTCAACAGGGTTCAAGAGTGAAAGACGAATAAACGTACAAGTTTAGTATTATTGCTTTAGTGTATGCTTTAGATTATGATTATCCTTATCAAAATCTATCTCGTCTTGTTAGGAGCTTCATCAAGGAAGGGTCATGTTCCAAATAAATGAAATAATATTTCCAAAAGACTAATTTAAACTAGATTTTTAATGCTTTAGGGGCAAGACGTTTCAAGAAAATATGATCATGCTAAGTTAAAAAAAGTCTTATGCTAAAAATGCTTTAACTTTTGTTTGATTCGTCCGAATTGACATTGTTGATTGGCGTTGTTCGTCCTATTCACACATCGGTTTGTGTCTTTTTTCTAGTTTACGAGCGCGTATTCATCCGTTTATCGAAAACGCTTGAGGAACATCTCCAATTTAGGGCTATCCATCGTGTTAGTTCGCCAAAGTTTAGATGAGGAATCTTCCACCATTGGTTGGAGATTCAATTGCATGTGAACCGGGACAACGACAAGTCGTCCGTTCAGTCAGTAGTGGTCCGTTTGGTCGTTCCTACAAGAGGCAGAGAAGAGACATCATCCTGATTGTCCAGAGTTTCTCTTCTCCAATTCTTTAACCATTTTCTCCCACCCTTGTCTTGCCCACTGGGACGCAATCGTTTCCCCATGCTAACGAACAACGAAAGACAGACAGCCGTCTTCCACTGAACAAGAACAAGGCAAATCACGAGCAAAATAAGAATATCATCTTTAGCTTCAGTCACTTCAGAGTTGTTGGAAGACGAAAAAAGTGGTTGACAGTGTTCTAAGTTCGACCGACTTACCGTTCGCGGTGAATCCCAAGACGAGTGTCAGATGGTCGGCTTGCTTCTTAGTTGAAGATTCCTTTTGGAAGTGTTTACATCTCCCGTTGCACACGTTAAGCACGGAAGTCGACTCTTTGCGGTCAAAGATTGATTAGGTGCATCTAACATCTCAAGTGGATCCGGGCTTTGTCTCCGGACAATATGATGAACTTTTTTGTCAGGTGTTCCTGTGAGTAAAGCATTCAGGTCATCCAGCATGTGCCAAATCCTCATTGAACAAACCACTTAGGTCACGCCGATGAATGACGAGCATTGTCACGAACTCAGCCAAGCATGGTTCTACCTTATTCATTCAAACCGTTATCCAAACCTTTGAGGAAGATCTTTTGATCATCTCCACAGAAACTGCGAACAGTGAGAGTGTGTGAAAAAAACTAGGTTTTGGTCCGTACACCACTTGAGGGCATTATTAACAAGAATAAGATGAATTGGCATCATTTCGTTCTCAGGGCAATATGGGGTATTCTAATGGTGATGGTTTCATCAGGTTTTGGCGAAAGAACATGGAAGTATCGCCAACGATCTCGGCCAAGCCCAGAGACTCCGTCATTTTTTAACAGAAAGGTGGATTCTTATCACTTTCATCGGCTTTCGAACCCGCAAGAGTCTGTGCCTGCTCTAAATTCAGACTCTTTCTTATCAGGGAAAAGACGACCTTCCTACACTACAATCAAGAGGAAAAGGTTAACGGAGCCACCCTCATCGCCTTTGCCTTTGATCTCAAGCACAGAGACCACTCATATTCTTAGATCAGGTAGTCCCTTGGTGGTATCGGATTACCCTCCATCGGATGTGAGAGTTAACCACATGAGTCTAGAAACGTTGGTGACCGAGGATTCGGATCCCTTAGTGTCTTCAATTTCCGAAGAAGTGTCAACGGAAGGATATGCAGATGAGGGAAAAACTCTCAGAACCACCACAATTCTTTACGAGGACCGGCTGGATATCGAGTTCTTTCCGAACTACGACGAGTTCGACCAGTTCTCTTACGTGAGTGAGACTTGGGCCAAGCCCTCAACAGAGCCGATGACGAATATCCTTGTGACTGAGGTGCCGGGGAAATTGTTACGTGACGGTCGAACTACCACAAACAGACCCTTTTCGAAGCTGATTACTCAACCAAGAGAGCAATTAAGAACTCCTCAAGATCTCCAAGCATCTGCTTCCAAAACTAGAGATTCACAAGAAATTCTAACTCGAGACGAAATCTTCGTCCCCATCTCTAAGGACTCCAAACATCGGGAATGGAGTAATCAAATATTGATCTCGAGCTCAAACGATGTCATTGACTTTTCGTTGTTCAGGAACATGGACGAGGAACTTCTAGCAATGGAGTCCGACAGAACCAATCCCATTCAAAGCCGTACTATTCCTCCATTGGATGAAAGTGAAAAGAACAACATTCGACTCTACCCAGCCAATACTATTGACATCCTCACATCAGCCTCAACCCCAACTAAACCCACAGGCCAACCTCAAACCTCCAATCAATTCAACAAACGGAAACTAAAAGTTGGGGATGACGATGCAAAAAGTGACTCTAACCAAAGGGTCCCCAATGGAATCGATGCGGACGAGCAGCAGAAACGATACAAGATCTCACCCAACATTTTGAAGGAACGAGAGCGGAAGAAAAAGAACCCATGGCCTCGTGAACCAAAAATCAAGATTTTTAACAGAATCAGGTCAACCAGGCCCCCTTCAACGACGTCCACCGTCGAAACTACAACCACCACTTTAATGACAACTGCCACCACTCCTTTGACAACCACAACCAGTGTTTCCACGGAAACAGTGTCATCGACCACACCAAAAGCGCAAGGTACCGATGAAGTCACCGATCCTCAACTTGAGGAAAAGGATTATCAACAACCCGGAAGAAGACTGGATTACATCCGAACGACCGTGGGGGATGAAAGTATCGAGATGAACCAGTCAGAGAGTGAAAGAAACCTGCTGGCAGGCATGGATATTCCAGTGCAATTTACGTCTCAGACGTCTGCTCAAGCCTTAAAACGGAAGTCTGTGTCAAAACGTGTGAAGATGATTATGAAAGTATTCGATGAGAATTTTAGGGTACGAGTTGAGATTTTATGCCGACTGAAGTATTTTCAATTAAAAAAAAGTATGTTTCTTGCAGGATTTGGAAACCACATTGAGGCTGAATGCCATCCCCCATTTAAGTCCCCATGTGGATGCCAAGAACCTGAATCGTCAACCCAAAATGGCGGTCGTTGGGAGTGGTCAGAAAATGGGCCAAGATGAGTTCTTCGTCTATTATATCACTCTTATTGAGATTCAAAAGGTTCTGGAAGAAGTCTTGAAGAAGGATTTGAATCCGGAAATTAAAGTTCTTTTCATGGATCTCTCCAGCCATAATTTCGAACTCATGAAACTCTTTTTCAAGCACATCGTGATCACGGACAAACAAAGCAAGGTGCTACTGAATCAAAAAGATTCAAGGACATTCAAGCATCACTTCAATGCGCTTCGAGAGATCTTCCCATTCCTTTAATTTTCTCGATCTCTTCCCCTTGCCCTCATTTTAATATACTGTGAAACACATCCTTTCCACACATTTTTATTCATTCAGATATCCAGAGTTGACAGAGAGGTCATTCCAGAGGCTTCAACTTGTCACTTGGATTGGTAACAAACTTCCTTCGGACATCGAAATAACCCATAAATTCTTCGGCTCTGAAACATGAAAAACTTGTCAACGAATTTGTTTGAACGAACGGTACCATATAATTAATGCCTTCTTGGAATATTGTTTCATTTAAGAAAAACTGCCCAGTAAATCTGATCTTCAACACGATTGACTGAAATATTTGGAACTTTTCAAGTTAATTGCTGGTCTAAAAATTGATGATAGTTCGAAAATAGTGGCTTGAAGAAATCAGGAGCAGGTGCTAATTCAACCACTTACAGGCTCATCTTTCTTTCTTCTCATGTAGGGTTTGGTTCTGATTTCGAAACACTTCCACGTGCTTTTCCAACTCGAAAAGAACTATTATCGTCAGCTGACCGTCTTTTTTTTGAAATTGATATTGGAATGTTTTTTCTCTTCAGGGTATTTTTAATTGCTTTGTCTTAAGGACCGCTAAATGATATTCCAAGGGTGTTGGTATTGCTTGATATATGTTGTATTGACAGAAAATTTTATCAAAAAAGATCTGTGGTCGTAGCTGATCGAGCTGATAGCATTCATCTTAGTGAATACACAAATATGTTTGTGAAGTAAACTATTGCATCCACATGCACCTTGGAACCACATGAACATTTTTCGATATTGCTGATCCAAATGATGCATTTTTATATACTAACGAGGGGAATTCGGGAAAACAACGGGATCCTTCTGAAAGTTAATGGACTCTCAAACTAGATCATTTCTATTGAGAACAACAGACAATCCTCATTTGTATTATAAATATGACAAGTTATAAACAGTCAACCTGCAGCAAGTTCGAGAATTAACTAGCCAAATGGCGGAAATTAAAAAATCAAAGTGAAATATTTGCTTCTCTTCAAAATGGCCAAAAACTGCTGAAAGTGGTTAAAATGGAAGAAAAATATTTTTTTACCTTTTAGTTTTTTGGTCAACGATAGTTTTTGTGTTGATGTAAAAAAGGCGATTTTCTACTTTAGGTCAAAAATTATTGAGTTCGGTTTTTGAACTGGAAAAATGCCAACTTTTGAGGAAAAGCAATCCAAGCAAATAAAATCGAATATCAAAATCTTTCAAACATTCCTTCTACTGTGTGAGAAATTAGCCTTGTTTACCTCGGTTCAGTGTTGCCGATAAAGATCCTCCTTTTATGCCTGGGTCGCACAGTGTCGTAGTAAGGTCGGAAGCAAACCTGCGTATGGTCATAAGGTCGGTCAGCGGGCCTTGGATAATCGTTCATGGTGAAGTGCGTCATATTCGCCACCATTGTGGAAAGGCTCTCCGTTTCAATTGTATGGGCGTGATGGCGCTCATTTTCAATGGCCGCGATCTTGTTCTGTAGACTGGCCTTCAGTCGTCGATAACCCCTGACCTTGAACGATGATTTACATATCCAGTAGGCAAACAAGCCAATCTATTTCCATTTATTGTCGCTTACGTTCTCATCCATGCATTTCCTCACTCGATATCTCGCTCCAGGTTCAATGCATCGTTCTGGGATGATATTTCTCTCGTATTTGAGATATCGCATGGCCAAAGTTGATGGGAGCATCAGGGGAATTCCACCCCATGTCAACTCAGATGCGCCCATTCTTCATTATGAAACATTTTTTTAAAGACTTTGAATTTTTGCTTCTTTGAATTCAACAATAGAGATTAAAAAAGAGCTTACCTTATACTTAAGGAGATGTCGAGGTGCTTTATGTGCTGCTTACACTCACACAAGCCTCAACACTTCAACTCACGGAAGTGGACCCAAAGTTCCTCAATGTCAGGGTCTGGTCACTGTAAAAAAGTAACTGCCAGATTATTTTCATTTTTCATTCAATGATCATTGAAACTAAGATTCTCTAAAAATCCTTTGAAATGTAAGAACGTGAGCGAAAGTAAGTATTCTAAAAACAAAATTGTAAAAAAAACATATATTTAAAGTTCATGAATGACGGTCAACGGGATCGTTGGGAATGCGAGAGTGTGTGACGAACAAAAGACCGAAAACGAAGCCAAGATTTGTTTGTTCCTTTTCGTTCTCTTGTTTAGGGACAAGATCAGAAATGATGGCGTTGCTTTCTTAGTCCTTGCTTGATCCGCGGGAAAGAAATCTTATAAAGCAAATACTCCATAGAGAAAGAGAGCGCTTAACGTTAGAGCTAAAATCAGCACAGTTGTGAGAAAACGGATGACATCAATTAATATCCAAGATTATTACTAATAAGCTCCTTTGTACTAATAGTCCAGAGAGCCTTCTAACATAATATTTTTGATGTCGACATTCAATTTGCGCAAGTTTGTGTCATTCCATTAATGAACCTAGGTTTTTTTTCTTCAATTTTTAAAGTAAACTTAAAGATGAGGTATTCGGAATTCGATAGCGGGAATTGCTCTTTCCTCGCCACAGTTGGCCATTTCCAGCCAATTTGAGGTCTTCCATGAAGAAGATTGCATTAGGGGACCGTGTTTCAAAGTTGGAGATGGACCCTATGCAAAGTAGTTGCTAGGCTTAACAAAGTTAACAAAGCGGAAGAGGGACATTTTGTCGATAATTAATGTCATGTTCAAGGATCGTTTACCCTTAACCTCATTTTCTTGAAGCACTGTAATTACACAAATCGTAAATGTCAAGATTGTCACCCTTCCAAAAGACCTTGCGTTCAATGATTGGTTCATTTAACAGGTTGGTTTGGCCACTTAATCAGTTATATTTGCTTTCACAATATCGTTTCCCGTTCCATTTTCTTCTTTCGCCTGAAGAGTGCTTTTGGATCAAAAGTATGATATTTGATATTTGGTGTTGAATAAGGTTCTCAATAGCTATTTGATTGGTGATGTACCTGTCAAATATCAATGAATGAGAAACCAAAAGCCAAATATATCGATTTTTTGGAAATTCGATTCGATGTTACGAAAGCAATTATGATTTATCTAGTTTCATATGGTTTTGTTTTCAGGACTCCTCACTTTTCTTTTCCAGTTTAATCTATTTGAACGAAGATGAATTAACAGCGCAATAAACTCTTATTTAGGTTGTAAAATACTTGTGATGTTTTGCACTTGTTTTGTTGATTTGATTGAACAAAGTATTGTTACGTTCAGGCCCCGTTTGATCCTAATAAAGAATATTTTGCGCTTTTCAAATAGTCCCTTAGCTTTTTGCCTTACAGCTCGTTGTAGAAAAATCAAGAAGAAAACTGCACAAGTGTAACACATCTGCTCCTCAATTGAGTATTTCACTCCATCTACTAAACTCCATGTATCAAGAGGCCGTTACCGTTATTGAAACTTGAATAGTTTTATCAGCCTTTAGACTATTTCAAAGTCTGCTTCAGACCATTTGTACTCCAATCAAACAGTTGCTTATTTTCCAATAAAAAAGAAGCGTTTTAAGCGCAATCTCACGATGAACACATGTGATGCAAGGAAGGTTCTTATAGAAAGGTAGGCTGTGACAATTCGATATACAAATGATGGCATTAATGATTGCAAGATGAATATTACTGATCTTGGAGGCCGTCCGGCTGTGTCGATCATTAAAAACAAATATAGAAGACGGAGCAGAGAATGGAACTTGGCAATAACAAAGGGTTCCGAAAGGCCCAGAAGCCAGCTCTCACATCCAAAAGTTCCTACGAAACAAAGTCGAAACGATAAGAAAGGCTTATCATCAAGAGACCACTGTGCATCTCATCCGATATCTATGGCATGTATATACGAGTGTGTATGCCGAGCCTTTTTGTTCTCCAGAGGTCAGGCTTTAGGCTATAAATGGAGATCCACCATCTGGTCCATGGAAATGTGTTGGCAAGAAGGTGTTGATCCAAGGAAAAGAGTGTCATTACCTACATGTGTTTCTTTTCAGACACAGAGAGAGAGACCTTGACAAGATACGTTCATACGTACAATTGGCACTCTTTGATTGTTTTAGCAATATTTGCATTTCTTTTCCAAAACAGTATTTGGAGGTGACTCGAAAAGTGAACTAATGTTTTTGGTTGAAACTAAATGTCTGAGAAATAAATTAATGTTGTAAGCTAAAGCTGAATTCTGGATAATAAATGAAGGACTTTTCCCTCAGAAATTGCCTTTAGAGATCAATCGAGGCTAATTTTCCTGATGAAATATAATATGCTAAGACAAGGAGGAATAAAAAATGGATTTTTATTTGTTGTACGGGCTCAAAGATCAGAATTCATGATAAAATTGTAAAGGTAAATACATTTATTGCAATCTTAATATTTAGTTGGGATTAGTTGGCTAAACTTCTTGATTATACCAATAGATCACTGGATAGTGTGCTTTAGCTTTATTTTGCAAAACGCTTTTTATCAGGAAAAAAATGTAAATTTATCATTAGGATCTTGCACAAATTGAAAACCAATCGAAACTTGCAATTAGAAAAGATTGAGCAAAATTTTGCTCGAAGCGTAAATTGATCTGAACATATCGTGTTACCGAAAATCTGCAATCTCATGACTTATTGGTGTTTTTCGATAGTTTCGTCTTTGCATAAAGTACAACGTCTTTTGTCAAAAAACATTCCTTTCTTTTTTCCTACTAGGGTTTCTAACGGTTCCTTTACAACTAAGTATGAACAAATGTACGAAGCATTTCCAGACGTACTACAATCAGCCTCAACTTTAAGTGGAGCCTCCATATTGGAACAGACCATCTTGAAGGATACAAAGACCTTCGGGTATGGAACCAAAATTCCATTAATCAATCTGTAATCGGTAGCGAAATTTCCAAGAACTTGGCAATTTTTTGGCTTATTGGATAGTTGGCCACATTCCTATCACTAGAAAGAATAAAAAAAAGATCGATACTGATGTTTTTATTTACCAAATTCGGAGGAAATACGTCATGACTCGTCACAACTTAATTTTGCCATTCCCAATAACTTCTCATTATTTTGCAGGAACTAAGCGTCAAATGGACCTTAAATGAAGCTCTAAGATAGTTCCTGAAAGTATCTGTACGCAATCAATCAAAAGAGAGACTCATTCTATCAACGCCATAGTTCCCCAAATTCTACACACAGTTTTCATAACAAAGACCAATTCTAGCTGTCTGTGGCCTTTTCGAGGGTAAACCGAGGTACGTTTGTGAAGCTCTGGGTCCATCATCATTTTCTTGGACTCGTCATTTGAACACATACCATTATCCATCTTCTTTCATTACACTACAACAGACCGTGTGGCCTTTTCTCGAACTGAACCGAAGGCCGCTAAGGTTGCTTTGCTAATACAATAAGAACAGCAAGCTATTGACGGGGGTAAGGTTTCAAACGCATGTTAGTGTTCATAATTGAACGCATTTTCTATCATGACAATGGCCTTGAAGGCCGTTGGATGGAAGGTCCTGGATTGGTTGATGCTCATATTTAATGGTTTTGGCTGGCCAAGGCCCAACGCCAGTCAGACCACGAAGCTTTCCTCCGGAATGAGCTATAATAACAGTTTGAGAAGCAATTGTCCCCCATTTTTCACGCTTGGCGGGTTTCCAGCTCTGGCCTTAGTTGCCTCCTCATCGAAGGCTTCAGAGGACTTTGGAACTTCACTTTGTGAAAAGGCCCACATGTTTTCTTATTTACCTCGAGTTTCATTACAACTGATGGCTGGCCATTTGTCAAAGCCTTGTGGATGTGGCCAAGTTTGCAATCAGGGGGATTGGACCAACCAATACCTATTACTGCAGACGTTGTCAGGGAAAAGGAACTAAGTTAAGATTTTGTACTGCTAAGAAAATGGGCTTGTGTAGGTTGCATTCCTCAGTTACAGTAACTCAAGCGTTGTAAATATACAGGGTTCGAGAGGTAAATTGAGACCGAAGTGTAACTTCACCAAGCTCTACAAAAAGCTTGTGTGGTGTTTGGTGGCGCCAACCCTTGACCAGAGTCCCTAGCCCGCTTTCATAACCTTCTTGGGGATTCGGTCATTAAAAACTCGTTTTGCTGGGTGGTAAGCCTGAATTTGATTGACCTCTATAGACGCTAAAAGTTGTGGCGTTTTTTTTCGAACAGCTTTTTTTGTCTTGTTCCCTTCGAGTTGGCCTTCACATACCATCAAACTCTTGGACGAACCGGGTAAACTGATGTGGCTTGGCAAGCTTCTTGGTTGAAAAAACACAACATTCATAGACGTAGCTGATTGCCTTGTCAGACTACCCAAAATGACTAAGGACTAAAAGAGTAGAACGACAGCCTCCAGAAGACGTTTCTTTGCTGTTCAAAACTAATGCTCTAGTCTAAACAAATGTGTGAGTGGGTGTCATATCTCCACATATTTCATAGTTCATGGAAATTCGAAATATTAAAACCCAATAATTGAACTAGATAGAAAACTTTTTTTTGGAAAATGTATTACTTCTGCGTTCGACCACTATTTTTGGTTAGGTTTTTCCGGGGATCTTTCGTGACTGTATTTTTCTGTTCCTTTAATCTAGTAGTTAGACCTTTTTTAGATCACTGATAAACTAGTGCACTATTGTAAAAAGAGTGCCAGCATAAAGCGGGCTATGTTTTTTTTGTCGTAATTCCTATTATCACAGGTCTTTTTAGAGTCACCAATCGACATTTGAGGTTTTGCCCATGCAGGTGAAAAATTCAATCAGGTTTTCCTGAAAATTTTAGGGTTTGGTCTTGATTCAATTGAACTTTTAGGAAAAGGAACATTGTTTGTGATTAATTGTGAGCAATTCAATCTAGGCTCCGTTGAAGCTCGATGAATTTCTTTTTACCATAAAAACTAGTTCGTTATGTTCAAATTCTTTTTTAGGATATCAAACAATCACGGGATGTGCATCTACAAGGACAAACGATGTAACTAATTGCATCTGAGCTCGTGAATGAATTCATGTTGTGCGGTTTAATAGATCACCATTAAATGAAAAAAATACAAGTCCGTCGTTTAAAGCAGGCGATACAATGAAATGGCTTTTATGCTACGTGTGATAAAAGATGTGAAAAACGGATGTTGACCTTGAAGTTAGAGAGGGCTTCTATCACCTCCATCTAACCTGAAACCTTTGTTTCCTCGCAGAGAATGATTTTTTTCTTAAAGAATGTTTGCTTTAGACTGCTTTTCCCACGACAAAACAAGGCTCAACTGTGAGCTTCTTTTCTAAAACTGACCCAAGAAAAAGCATCATAGGATCTATTTTTGAACGGCCAAGCTCATCTTCACATCGAAATCAATTTGACACGATCGCATGCTCAGACGTTCAAGTTCCCAGTTCCAGTTTCCACGTAGAGATAATTCGCTCACTTGTCTCTGACTGATCGGTGACAAACTTAGTAGTTCGCCTTGAAGGCAATTTATTTTTTTGGAAATTCTCCAAAAAGCTTGACCCTCCAAGGTATAAATCATCGAAAAGAAACGCGACTACAATCGACTTTGAAGCTCGTGTTCCTCAAATACTTCAAGCAAACCTAATTTGAGACACTTCAAGTGTTTCGATGAAACAATCTTGACGTCGTCAGGTCATAGATAAGATTTAAACTTGAACTCTGCCCAAGTTGCTTCTCAACTTTCCAGCCCAGGGTTTTATCTCCATAAATCATGGTTATCTCAAATTTGTTGGCTCTCCCAATGGAAAAGCCACTCCTTCTACTCCTTCCAACACTTTCAACTCCAATGGCGTACTGAGAATCTCACCATGACCCCAATATTGGGTTAGGTTCATAGTTATATACACCCTTTGTCCGGTAGGTCTTTCTATTACATTTAACCCACAGTTCTACAGGGTTGTTACTAATTAGAGTCCCTCTACATTCATTGTAAATTGTGATAAAACGAAAGGATGAAGTTAGCTTGTGTTATAATGAGCCTAGATTCATAAGTGTTGGTGTTTGCTCAACAATTTGTTTTTTTAGTACTGTAAATAGCTTCTAATATGCGCTCAAAGAAAAGATTATTTTTTTTGAGAATGGAGGGTACAGTGTGACACGAAAGTTTTAGGTCCATTCACACTTTCCGCTTTCAATTATGCCTGCAAATGAACACAACCAAATTGAAAAGATTAGATCATTTTCTGTAATTGTTTTTAAGACATGTCTTATATTCACGTTAAGAGAAAAACCATACAGTTTAC
Source organism: Tigriopus japonicus (assembly GCA_010645155.1). Classification (NCBI taxonomy): domain Eukaryota; kingdom Metazoa; phylum Arthropoda; class Copepoda; order Harpacticoida; family Harpacticidae; genus Tigriopus; species Tigriopus japonicus. Next base: position 10,680,149 of record CM021316.1, on the reverse strand, counting down.
TGACTGAAGAAGAGTGTTGTCTCATTAGCCTCGTATCATTCTTTCCACGTTGTACATACCTCGATTGAGGGAACCCTTTTTGAAAAAAAAAAAAACCACAATCGCACATCAATACCAATTGATGACAATTGATATTATTATGTTATTTTCCATTATAAGTGCATTTTAAGTGCTATAAGTGCATTTATTTTAATGCACTTAAAATGCACAAAATGCATAAAAAATAAATGTTTTTTAAGTACAAATGCATTTTTTACTTTCGAATGTGCGTTCATTCCATTAAGTACCATGACGTTTGTTTTCAAAAAGTGATTGTACAAAAGAACAATCAACTACTGTACATTTTTACACAAAATAAACATGTTGTAACCTCGTTTTTATGGGCAAAAAATCGCTTTTTTAGGGTTCATGTATTAATGCACCGAAAAATATCGGATATTTGTGGATAAAGCGGTTAATGTTCAATCGTAGAAATTTGTATATAAGCGAAAATAAAATTTTGATTTGAAATCAAGAAAATACCAATTACAAGGTCGAAATATTACTAATTTCAATTGCAATTTCTCTGAGTTCAAATGTAATTAATTAACTTTTTTACCTGTAGAGATGGTTGGAGTGCGACCCCAGGTTTCACTAATAATTTAGTATATAACAATTTTTGTAAATAAATAATTCATGTTTTTAACCAAATATTTTCGGCCTCTCTAATAAGTAATAACCATGGGTTCATTACATGTCTGCTCTTAAATTGCATAAGAATAGTTTTAAGATTAATTCATGTCTTGTGATACAACATAAGACAACCCTGTACATATTACGTACGTGGGATCGAGTGTGTAACGGGAAACGAGCCTTCATTGGGAGTGCAAGGCCTACGGATGCGCCCCTCGTCAGTCGATGTGTTTGGGTGTGAGTGAGTGAGTGTGCCGGGAAAAAGAGGGCTATGTACATACTATGTGAGTCTCTGAAATGAAAAGGCTGGGACAGAGGAGAGGACCCATTCGCTTCCCGGATTCCTCACCGTCATCATCGTCTTTAGGGAGCCATTGGGAAGTGATTGGGTTTTCATCCGATCTTGGTGGGTTTTAGCACCCCTGTGCCAGATATTTTGACCTTCGCTATTGACAAGTGTGTTCGTGTGTGTAACTCCGATATCAGTGTATGTATTAGAGGAATCTTGGGGGATCTGGTTTGAAAAAAGTGAGTGTTGGGAAGTGGAGAAGAGCTGATCAGAAACCGAGGTAAGCCAAATTTGGACCAATTTGCGCGTCATTAAATCCATTTTTGTGGGACACAAGTGCTGTCCGAGACCTTGTTTTCATTTCTAAACCACTTGTGTTCAAGGCAATCGACATTGAAGTTCGATTTATTGTTCAAGGGCCTTGGAAAATTCGACAGACGCGTGGTTACTATGCATGGACCAAGTTGGATCTGGTGTCCACGTTAAGCCTTAAACCTGAATAAATCTTGCTCTAACCCTTCTTAGAATACGTCTGTCCCATCTGGGCTGGAAAAGGTCCCATCAGCTTAGCCAAGTCTCAAGTACTTTTGACAAAAATAGTGATGGAATGGTCCCTTTCGGATCTTTTTTCTTCAATCGAAATTTGGTCTGAGCCAAAAAATGGACGTTTTTTACCCTCAAAGGTCTAAAAAGAAGCAGTAAGAGTTATTGCGCTGATGAAACCTTTTCAGCATAAGGCAAATAAGGTTGGATAAAACGGTTCGTGTGGTATACTGGAGTCGTCAATCTACGTAGAATAAACAGAAGACCTGTCTTTTCTGTGAATGATTCAATGGATACAAACTGGATGTTGCTCTGGAGTTCCTCATCCCGTGTCAGACTCACTGACGAAAAACTGCTTTTAAGCCATGGTTTCGATAATCCATGGCAATTTTTTGAAACAATTTGTCGTTAGTTATCATGAAATGTTTTTTGAACAGGCACTGCATTCCATTTCACCCACAGATTAGACAAGTTAAGAAATGACAATGCGTAAAAAAAATATGCAGATTATAAGCTATATTTCGACCATCGATAAACTCCTGGAAAGAATTTTCTGCAAAAGTTTTACAAAACGCGAATTTTTTCCCCATTTCTAACCTCCATCAACGAATGAATCGCTTTTCATTTGTAGATCTAATGTTACACTCAATATTCATTGCCTGGAGCATTCAATATATCTCGAATAACAAGGGTAAATTATATCCTTCCTGTAAACGAAAAAGAAAATGGAGAGCTATGAACGTCAAAATAGATCAATTTTTGAAGAGAATAGATCCGAGCAAAACTGACGTTTAGACCTTTTTCAATTTCAAGACCAATCCAATATACGATGTGAGGGTAGCAAAAAAGCTCTTAGATCGTTTTGATGGTAGCGGCCAAAGTGAAAGTCCATAAAGATTGGAATTGCGATTGTTTTCAAATGAGGAAATTGTATCTCGTTCTGCGGACGTTACAACTGCTCCATGTGAATTAAATAGAAGTTTCCATTTTTTTATCTTCTGTAGTGAACTAGAACTAGTTTTGGAATGTGAGAGAGGCTACCATTTTAGTGATCATTTTTCTAAAAGTTGGGTTGAAGAGTTGGCAAACAGTAGATTATTGTACTTCCTGGTCAATTTTGATGTACTTGCAATTTACGACTGCATGTAGATTGTAAAGAATAATTGGAAAGATCCATCTTTACGGGGATATCTCCAATTCATGTGACGTCATAGTAATGGTCTCTTTGAAGTAGCAGCTGAACGAAGAGTTTTGATGACGCCAAACTCATTTTTGGGAGGTCATTTGCAACACAAGTGACCAACAATAAGTACCCAATAAGTACAAGGTCGTGCTAACTAGCCATACTTGCCTCTCAAAAGAAGTGACTTCCTTAGTTTTGCTAACCAAACCCACTTTGAGATATAATAGTGTTTGTTGATATCATGGATATCTTTTTTCATAGACACTATTTTCTTACTTTTTTATTTATTTATCTTTTATATATATTACTTTTCTTATGTGTCCAATTGTGATTGATCATGTTTCAGTTGATGTTTTAGATCTTCCTCTGATTCAAGTCTCCATTGACACTTTTCTTGTTCCACTAAACTGATTTTGTTCGTGTGCCAGTCACTTTTCACTGATCTTGTTGTCCTTCGTATTTTTGTTCCACTTATTTCAGATGCAGTTCACCAATGATCTTTTTCCATAAGTCCTTTCCCAAAAACTTTTGTCAACCCAAAAAATGCCATGTAACCGATGAAATTAAAAAGGTATTGATCCTTGGTAAAGGGGTTTCGAAAGGAGTCTTTCATATCATGTGATAGGCTTTATGTTGGCGTATGATTAAGTGCCTCCTAGATTATTCGGCCAATTTTAATAGTCATTATTTCAATGCGTAGAACACTTTCCTCCGCTTCACTGCCAACCAATTTATCATTGATTGTGTCTTAACTAGTAAAATAGAAGCTAACTCTGTGACTCTATTTTTGTCAAACACTCTCTTTTACATAAAAACCACAAAGTCTCTCGATAAAGAAGACTCAAAGACAAAAGCTTAATACTGGCACCTTAATGAAAACTACCTTCATGAAAGGGACATCTAATTAGTGTCCTCTCCATTGACGACATTTTTGCCATCACAACAATCGGGATCTATTTCTAACATGGATCTATTTCCTGTTCATGATTTTGGGTGAAAAATTTTGGGTGAAAAAGCTCATTCATGAAGGATTTAAAGGGTTCATTTTGTAGAAAATTCTCCTTGAATCATCTCCTTGAATGCGTGCAATTCTAAGTCCAATGATCCTCATTCATTGAGGGGAAAGGGTGCACATATTAATCTTGGTCAATGGCACAAAAAATGACCTGCCTCGAATCTTTACCTCCATGGGGCCTTTTAGAGACCCTTCAAAACTTTAAGGTTGGACTTGTTCGTCCATTAGGTAACGCTAACTACCGGAAATGAAGGGTTCGTGGGTATGTTTACCGAGTTCCCACACGATCTAGCGGTCTACAAAAATTGTTCCTAACCTCAAGAAAAGGAAGTCAAACAAAAAAAGGCCGCATCTAACATTCACCAAGTTGTCTGACTGGGCAAAACCAACTTTCCTACAAATAGAGGAAATCTCACTAAAAAGCACAATTTAAGTCATTTGCTGAATACTGGGCTCTTATCTATGTCAAAGGTTGTTTGCAGTGCCTTGTGTAAACTTAAATTATTCGGATTAGACATCTCTTTACTTGAATCAAATGCTCTGGGAACTGAAATTTGTTCGATGAAAAAATCTAGATTTTTAGATTTAGAGGATCACGAACAATACCAAAACATGTTTGAACCAAAGATATCTATAGATGCGAGATAATTGTCCAATTAGGAGGACAATTTTCACAGATAGCTGACTAAAGGTTGCCAGAATATAAATGAAAGTTCTGACTATTATTCCCCCAAGTAAGTCCATAATGCAGTCCAGGTATAATGTGGAACGACACTTAAGTCTTAATTTCTCGAACTAGCTTGCACATGATTCGCAAAAATGGCCAAATTTAGAAAGGCAACAACATTTCAGACTGAATTATTAAGTAATTTAGCACGTTTTGAGCTTGATACATGGTTGTTCAAGTTATAGTTATCATGTACTTCAACTCCTTCAATGTGGACATTCAAGGTCGGTTGTTGAGGTAGTTTGGAAGTACAGTAGAAGCATAGCTAGAAACACAAAAAAGCACATGAGACGTTGTAGAAATAGCCATGCTCGATCAAGTTTCGTTACAAAAGCTGCGTTTTTCAATTTTTCAATCGCAGCATACGTAGCAAAACTTGATCGAGCTCTCTGTCTCATGTGCTTTTTTGTGTTTCTAGCTATGCTTCTACTATACTTCCAAACTACTTCAACAACTGACCTATAGTCAATAGAGGTTGTTTTTGTTGTACTATGAAAAACGACTTTGCTCAGTAGAACATATTAGCTGAGTTTATATACCCTGTGACAACTTGAGTCATTACAGAAATTTTTCGTTACCACGTGCCGTTGGTTTCATTTGCAAACACGAAAGTACGTAAGTTGCCACCAGAAATCGTTCAAAGAAAGCTAAGCTAGTAAACCCCGTCGCAAAACATTTTCATAACTTTTGCCACAGGGTTTCTTGTCCTAACTTATGTACTTTCGAGTTTGCAATTGAAGTCAATGGCGTGTGGTAGCGAAAAATTTCTGTCACAACTCAAGTTGTCACAGGGTATATATATAAACTCAGCTATTGTGAGAAAGTGATACGGGTCAACTTCAAAAGTAGCCTCTAAAACGATTGGGAGCTGGCCCAGCATGTCGTATCTGTCAATATCTGTGGCAAAAGAGTGATGCACACACAATGTACGTACAAGAAGGGCACTTTATTTGGTGTTGTTTTAGATCAGGGGTTCTCAACCTTTTTCCGGGGGATACCCATTTTGGCCAAGGAAATATCCGATTTACCCCCCTATGTAATGACCAATATTACAGCGTTTTTGGGCGTTTTAATGTGACTTTTGTATTTGTCAAAATACGTGAAGAAGAGAAAAACGTGCAATATTGGTCGAAAACCCCCAAGTTTTTTTCAATTTTTCCGGACACAAATTTACCCAACAGAAAGTCAAATTTACACAATTTTGGGTAATACCCATAGGTTGAGAACCCCTGTTTAAGATTAAAACTTTGAGCTTGTTCTCTACTTAATTTTGACATTGCGTTAAAAAAATTTAACATCATTCTCACGAATTTTACAAAATGACGCAACTAGCCACCTTTTTCGACAATGTTCAGTTTCATTATTAACTCGTCGGCTTAATTTTTTTCAAGTGATCTCTATGCCATAAAATAGGGCATTGCAAAAAAGAACGAGCCCTAAAAAAGCAATTTGAAAGTCATGTTAACTCCAATAATTCAAGTAGTTATAAAATGCTAAAATTCATTTGAATGGTCTTGAGTCTAGATACTTTCGCCATAACATTTGTGTTTCATAATGCGTCTGATGAACTGCCATTTAACGCATCCAAAAGTTAATAAAGTGTATAACCAAATTATTTAAATTATTGCAGTTCGCTATGTATATACTCATATTTTAGTTGAGCAAGAGGGACAATGGCTGAGGAAAACTTTGTCAAAATTGGCTCGAAAAAAGCCCTATCAATTGAGTTTCCTTCACAAAAGGTTCACACTTTCACCTGATTACCTCTTTATGGCTCCAAATCCCGTTGTTGCCATGGTTCGGAACAGTTATTCAACGAGTTCAATCCAAGCAATTGCCATTCTTCTGTCGACTCTTTTTGCCTCACACTACCTTAGGGCCTGTTCTTATAAATGAACAATATCTCAAGGTCTAAAAGTCATTTCCTTTCAATGTTTCTCCGAAAGAAATGGAGTAGGTTCTTCTTCTTAGTGGATACAAAAGGCTGCAAAGAAAGTGAAAAGAAGCTTTAGGGAGCACTCTCCTGTGGCCTTAACGAGCATCTCTCGTTGACTTGGCCTTTTCGTTCCGGCTTCTTGGCAATCCCATGCTTGTCCCACCAAGGGGTTCCAAATTCTCGCCCAATGGAACCTTGGAGCAACTTCCGAGATAAGTTTGATCAAACTTTCGGCCGAGCAATCAGCCATAACAAAGCCTTAGCATGGAAAGTTATTGTCATGCAGACTTTCTAAATTGTTGCTCATTCTCGGCAGGCTCCTTGAATGGGTGGGATTGAACTAATATCCTCTGACAAAGGATCACTAAAAAGTTAATTGGGCAATGAGTCGCTTATTTGTAAAATAATCTGGAGCATGTACCCCTGAAAGGGAGTACACTTAACCTCTTTTTCCCCAATACGTAGGAGGGTCCAAAACTCAACAAGTACAAAGTGTTTCTCCCAGTTAAAAACTCGAGGGCCTGTATCCTTACCACCTCATTTGTGATAATTTGGCCTAAATATATGCTTATCTTGTACACTACCAATGACTTTTTGTAAAAATCTAAATTCTAATTAGCTATTAAGAAACAAGAAACACCATTCATTCAATAAGCATGGCAGAAATATATTAACCAGAGGCACCGAACGGGTACAAAGCAAAAGCAAACATCATAAGCATGATAAATTGAAAGTAAAAATGAAATTTAGGCACGCAAGTTCATATCAAGAAAGATTGAGCAATAATGCTATCCAAGATTCACAAATTAAATAAAGATTTCAGAGTATGACAGCTAAATAAAAAGTGAAACATAGAGCAGTGATTTTCTTGATGATGGTAGCAGAAATGTGGATCAAATAACAAAATCTTGTAATCAAATCCCACCACAGTATCGTTTTGGTTAGGAGACATACATGGATCATATTTGCCAAAGGACACCAAAGTTCATCACCAAGAATTATGGTAGACAGGATTTTAGTAGATTGGTATATTGGGTATATTTTGGTAGCTTGAAAGTATTCCGATTGGTTTTAGTCCTTGACCCTGAATTCTACACTTTTCTGAATTCTTCTTGATCTTTTGTGTACTTGGAGTTTTTACAACCCAAAGATGGAGAGCACTCTTGGTTATTGTTCATCAATGGATAATCAACCAAGGTAAGAAGGCGAGAGTAAAAATAGTCCAATTGGAAGTTCTTCTCAACATTTGCTTCTCTGTTAATTTTCTGCGTCCTTGTTTAAGATAAGGAAACATTAGCCACGGCAATTGAAGTTAGGGAAAAGTATTGAATCTTCCTAGTGCTCGAAACATTTTTGACCGAGATGTGTTGAGATTGTAAATCACTAGAAGTAACGTAGCATATGGCTGAATATGTTACATTTATAACAACACATGGGTATGATGATTAGGGTTTCAAAATTTCCAGCAAAACATTGTTAGGTAAAAGTGTTTTGTTCAATATTTCTCACTTTTATAATCAATCCACAATTCAAAATGTTTATGCCAATTTACTAATTTTAAATATGAGGCATCCAAATTGATCAGAATGATGAAACAAAGATTTTCAAAGAGACCGGCAAAACAATTTTAATCATTTTATGACGTTTTCAAAAACTTGCTATATTCACTTTTTTTGATGTCCATTGCTGTTACTTAAATTGTTATTTTCTCGGCTTTTTCGCCAATTCAATTTACTTTCAAGGTTCTTTTTATGCCATTGTTGTCTCTCAACTTGTCATCTGTTCAAGGTCAATTAAAACTTTGCGTAGCTTTGAGATCCTACGAATTTGCCAGAAATTTGAAACCCAAATAATGTTTGTCTGTAACTGTTGGTGCTTTGAGATTTTCCTGTAGATTTCCTTTGTACAGGCATGTAGCAATATGCATTTCCACTGCATGCCATCACTGGCTCAAACGGAAAAAATTGGCACTGAAGACTGAGAACTGGCAACATTGAACTGAATTCTTTCTTTGATCCTTGATCACTACTGGCAAAGCAAAGATCGACGAGTCACGTACGTACATATTGAAATCAAGGCAATTATGAGACTGTCTTAAGTCTTGAGGATTGTGAGCCCCCCAGAATGGCCAAAGGGGTGAAAATGGCTCATCATTTCACTAACACAAATTCAAAGGTTCGTCTCATTTTGAAATTCACTCGTTTGTTTTGGCTAGTGCTTATGGGAAAAGAAGAATGCTGACTGACTGAGAATGAGTAGCAGCCCGTGAGTAGACTGCCTCATGTCCCGTTTTGAGCAGAAAGAACGAGTTTTCAAATCATGAAAGCCGCGGGAGTCAATCAAAATGAAGGGGAGAGTTTTGGACCCTCCTGTGTAAAAACCAAAAGGGGATCGGGCGAAGTTATATGTACTCCCTTTCAGGGGTACTTGTCTGGAGGTGCTAAACCTTGAATATGGCACCGAGACCCCTTGTAGGATGCTCTGAAGGCTGTCACACCCAACTTAATTACAAGGGCCTGGTCAAAAGGACCTGGTCAACATCAATTGACAATGATCACTGCAATAAATGGATATGGCACATTTTAGAAACCTGACCCATAATGAGTGGAAGTCCATTGATGAAGTATGCTCGAAGTAAAACTCTGTATCAAAAGTACCAAAATACCAAGTACCAAAAATCTGTGGGCCTGCTCACTAGATGTCGCAACAATATTTTATTGTGTTAGAATGTTAACGCACATAATTCAAAAGCGAGAGCACACCAAAATCAAGTCAGATTAACCGGCCTCGAGTACTGTATATACTCGTGATAACTCCTGTGTTTGATACGCAGCAGCTAGGAAGATTATATACTCGACGAGTGTTAATTTGACTTGATTAAGGTAGAACTCTCGCTTTTGAATTAGGTGCGTTAACATGCGGCCTTATGACACTAAAACAAGGTAATTGTTCTCGCAGTCATGAGCTCTTTATTGTTTGGTTTGATTCTATGTCAAATAAAGAAAAATAAGTCCACTTGAATGTGATTACGAATACCTTAAATACTAACCATTTTTTTCAATTATGGACTTTGTCCACTTGTCTCTAACGGAATTTTGTTTTATTTCAAATGATTTTATGAAGTTATGGGCGATAGGCGAAAGCGCTTTCGAACGAAATTTCGGTTTCGTTTATGTCAACCGGAATTTGAAGACAGACATGTTCATTTGATCATTCAGACAAAATCGTAAAAGCTGATTTCGGTCCAACATTTCTGAATTATAAATATATCCGAAGATAGAAAAATGGTCTCACGGTCAGGTTTTGAGTTGAATTAAGAATACATTCAATTTTGAAGTCATGTCCTTTCGGTTTCAGTTTCAGTAAAACGAAACTTTTGGTTTCGGTTAAGAGTCCTTGCAGCCTATCACTAATTCTATGAAAAGCCCTTTTATAATCACTTGAAGAAACACGAACCGAATCAAAAGGCAGCAAATACGGGGTAATGTCCCATCGATTAGGTCCCGGAAGTGGGTTTACTTAGTCGGGGTTAGTTTAATGGAAAATTAATTCTGAACCCATGGCGAAGAGGGGAAGGAAAGTAAATAATTGAGAACGTAATGCAATATTGAGCTCAAAGTACAAGCTTTCTCCAAATAGATTCGAGTCGAGTCGATTTAAAAAGAATATTAGAGACGGACCGAAAGGGTTTATAACCGAAACCGAAAGTTTCGGTCAAAAGAGGGCTTAACCGAAACCGAAAGCAGTTGAATACAAAATTGTACAAATTAAGGATGTAGGTCTCCCTGCATGTATGCAAAATTCACCTTAAAAAATTAAAATGCTCATGTGTTCCATGTTGGGTAGTCGCAAATTTTGAAACTCGGAAAAATTAAATTTCAGAGGTTTTTGGACTAATTTCTTTTTCGATTTTGCTATCAAACTCACTATTCTTTTTTTGAAAAAAAAAACATTTCATTTTTATATCCTCTTTTGATTTGTGTCTGAACCATAGGAAAAATGCTGAAGTGTTTATTAAAATATGTTTTTTGCCTCTTAAGAATCCTTCCGTTGAGCTTCATATGTATGTGTTTTGTACATTTTTCTCTCGAGATAAGTGCATCTACTGCCAAACTTTTGATGCATGAAGGAATAGCGGTTCTAGACCAGGATCTCACATGAATTATGGCGTTGCAAAGACAACCAGTCTCTCAGGTGTTTCTCTTCTCCTCATCTTCCTTTTCATTTTTAATATGGGAACCATACTCGTAATTTCTTGGATAGCCATTCATTTCCAGAGCATTTCCGCCAAAGAAAATCCATACATCGATCAATTTTCCCTAAAAGGGTTGGAGTAGGCCATGCTTAATCCTATTGTATGAGGTGAGCAAGATGCAATCGATCAAGACGATTGACTTTTCGAGCATTGCTTGTCCATCAATGTTGCCTCGAATTCTGTAGACTGCCGTTATGAGATATTATTATACTACCATATACTATGGCACTGCAGTGTTTAGTTATCGAAATAATTCCACCTTGTATTCTAACCATTGACATGACTCCTAGTTGCAATAAAACTTCAAATTATATGAAGGTAGAAGCGAGACACTTTCTAGTATTAGGTTGGCTTAACAAAGAACTAAAACAGCCTGAAACCTGAAAGTAAGTAAATAAGCATAATTAATGCTCATGGGCCCAGCTTGTAGGGTTCTATATTGTGCATCGGCGATAGAAAATGATGAATCTGACCCACTCGAATAATCTGACAGGATCTGTTCTTTCCAGATTTGTTTTAAAGGTTTTGTGCGTGGAGAGTAAATCCCAGTCCACTCAAAGCCCAGTAAATGATGATGCAAAGTTCATTAGCAGACCCTACAGAGCAATTTGGAAATTGCCGAGGGACAAAATTGACAATCCCACTAAATAGCATTCACAAAGCAACACTTGACTTATTGAAATATTTTCTTGAAGCTGTGTCGAATTAGAATGGTTTACAAAATACGTAGTAGCTTTTTTTAAACTTTATTCATCTGTGTATCAAGAAACATTGACTAAAATGATGATGAGTAAGGACAGGCAAAAAGTGCAAATCAAAAGAAGCTTTTGGTTACCAAAAGTTCAACAAAAATAAGCCCAAAATCGTGAAATAAAATAAAGAAAAAGGTCAAAAGAGAAAATAAAAACCAAAAAAGCGCAAATAAAATTTAAAAAATTCGCAAAAAACTGAAATTTTCGAAACAAAAAGCTTCAGATACTTTCTTGTCATCTGCTTGTTATTTTTTTAATCTTGAAGAGCAAAATTAGGATATTGAAGTATAAGTAATCAATACTATGGTAGCTTGCGCTGAAGGCCGTAAAATCAGATTTAGTTTTTAAATTTGAAGTGAAATCTTCCAAAACTAAACATTTTCAAAGAAGAAATACCAAACTCTCAACAGTTTGCTCATTTTAGGCCGAATTCGTAAGAAATCGTGCAAATAAAGGCGAAAAGTGCAAAAAGGCAAATAAATGTGTTTATGTTATCAAAAATATTTTTACACTTTTTGCCCGTCCCTAATGATGAGCATTTGTTATGCAAAAATTATCCTTCTCCGTAAAGTGAAAATTAGAACAGACCATAGTCCTCATTTTTTTCTGCTCAATCGTACATCAGTCAAACCTTATCAAAGCTATGTAATGAAAATATCAAAGAATGATTGAGCTCAGCCTCTAGAGGTAAAAAGAGGGAAAAATGACACAGCAAATGAAAACTTTCTTCAATTCACTAATTACTGTATCAAAAGCACAATACAAACTTTATGATTAATAGAGACCAGATTTGAAATTGATGTTTTTTGAGTCAAAACTTTTTTAATTGGAAACTATTGACCTGAAATTTAAAAAGCAAATTGAAATATTGCAAAATTGCAAAAAAAAAATAAAAAAGACATTGAACTTTCCCCAACTTGGGACAATTTACTAAGCATTTTTTTCAAAAAAAACTGCGATTAGATATCTATTTTGATAGATTTCCACACTCTTGGATGCTCTCAAACTCATTCCAGTTAAGAGGATTGTAACCATATTAGCAAGAAATGCGGAAATGGGCACACTGTAAATATTCTTAAGAAATAGCAAGGAACAGTCAAGCTTCAAGACACTAAAAACGCAACAGGATTTTATTTTGTTGATTTTGAAAATGTTGGTCAATGCTTTGGTTCAACACGTCAAGCGCGGCTACCTTCCTGTCAACATGAAGGAGACGAGGACGACCTCGGTTAGTAACAACAACAACAACAAACAACAAAAAACAACCAACAACCAACAACCAACAACCA